>JANXJC010000051.1:18266201-18280707 GCA_027564655.1 Leptodon cayanensis | reverse complement strand
CCTCCCCCCCCAGATGATGCTTCTTAGGCATTACTGAAGAGGAAAAAAATTGCTAGGATACATATGAAAAAACATAATATGGCTTTTTTTTTTAACATACTATCCAGCATTTTAAAAATGAAACAGAAAATCAGCAGCCTACAACCTTGACATCAAATTTTGCCTGATGAAATGAGCAGGTTGTTATCCTCATTAAGAATACGCAATTCATTTGCATGTCTTCAGGTGCAGTCCTTGAACACTGATGTAGGACATCATGTTAATGGCAAAGGCAGTGTATTACCATAACAATTATTTATTCAACTCCTCACATAATAAAATAAAATAGAAGTTATCTAACATTGTGTGAATTACTTGAGCAACAACTTCAGATTATTCTGCAATGTTATGGACTGACTTTTCAAATATGTATTAACACAATTTTGTCATTAAGTAATTGCCAGTGGAAAGTTTGTTGTTGTTGTTGGCTTTTCTACTTTTAATATCTTTCTCATCTCAACTGTTTATTAGATTAAATTTAAGGGTGAGAGAAACATGAGTCATTAAATCACCTGAAGGTGCTTCCTGTTTATGAGGCAATAACCATTTTCCTGGGCTAATAAATTCAAGGCCCGCAGCTGAACATTTATTAGCCCAAGATACAGTTATTGTGAAGTTAATTGGAAGCACCCTGAAGTTGTTATTATAATGAAACTTCTAATGATTAAATATTTGGGAGAAATCATCTGTTTTAAAGTGTGGGGTTTTTAATGAGAAATTGAGGAGTTTGGGCAATACTACTGTTCTTGATGAGTTCTAGCACCAAAGGAAAGTGGTTGCGTCTGCCTCGTTCTGAGACCAGTAACACATGTATCTGACATGGAACGGCTCCTAATTTTTCTGCCGAGTTGCTATACGCCCTCATTAGTCAACTACCATTCTGTCTTCTTCCCTTGAACACCACCAAGACCGTAACATATTTGGAGATCGCTTCTTGCTGTGAGCACCTGCAGCTCATAGCGCAGCGGATCAGGCCGCTCTTGTCCCTTGCTGACGGCATTCCATTTCAACACGCTATTTGGTCAAGTCAACACAACCACCTAACTCGCAGCAGCGCTGTGACGGCTTTCGCAGACATCGTTTTCACAACTAAAAAAAAAAAAAAATGCAACTCCCACAAAGTCCCCAGCTCAGAGACAACCAGGAAACCGCTGAAGACCGGCGAGCACCCTCCTTTACATGGAAATTGGTGAATGTTTGCAAAACTGCCTCTAACGGCGGTGTGAGCTCTGGCTGAGGGTGGTTCTAGCCGTGGACGGCAACACACCAAGTACAGGACAAGCTGCGGTAACTACTGAGCTGCATCGAAACAGAGATCCCAATATCAGATTGATCTGTGAGCCTCCAAAGGCAAATATGGATTGAAATTTAGCTCAATAGAAGTCCATGAAAAAAAATTTCTATTGATTGAAGCATGAATTTCGGGAACTAACTTGTATTTTATTGGCAGGATAGAGGCTTTTTCAATGACAGCTCATGGCATGAGGATCCCTACTGCAGGTAGATGCTAGGAGACAAATTTATACTGCAATAACAGAGGTCTGCTGAAACTTTAAGAGCCCTCTTTGTGCTCCTATGAACCAGAGCCTAAATTCATCACCCTGGGGAGTGCCTCTCCCCGTTGCCTCAAGCAGCCGGCCAGCTCTGTAAGCCAGAGCTCAAGTAAGGCCATGCAGATGAGTGGATTATTTTGGTCTGGCTTACTGTGCCACACTCATAATAAGCAGGATGATGGGCTGGGGCCCAATTATTTTTGTGCAAGGTTTTTGGGAGGAATCATTTAAACCTCCTTCCATGAGGCAGCAAGGACAATGAAACAATAAAAATCCCACCTGCAGGGCAGAAATACACGCCGCAGAACAGCTGACTGGAGAGCAAGGAATGTTAAAAACAGGGTAAATAAGAGAAACTCACCCTTCGGCATGCGGGCTTGGCTTGCTTCGTCTTGGCTTTGTTCACCTTTGGTTCCCAAAGCATCAATGAACCTCTAGCCAGTGTCATTCCACCGTCATTTTTCTTCAATACCATCTCTTTGAGAGACAAATAAATTTAGAATATCCCTGCGGCTTTCCCCCAAAGCTTTGGGGGACAGTGAACACACAAAGCCAACTTCCCCAACAGTGCAGTGCAATGCACGGGTGTCCACGGTGCTACGCCGACAGATTAGAGCTAACACCCTGCCAACTTGGAAATGGTGGAAAATCCTCCTAAAAAATGTGCTGATAAGATCTCCCTGTGCATCACCGCCTTACTCTCAGTCATTTATTTTTAGACAACAGCCATTTCCTACTGAGATTTATTCTAAACAGGTCTGTTACAGAATGTGGGACAATGATAATTAGTGTGCCAAGTACCTAGAATAAGTTTTAAATTGGAAGTGGCCTGGATGAGATCATCAAGGAGTTATGCACTATAGCAGCAGCCCTGAAAGGATTTTGGAAGCTGTCAGTGGCAATACCAACCGCAGGAGAAGTGAGCAGGCACACTATTAATAATGAAAGTTTCTGAAACTTTGCAGTCATTTCAAGGCCTGGAGTACATAGAGCTATGGACAAATATTTGCCCGTAAATACTATTTCCACTCCCTTTAAAGCAAAGGCCACTTTTTCCATTGACTTCAATAAGCTCTGGATCTGATATAAAGTGATCTGGCTAAAAGGTATGTAAATGCAGCTGTCATTCTGAAAATCATTAATCCATCTGATTTGCCATTTGGGCAGCTTAAATTAATTCGCCTTGTTACTGTACCCTTGCAAAGCCCACACACTCCAGTGTAAGTGTCTATTCCCAACACCACAGCAAAGCAACAATTACAACAGTTTTAGCAGTTCTTATTAAGAGATGCACATATAAACTCACTTCAAAGCTTATACTGATGTGTGAACCTCAAAATACTATTTTTTAAACAACTCCATGTATTTAATTTTATAACCTAATGCATGCATATAAGCACACTCAAAATTATCCTACATATTAAGCTTTTAGTTTTTTGTCAGAATTTTTTTTTGCTGTTTTTCCTATATAATCATGTTTAGGAAAGCCTTATCAATATTTAGCTTGATTCACACTTTCCAAACAATGGAACATTTAATTAAACTCTGATCCTGTGAAATAAAATGTGTAGATTCAGTAGCTGTTTTTTTCCTCTAGGTCCCCTACGAAAATATAATCGAGACGACTTATGGTACAGAAAAGGTTTGGAGGTCCACTGAAAGAGAGGATAAGCGAGCACCCTCTTGTTAAGTGCATCCGAATAAGATGGTATTTATGCAGGACAGACCTGGGTTCTCGTTAAGGCTTTGTCTGAACAAGCTAAACAGCAGAATATATGAACATACAAGCAGGTCCCACTGCTGGGGGGGTGCAGATGAGAGGAGCTCCCTCCACAGCTCTGCACAGCACTACAGGTTTCTCTGCAGTTCCCCAAACCAGGCACACAAGGTCTGGGTGCTGAAGAACACCAAAATTAGGGTTACATTTGAAAAATCTTATAATAACAATAGGTTCTGATTACTTAACGCAGTCAGCTCCTTGTATGTAAATCAGGAAGCTAGATGTACATCTTCAATGCATTTTTTCCCCTCAAAATATCAGAAAGCAGCTTAACCTTGAAAATACTACTTAGCTCACAAAAAAAAAAAAAAAAGTAGTTTATTCAGAAAGTGGTAATTAATTTTCTACAGAGGCTGAAATCACTCTGCCTAAAGCAAAATCCTTCTGACATTATTAAATGTCACAGTGCAGTTAAAGCACAATTATAAACTAATTCACAGAATAAATCTCATTAGTTTCCTGAGGCCTTATGAATAAACTGACAGAAAAATGTTACCATATTTGACTTTCATCTTGGCTTTCCTGAACAGATACACAATCAAAAAGCATAACATTTTAATAATTACAGATGATTAAAAACAGATAGTTTGAAGAAACAGCTAGGTAAAACTGACCGCTGCATACTTGTGCACTGTGCATGGAGCAATGGAAGAGTGCTCTACCTTTACCCAGCACTATAAAATTCAATGTAGAACTGAAAAATACTTTTAAATAAGCAACGAGAAAGTGATTTGAGAGGTCATCCGATCTGATGGATCTTGCAGCGACCAGATTACAGGATGGTGAATATAACCGAGAATAACATGTTGCATCTCCTGGACCGTGCGGTACGTGTTTGTGCATACAGCTGTACCCTGGCTACACGCTTCCTTAATCAGACGGGTGTCAGCTCTGCTCCAGAAGCTGCAAAGCTGAATTAGTTCGCTGCTGGAATCCAGGAAAACACACTTCATTTCTCATTAACAGTTTAGAAAACAAATGCATTTGAAGCAAGCAGCGGTTGCGAATAAAAGAACAGAGAAGTTTTTCATAGGTTAAACTTTCAAATAAGATATTACAGTATTTTGAAATCTTGGCATGGGTGTTTTTTCTTGAAAAAAAGTTGTAGTAAAATCAACAAAAATTTGTGAGGCCTTTCTATTTTAGCTGTTTAGAGCTCTCTTAGAATTTCTTCGAATTTATCTGTCTTACACACCCCACGTGGATGCAACAAAGAAAGCAGGAACTAGATGGTCTAAGTTTGACAAAATACCTTAGTTATTCCTACTTCCTTGCTCGTGCTCTGCGCGTAGCTTTCACCTCTACATTAAGGCATTGAGGTCAAAATTTTCCGTGGGGACAGGTGCTGGGCTGAATCCAGATTGTTATCTACTTAATAGATAAATTAAATTCTGCTGGAAAATTAGGATGACTAAAAGTGGCCACTAAAGGCAAAAACTTGCCTTGCTGAGTTGATGACAAGGGATTTATTCTCCTAAAGTCTTTCAGATTGACTTGTGTAAAGCAGTTTTATGAGCTAACTAACATGACGAAAACACATTTATTGGAAAATTCACAAATCGTAAAGACTTACAATCTCCCTGTTGGATTCAATTTCAAAGGAGTAATTTCCTCCTCCTTGGTAGCAGATACACACGCCTTACCATCTCTCTTTGTTTAAATAGGGATGAACCTTCTGGGCCTGGGAATTTGGCTTTGATTCAATTACTGCTAAAGGCTAAGCAGCTTATCCGCAGCTTAGCTGAAGCAGAGATCCAGCTGGCCCACAAAGCCCAGGTGACAAATGAAGTTTGGAGCAGAAAGTATGGATCCAAAATTTGGTTCAAGCCACTGGAAAGACAAAGGCCAATGGGAAAAAGTGATAAGGACTATCCTGTGGGCTAAAACACTGGAATGGGGTTCAGAAGATGGGACTGGGGTTCCTGGTTATTTCTCTGCACAGTCTGTAACACGACTGAAACTCAGTCCTGTAAGTCCGCTGCTGCAAAACGACTCAGCATTCAACTCAAAGCTGTTCCTCAATATTTTCTTAGACATATGTTCCTAAAGAACTTCCACTGATATCTGTACACTACTTGAGTATTACAAATACTCATTTGTATCCTGGGCTGCACCAAAAGCAGCGTGGCAGCAGGTCGAGGGAGGGGATTCTCCCCCTCTACTCCGCTTTCGTGAGACCCCCCCGCAGTACTGCCTTCAGCTCTGGGGCCCCCAGCATAAGAAGGACATCGACCTGGAGGGCTGGAGCACCTCTCCTGTGAAGACAGGCTGAGAGAGTTGGGGTTGTTCAGCCTGGAGAAGAGAAGGCTCCGGGCAGACCTTCCAGCAGCCTGCCAGTACCTAAAGGAGGCCTACAGGGAAGCCGGAGGGGGGCTTTTTACAAGGGCAGGTAGTGATAGGACAAGGGGTAATGGCTTTAAAATGGTCCCTTCCAACCCAAACCATTCTATAACTCATTCTGTGAAATATGGGACCTGCCTATGAGAAGCAGATAAACAAAAAAGAATCTCTTCTAATTTTGCTCTGTATAAAAGTGCAAAAACAAACCTGCCAGATCTTTACAAAGCCCCCATAACCACAGACCAAATGTTGGACTTAAATGCAACAGCGGCAATTTACAGCAGCAGAGAACCTGCCTGATTCCATAACAGCAACCGCAGAGAAGTTTAAACTTCTAATTATGGGGAGATCATAAACAAGTAGCACCTGAAAATATAATCCAAAACAAATGAAAAGATGGTTGAAGAGTTCACTAAATAAAGAATACACAAAAGACTTAGATACTGCAGTAAAGAAACCATGTTTAATATCCTACTATTAAATGGAATAGTGACATTTATTTCTGCACCACCTTTATAGTGTTATTTGTATCAGAACCAAATTCAAAGGTTTCCTCTTCTAGGGTTTGTGTGTGTGTGCTTTTTTCCCCTTACACTGCTACGGTCAAGCTAAAAACATCACGTAATGGGAAATAATTGTGACGTTTTTTAAATCATATTGGATATGAGAGAGAGAAGAAATATAAATCATTCTTATTTACATTGAGACTACAGTCTCCTGCGACCTCCTACTTGACAGCTTCTTTTCCCCAGTATCCTAATACATGGATAATTTTTGTAACAGAAAACTGAATCTAAAGATTTAAAACCTTGTTGTTTTAAACAAATTCAATTCATCCGTTAGAGGATATAATAAAAAACAGAACACAATCTAGTTAGGACTTGAGTATTTTTCTTTTTGCAAAGGAAAGAGATAATCAGTCACTTTAAGACAGAGAACCTGAAAATAACCGTAACTAAAAGACCAAAGAACCATGGCAAGAAGATGAACCTGCTCATCCAAAGAGAAACCTTAGAGAATAGAATTCTTTGCAGCTTTAGAAACACACTAGTCAAGTTAGCACCATCCTATGTATCACTGTTTTTTGCAGGAACTGAATGAAGTGTAGCAGGTAACTTTTTCATGTTACATTCACACTTAACTCCTGGACTCGACTCATCTAAATTAGGAAGCTGCACACGATAAATTCAGTCAACAGCAGATGATGAGAGAGGCAATTCCTGGGCAAGTCAGATCTGATGTAGGAGTGTATTAAGCAAGGCTGACTACATTAATGCCTAATATCAGATGAGATGGATTTAATCTTAGTGCTTGTCTGCGACAACCAGTTTTAGTGATTTGAGAAATTGGTTATAATTCAACCCATACAGCAATTGTTTTCTGGATGAAGCTGCAGCTCCAGTTTAACTCAGTGGGACTGTTGCAATCATCTTTAAGTAGGTAGATAGATCTTATGAATCAAAATCTAATCGTTTTAACGATACTAAAAAAACAGGAAAAATGTACTTGGCAACAGAGACTGCAATCTCAGAAAGTTGCTAAAGCAAGGGGGAAACTGCATTTGTTTGTATTCATTTCCTACTGTGGTAATTATCTCTGCAGATTTCATGATAAGTCTCTGGGAAGGAGTCACTGAGAGCTATAACACATTATTCAGCAAGTGTCACTTTGTGGGAATGGAACCAGTGTTTATTAGAGAGCCATAAGCAGACTTTTTACAATGAAATTGTAACAAAGTAGGCTAGTTTGATGTTTGCAAAAGGAATACTAATTTCCCTGCTGTCTCTGGGAAAATCTGCTATTTTCACGAAGACTTTTCTAAACCAATAAATCCTATGCCAGCAAGAGGCCCGGTAAAGATGCACAGATCTTAGTAACTCATCATAATCCTTTGTAATCCCTTTAGAAATACAACCTGCTTACAAGGATGTGCGACTCTTGTGTTCTGCAAAAATATTCCCAATCATTCCGGACTGAAGAACTCAAGGGCTTGGGTGATTTTCTATGCAGCTGAGAAAAGGCAGTGATTCAGAGAGTTGTGCTGCAGCAGGTGCAGCAGTTGTAGAGCACAGCACCACAGCTGTGAGAGGGCCTATTTCCTCCAACCCAAGAAAATTTACACCTTTACAACTCACATCAGACACCACTCTTATCATGCCATTCCACCAGCTGCAAGGAGGAGACAGTCATTAGGCAAGAAGTTCACAAGGCAGGGCTCACTACGCTAGGAAGCTGTGCTAACCCTTCTCTAATTTCAGATCTGGAATTTAATCAATAATTCCAACGCCTCTGTTGATGGGGCATGAGGTTTTCTGCGCTCCCGACCCCAAAAGGCAACTGGGAGGATCTGGGAAAGGTCAGCATTTCAGAGAATGAGATGCAATCTTGCAAAAGTTTTCCTGTATTTTAAGGATCTACAACCCAGCTCTCTAGAAAAGAACCAGAAGAACCAGTACAACTAGATCTTTTCTCCTGCCAACCACTCCTCAGATACTTTCATTCTACCACATACACTGTCTCTAGCCACTTAGGAGTTACCTGTGCACAAAGTTTGCACTTTGTTAACAATACTGCATTAATAAAGATAAGATACTGTTGGTAGGAAGGTCATTCCTACTGGTCTATTTGTTCTTGTATGGCAACAAAAGAGCTATACCTGAATCTGTTGGCCTAATTTGTCATATAAGTATTTTCACTCACATAAAAGTATCTTTATGCCAGACAAAACAAAAACAGACAAACAATAAAAAATTTCTTTCAACCTAAAACCACAAAAAATAAGCAAGAATCTGGGAAATAAACCAGCCTCAGCTGATAATCCAGACTGAACAAAGGGTTCTCAGCGCTACAGGGAAAATAAAAACCTGCCTTGAGCTGCAAAGTTACAAGAAAGAAATTTGGTTGAAGTCCAGTCCAAGCTGTAGAAAAGTTTTATTCCGCCCCCCATAGATTTCAAGTCTGATGGGGAACCAGTTAATTGACTTTCTGATCCACAAAGAGAAGACGGGGGAACAAGATAATCCTTAACCAACAGAGGAAGGCTGATGGCAAGTGCAAGGGTAATTAATTTATCTTCAAAGTCAACATAGATTCATGCTCTGGGAGAACTGCATAATTAACACTGCAAGGGGAGCTGCAGCAAGCAACACTATCGATGAACCTGTCCTGCAGGTATAAATTCAGATTCAGAGTTGACAGGACAGTTGATGCAGATCAGCACAGCTCTGTGGCTGGAGCCCACCAGCATCAACCGAGCATCTAGCCCCGAAATTGCAGCAGGCAGTGAGCTCTGGAAACAGGTTGGTGTAGCTGCACCTCACAAGTAGGCAAGGTTTGCTCTCTTGCAAAAATTATTCCAGCCATTAAGTGAACTCGAGTCACCTCCCTCATAAATAATTTTGTTAATAGTAGATGTTCATTTTATTCACTGGGTTGGGGTTTGGTGGTTTTTTTTTTTCCTATTTCCCAAGTTTGTTATAAGTCAAATGAACCAAGGTCAGAGATATACCAAACAAATGATGCCTGCAGCAGATAACTCAGAAATCAGTGGTGCTTAGAGACTAATAATTAAGGTCTGATCTTTTGCGTGTCGGACACTTTAAGCAGCAACAGTCCCCAGTGTTGCTCATCTTTAAATGAAGGAATTAACTTCCCAAACCCTATTCAGGGACCCTTACAAAACAAACCATTATGGTTAGCTATGTTCTGGGAAGTTTGGGGGAAGTTATCTACTGACATAACTATACAACTTAATGGTAGCACTCAGTTTAAAAAAAACCAAACCACAACAACTACTACATGTATGGAGTACATTTTATCCCAAAGATTTTAGAAACAGGAGTATAAATGCCATACAAGGTGTTCTTCCTAGGGATGGGTTTTATTGGATGTTCTCAGCTTTCAAAAATTATTTACACTCTGAAAGACGCAGAAGGACACATCGTGGACTTTTTCAAAAAATACAGGAACAGACCTAGATTCCCAAAGATCACATGCGTAACTCTCCATGGGATCCTAACGAGTAAGATACTGTTATGCCTAGTAGGAATTAGGAACCTAAATGTCTTTGATGTTCAAAGCCTATGTTTAATCCAGGACTGATTTCTACGGAGTTAGGCATCTAACCCAATCAAGAGCTCCGGAAAATCCCACTACCACACCTGAATGTTTAGACACGTACACATCTCTAAACCTGAGTCTTAGCCCCAGCTCCACATGGTTACATCTGAGATTTTCCATTATCAAAGCCTACATAATGGTTTATGACTGCATCTTGGGATGCTAATTATACAGCAATTGAAATGGCTGTGGCAGTTTGGCAGCATCAAAGTCATGTTATCTATCAAATCGCCAGTATTGTTTTCTGCATTTCTTACAGGGGACATGCTCCCAAGCTTACTGGAGACAACAGAAAGACTGTCACTGGTTTCACTAGTGGTAAGAACGGGTACGTTACGTAGAACTTTCATCCGATCCGCAGCCCCCTCCAAATCAACTACCATGTGTTGCACATATATTATCAGAAACAAGACAGCTTGACACAGTTACCCGGTCAAGTGGCTTGCACAGGAGCTACATGCACTGGTCATTAGCCAAAAATATCACTTCCTTCAGGTAAACTTAGCATTTAATATGGCTTAACTTCATCATCAGAATATACGCACACAGGCATTGGAAACATGAAGTAATGCTTAACATATACCTCTTTGATACAACGTTGGTATAGTCTGAGGCTTGACATCTATGGGAGAGCCATGGGAAAAGTCCTCAAACACATTTTCTGCAACATAAATAAAGGATTTTTTAGTATGCAGGGAAGCTGCAAGTAATAGAACAGAATTAAAATGCCGGTATCTGGTAAATATCCATGCTGGCCATTAGCAATGGCAAATAAAGCTATTTTTACAAAACAGTTGCTGTGGAACAGAGGCATAACCACACTGGAGTGCAGTTACAGCTGTGTGCATGTAATAGAGTATTTTTGGTTTGCTAGACCAAGAGAATTTATGACTGAGCCTTTGAGTTTTTGCAGATAAGAAATGTACTTTTTATTTTCTGTATATCCATTTGTAAAGAACCTGTATGGTTCTTTACAACAGGAGGGGAACAACATTACCCAGTGAATCACCAATATCATTTTTTGCATTTCTTACCAGGAGCATGACTTAAAACCAGAGGAAGTGTGCATGGGTGTACACACATACGTATACAAAATGTGCACACCTACACATACATATGTTTTAAAAAACGCACGGGTTAATATCTATTCCATATACAGCACTACACAGACATCATCTCACTGCTTTCAGTCAGAATTTCTGAACTTGGAGTGATGCACTGAGACCAGAACCGAGACAGGATTTTACCCTAAGGTGATAATTGACTATATAGGAGGCACATGACGCTTCATCCACATCTCATGTTGCCTTTCTTGGTGAAGAGCTGTCACATTTTCCTACTATAATTTAAAAAAAATAAATAAAAAAAAAAAACCAAACCACACTTTCAAGCTTTGGCCAAACTATAGCACAGATAAAATGTTGACGCTAATGATTCGCCAGCCACAAATGAGACTGAAACCGTAACTTGAAGGCAAGAACGGCAACGGGGTTTGGAAGCTAGTCCTGGTACCAGGAGCAGTGCTGTCCTCCAGTGCCAGGCCCACTGGCATCAGGGCTGCATGGCATTTTAGCAGATAAACTGTCTGCAGGCAAAGGGATTTTTAGCTCAGGTCTTGGAGCCAGCAGCTCCATTCTCATCTTCCTCCTCTCCCCCCCGCAGCGATCTTTTGCAGCACAGCTCTGGATGTTCGTACAACCTGCAGAGCGTGACACTGCCACAGATGTGCGCCCACTCGCTTTTGGCTTTAGCTACGGCCGGTCTCCAAAACCAGGGAAGTTCTGCTATCGGCATGAACGGGAGCAGAAGCAAGTCTTAAGGGTCTTATTTTCGGAAACTCTGAGCTCCTTCAATTCCTTCTCTGCTTTGTTCAATGCCTGGGAGGATCAAGGCCAACAGCAAAACACTTAGCTGGGCAAACCCCTCAGATTTGATGGGTTGGGCCGAAAATTATTAGACAGCTTCCATGTTCCCTCTCATGTATACCTGTGCAGTGCCTGTCTCTAATAAAGCTAATTCACAAAGGTAAAAAGAAAACAGAATCAAGCCTCCAGACCGCAGCTTCCTACGACTCAGCTTTGCTTGAGCCCGCAGTCATTGGTATTGATTCACATCAACAAAAGCACATCCCCACTTGCTAGCAATTTGCAGTATACATAAATATGCCATCATAGAGCATAAATGATAAACACAGAAAGCCTTGATTCAGCAACGTCATCTAACCTCCCTCTGTGATATAGATCTGTCCACTTAGGAGGGATCCTTGGACTAGCTATTAAGAACTTTGTAGAAATGCAGATACTATTTAAAAAAAATCAGAATACAAGGTATTTCTACAGAGTTTCTTTTTGCTAGTACATTTCCACGTGAAAAACGTAGTTATGCAAGAGATACATCCAACAGCCATTTGAGCTTTTGCTGTGCAGCAGCTAGCCCCAGAAAACCATCAGCGCTGGATATAGTCTAAGCACACACACATCTGTACCGATTCCATTTTTCAATGATGCTTTGATTAAACATACCAGACTGGCCCACAGGCTTCCTCAGCAGTTTGAAATGCAGGTCTGCTCCCTCCTTGCTGCATGCAAATGTTATTCTTAAACTGTTTATCACCAAATATAGCTGGATGTGGATTCTCCCAGGCAAGCAACAGACCCTGGCAGCTTTTACCTGTCGTTGGCAGAAATCAGTTCCCAAGTTCTTCACTCACTGACGCACACAATGCCTGCTTGATTGCTCTCTTCCAGATCAGTCCTTGAGGTGCTGAGCATGTCCTTGACTCCCCTGAATTCACTGGGAAACAAGCAGATACAGAAAGTCAATGATATCTGTATTTCTCTCCACCGTCTTTAGCTGAGACGATGTTCCAGGAGGAAAGGTGCTGTCAGTACCAAGAGGTTGGGAGCACGTTGGTTCAACAGGGTAAGGAAAGCCAGCATTTCTATATTGTGTTAAATCTGTTTTTGCAGAAAATCAAGAAGCTGTTGGCTCCAGTACAGTCAATTCAGCATTTTACACAAGAAAAAAAGAAAAAGCCAAAATAAAAAATGTTCAGAGCTTTCAAAACATGCTCTTTTGTTATCTCAAACAACCTTAGTGGGAGCCAAAGATCTGCAGTACACATCAGACAGATGTGCATTTCAGCACAGAGCAGATTGCATGTTTTCAAGCTGCTGGTTTCCATCTGATTTAATATTCCGATTCGTTGGCATACACCAGCAGCTGAAAATTAAGGCCTTCCAGAAACTCAACTTTTCAAGTCATCATACAATTGCTCATGTGCAACAAAACAGGAAAAGCATATGGGGGCGGCACACCAGTGCTCTGTGAATAATTTCCCTCTCTTTTTATATTTCTGAAACGCAACAGGAGAAACATTTTGAAACATGGGCTTTGAAAAAGGAAGCAAAACAAAGGTTTATATACCATTTGTTACGTGTGCTGGGAAGGAACCATATGTTCCAGGAAAGGGCTATACTGAACTTTGTACAGCTGCGAGCAGAGCTGATCTGCTCAGAGCAAGGAAAAAATTCCACACGCTCAAATTGCTCTAATTACAAAAGCGTTACATCAGCCCCAAGTTGGATTTAGAATTTAAAGGTTATCCCAAACACAGCCATATGTAAGTCAAAATTTACCATGAACATATATGATGGTATCAATTTTATTCAGGGTGACATTTTTCACTACACTATAGTAATTAGATTAAGTTTTGGGATACAGCTGTCTCACGCAATTGAAAATTCTCCCTAAGCAGTCATTTACAGAAGGCGCTCCTCCATATTTCCCATGTGGTCCTTCATGCTTGTAATTTGAATAAATAATGCTCCTAAACTTACTTTCAGCCACAAAGTGATTTGAAAATTATCACTCTGATCATGCAAAGTCCCTCCTGATTCTAACGAGCTGTCAAGATTTTGAAGCCAGCAGTGAAAGAAAGGTCATCAGTGAGGGCAAAGAAATAAAAAGCTGAGGAACAGATTTTCATGCTGGCAAGAAGAGGAAAAAAATCAGACACTCTCTCTCCTGGTCTTCTCCATGCTATAAAATGCTGCTTTGATTCCTTCCAGAAGATTTTGTCAAAATACTAAGGCTTTGATAGAATGCAAAGGGAAAGATCTAAAGGTATGAGGTGCACCTGCTTTTGGCCCAGAAGTTAGTATTTTACAGTAATAAAATCCTATCTCTGTATTCACAAGTAGAAAAAGTCTCCTGGATGGGAGATGCTGTATAAACAAAGTGAAAAGGACGCTGGAAAGAGGCGGAAGCACTCAGATGTGTTCCACATTTTACTAAGACTTTACCAAATGTTCAGGCAAAGACTTTGTCATGTAAACCAAGCCTATATAGTTTTGCCAAGGTAGCACAGACAGCGATAGCACAGAGATCTGAAACCTTATTAAAGACCCCAATACTAGCCCGTATCTTATTCTCCCGGTACAGAAACCAGGCTGCCCATAGATTGGTTTAGCAACTGTGCTGGTTTCAAACAGGGTAGAGTTAATTTTCTTCAGAGTAGCTGGTATGGGGTTATACTTTGGATTTGTGCTGGGAACAGTGTTGATAAGACAGAGATGTTTTTGTTATTGCTGAGCAGTGCTTAGACAGAGCCAAGGGCTTTTCTGTTTCTCGCCCCACCCCACCAGCGAGCAGGCTGGGGGGGGGGGGCGGGGGG
>JANXJC010000051.1:18233265-18266007 GCA_027564655.1 Leptodon cayanensis | reverse complement strand
TTCATTTTGAAGGTCCAGAGGCAAAAAGTAGTTACGTATCTTGATGGGTTTGATTCTGTTACCTACCATGTACTACGGAACCGACGAGTTTTCTCACTTGTACCCTTCTGATTCTCTCCTCCATCCCACTGCGAGGGAGGCGAGCGAGCGGCTACGTGGTGCCTAAGCGCCAGCTGCCACCTGGGGTTAAACCATGACAACAACACATTCATATCTTCATCCTTTTGGAACAAATCAAAAGTTTCTGCCGTCAGCAAACTCCGACATTGAATGTCGAATTGAATGTTTCACCTTAGACTAGGCAGAGCCTCCCAAACAGCTCTATAAAGAGCAGAGACAACAGCTGCTGTCTTGTGCTCTCCACGGTGTACTATAACTAAAGACTTTCTCCCTGACAGGGTGCAGCAACTGCGTCATTATATCACTTTGCGCAGCTGAACACTGTGGACATAAAGAACTCAAGACTCAACCTTCGGAAACATATTACAGATAAATAAATTGCCTTTGACATTCCCCATTCCTCTTACACTTCCAAAGACAGGCCGAATCTTGGAGCATGATGAATTTTCCCAGAGATGTTCAAGCTAATTTAATAGGAATGATCTGTTTATTTTAACACATATAGCTCCAACCCATCACTTGCAGTGTGGTTGTGTGGCAAGGCTGCTCCCTTGGGTACCATAACAGCTAAGCCACAGTGTGGGCTTCACATTGTCCTGGTTTTGGCTGGGATAGAGTTAATTTTCTTCATAGTAGCTAGTATGGGGCTGTGCTTTGGATTTGGGGGGTAACTGAGCAAGCGGCTGGGTGCTGCTTAGCTGCCGGCTGGGGTTAAACCATGACACAAGCACACTTGTTGACTAATACATTATGCATCATATCTCAGCAAGAAACGTATTCCCAGTGGACCTTAGACTTAAAAAGAATTGAGTAGGAATAGAGTCTACGTGTAACCTGGATGAAGCAGGTGCTGAAGAGGAACAATAACACAGAAGGTCCTTTTTATAGAGAAGACAGGACCTAAAGGGAAGATGACAAACTTGGCTAAGGGGTAAAGACAGAAAAGAGACACCAAAGCATACTGTTACAATCCATCCCGTGGGTTGAAGACTTCTGGTTAGATTTCACCCTGGGTGATTATAGGATAATTCGCACACTCACATAAAAACAAAAGCCCTGTTGTGTCTCTGGAACTGGAATTTCACAAGTATGAGTTCCTAACCTCAGATGAGAATCCAGCTTTCGTGAAACCGAGGTGCCTTGGACCGGGTTTTGGCTTGGCGGGGCTATGAAATTCAGACCTGCAACCAGCCTCCCTTAAAGCTTGGGGAGTGTTAAAACATTAAAGCTTAGAACAGGTCCTAACTCTGCAAAAACCAGCAACCTAGCTTTCTGTGTCCAAAACTTGTTTGGAGCTGGGAGTTTTTACACCACCATTGGGCCTGTGTGACGTTACTTCTCTAAGTCTCTCACCCTCAGCTATGGTTTTCTCTTTGATAAGATAGGTTAGCACCCCAAAAGTGTTAATTCAAGAAAGTTTTGGAAAATATAAAGATCTAAACATAAATGCAAATATATCTGACATAGCAGAGCTACAACAGCTTTTCATCTTCATAGGATATCTTTGACATCTAGCAGAAGAAATGCTTATAACTTAAAAAATACTAATCATTTCTGCTTACTCAGTGGATCTATGAACACAAACATAGATATAACAAGGGTATTTCTGCATGTATATGATTTAGGAATAGTGGGCAGAAAAATGTCTGAGACACCAAGAAATTAAGGCTAGGTACTTTTTTTTCTTTCAAGAATATAAGCATTTAAGAAACCCAGAGAGACAGAATTTCAATGCAATTTTCACAGCTGAGGCTTTTAAGTTATTTTAAAATCGTAGTCTATTTGGCTTGTTGATATCACACAGAAACCCTGTAGGAGAGCTCCGGCTTTCCTCTCAGAAATCAAATGCCAATTTAGTGCCTAAATCATAAACCCAACCCTTCTTTTAGCACTGTGCACAGACTTGCAGTGTTTTCATCTTTATTACATGAAAGCTCCAGAGCATGGAAAATGCACAGACAACTGTCCTCTGGAGTTCATGCAGTTCATGAAACTTGAGGATCAAAAAGCTAGCAAACAGACAAAATAACACAAATGGATGCAGCTAGAAACTATCAAAAAGGAGAGATGAAAAAAGGAACTGATCCAACCTATCCAAACAAAATCAGTGATATTTTAAGCATAAATTTTGCCCCAAAAGAATGGGGGGGGAAGAAAGACCGTAGTATGTTTACTGATTTTACTAAAGTACGTACGTCAGTCTGTGATTGTCATCTATACGTGTTGCAGCAGTATAGTGCAACATGTGTCGAAGTGGCAAACGGATCGCGCATCCCCCTGAGAAAGGAGCACTGGGCTCTACCAGGTCCATATTGTAAATGCCAACATCCCTCCTCTGCAGCTGGCAAAGGTTGATGAAAATTCAAGGTGATGTCTAAAGAAAAATGGACTGGCAGGGTAAGTGAAACGAAGAGCACTGAAGATCAGAAAGGATAAAATTACGCCCGTTTCTGCAATGCCAAGTGTATTGAAGGTGCTGGGAGGAGAAGCACTGGAGCGTAGGACTGCACAGAAATGTTTAAACAAGTCAGATAAACAGCACCGAGATGTACAGGCACACTGAGAACCATGGAGTTTAATTTCCTGTTAAATGATACTGTTTTATAAACAAGATTCCGTACAGTTCATCTTTTTTTGTTAGTGGATAATAAACTGGAATGGATAGAAGACAATTAGCAAGAGTGCTTTTACAGTTAATTGGCAAGACTGATTTTCCTCTGCACAAAGCCAGGTGCTATCTGAAGTGCTCATCTTCTACGGCACTTCAGTCAGATGCCGTGCAGAGGCGAGCAGATGATCCGCAGCCAGCTCAACAGCAGAGGATATGTCGACGTAGGAAGGAATAAAACCACAAATGTATTTAGGCCAGACCAAAACCAGAGGCACATAAGGGGCTCTTAATTGCCTCTAAAAGATTTAACATAATCAGTCCGATTTTGATTTTGTCAATGAAAATTTCAAATAAACTTACTACAAAAATGAACGAGCATCGGCAAAATATAAATTGTAAATAGAAATTTAATAAAAGTTTCACTGCTAGGTAAAGTTTCTAGCTGTAAGTATGGAGCCCATGCTGTCAAATGCTTATGAGTGATTAATTTTCACACTTCAGGAGATTACAGAAGGTTTTTTTCATAACATTCTTCACCGCCTTAAACCTTGTGAAATTATTTATAACCATGAAAAGGGTATACATCATTTTTATTCTGATTTGATATTATACTGCCATGGCTTTTCACTAATCTGCGTAACTGTACAAAGCTTAGGACCCCTCAACTTTTCTTTCCATCAATTATTTAAACAGTGATTTCCATTTTTTTTCCATTGACCGCTAATTAACATTAACTTACTGCTTTTATACAGTTTTCTTAGGCAGAAAGGCAGCTAGCAAATTCTCAGCAGGGCTGCAATTGCATCAATAAGTATGGTTTAAGTTTAAGCCAGCATTGCAAAAAAAGAAGTAGGTATATTAGGTAACAAATACTCTCTATATAACTATTTTTATGAATTTAATGATGGACCAGCCCATTAAAGACCATGTACCGTCTGAAAACTTTCAAGCACTTAAGTCTAATTGCCTTGTACACAGCAAATTTTCAGAATATAAAAACTACAATATTTTCAAAAGACATGTTCAAAATTTCCAAGTTAAAGCTTTAGATTTAAATCTTTGTGTTTGATTCAACACCTTGCCACTGACCTTAATAAATCAGGCATCACAGAAGAATCTGGAGAACTGGCACAAAGGGGCCTCAGTCAAGTTTCCACCACTTCCACGGTCCCAGAACATTTCCCCCCCTTCCACAGATACCCTTTCTGCAGTTAACTAAGCAGTAAGCAGCCTGTTACAGCATTTTGCACCTCTATCAGCCCAATGCAGAGTAGCAGAGGCTGCTGTAGCATGTCAAGCAACAGAACAGTTACTTAATTATCCTGCCAGTTTTAGCAGATATTTGAATCATTCATAATATAAATTACTTCTACAGGGAGCACGAACATTCCACTTTAAATATCACAATGCACAAACATCAGCAATTCCCAATTATTAAGTGCAAATGTAGGAGGCTACTTAGCTGCAATTAGCAGCAGCCATCTTAGGGGTTTTTTTCCTCAGTTTGTGTTTATTTTTAAGATATTACCGCTTAATTTATGTCTAATATGCGAAATCTGGTTTTGAGTGAAGTTTAGAGAGCTAGGAAATCCCAAAGTAAGTCATCCAGATTAGTCACAACGCTTGTAAGAAAATTATATGTCATCAATATGCCTCCCAATTCCAAGAGAAAGAAGTCTTCTGTTCTGCATCAATGGCACATTAGCTTTATTAGAGGTAATTGTGTTTATTTGTTCTAACTACTAACAAGTTGGTGAAAGTGGGGGTGAAAAAAATCTTGAAAAAGCTCCTTCTTCCCCAATTTTTTTGTAAGGGATGATTTGGATGATTTAGAGTATAATACTGCTTGATTAGATTTACAGTTAACTCCAAAATAAAACAAATCTCCACATAAAAAGAAAGAGAAAAATATATATTCTTTTTTTTCTACTCTGAATATTGAAATTTGAAGTTTGTAAAAATTAAATTCGGCAAATCTTTGAGTACATCTTATGTACACATGCTATTAACTTCTTAGAAAACATTTATCGGGGGGCAACCAAACAAAATGCACATGAAACTTGACGTCTGGGCCCTTTCTATCCACTCAAACCCGAGATGGGTGTTTTTTATGGTATGTACTGTGAAACTGAGGAACTAAATAAGGCTTCCTACCTCAAATGGCTTGTCTCCGCCTCCTCAAACCAGTGTCCAGATCTCTTCCCCCCGCTGGCCTGTTAATTTTTCCCCTTAAATTTCTAATTACTTTTGATGATCACTGCCCTTTATTGTTTTAACCTTTACAAATATATACATAGACTTTTTCTTTTTCACTTTTTTTTTTTTAATACAGGGTTATACCTCAGAAGGTATAATACCCTCTCCCACTCCCTTTCATAGTGACGGCTGCAGGAGGCAGCTTAAACCAATGGAGGTTCCTAGAGCAGAAATGCTGCACAGAGACACTACAGCTCTGCAATCCTCAGGGTATCAGTTGAATTTTTTTTTATGGAAGTGCAGCAACATTTGGTGCAAGAAGTCTGGTCAACAGATTTGGTTTTCCTTCCTCACCTCCTTTTATTCCAGATTTTTATTTCTTTGAGTTCTTTGCACACAGCCAATTGCAGTAAACAGCTCTCGGCAGATTCATACTGGTAAAGCAGAACAATCGTATTGCCCTGCTTTCAAATCAAAGGAGAAAAACATTTATTAAATATCTGATTTTTAACAGAGTCTAGCAGACGAATGGTGTGCTCACTTCGTGCTCTATGTAGGTGAGAATGCATGTGATAAACATGGTCAAAACCTCTCCTACGCAAGCCTATGTAGCCCTCTATAGTCGACAGAGTTGCACTGATTTAAGTACGCGAAGCACTTGACCCACATGTTTGGGCTTTGTTTTTACTGTATGTGCATGGACATTGCTTAGCAAAAGAAATTCTTCATTCTGCAGCAAGGCTTAAATGGAAAAAAAAAACCCAAACCTCTGCAAATTTACAAAATAGTAACAAAGTACATCTATCACGTATCTATTCGCAGGTAAGAATTTTAATATCAAATCACTGTTTGAATTGCGCAGTGGCACAAAGCGGACAGGTGAAATTAGACAAACCCATAATGGACACACAGAGATTTCTCTGCTAACACTCTAACACTACGGCTTTTTGATGGTGGATGAAAAGCAGTTGATAATCTATCACTAAATCTTTCTGAAAAAAAACACTTAACTTCAGTCAGAAGTTATCATCAGGATCAATTCAGGAATTACTGAGTTTGATTCTAGCGCACATTTTACGGGCAAGATTAAACCACAGTAGTCTGTACTGACCTTAAAAATCCAGGTCTATGAAACTAATCCTGCTAAGTCACTTGGTTAGCTGCTGCGGGTGAGGATAACCACATACTTTAATGTTTATGGGATTAAGACCCAAGACTATGAGATATATCTCACCTCTAATTAAAACAGATCTAAAATGCATCTAAAACCTTCAATGACAGCAATGGTTGAGACTATCATTGCCTTGAATTTGGCTCACATGCGCAAAATTTTGCAATAATTTTAGAGCTGGGTACTTAATGGGAATTATTTCTCCCTCAAGAGCAATGTGTTCGTGACTCTCCAAGCTTCTGATTTGCATTTAGACTGCAAGAAAAAAAAAAATTTCTTTGCAACAGCCATCTCCTAGTTCTTCACCATTTGAATATTTCTACCCTAATTAATGTCACTTAATGTAAAATATTATTCTGTATTCCGCAGAGTGGCTGTAAATTATTTACTTGTAAAACATGTTGACTTTTCATGAGTTGTTTGTACAGTAAGCACTGCGCCATCTAAACTGTAGGGGGAGAGGGAAATCAATCATTTGTAATAATACCCAATAGGAGGTTTACCACATGTTATATCAATTTTTATGTCTGACACAAATAGCTGCAGCCATTACTTTGGATTTTTATTTTCTGAAGGGAATTAGAAATTCACTGTTACCTTCTGCTTCTCTCATGCTGCCTTGGAAATAACACAATTTAAAGGTGTTTGGAGCCTTTTTTATCCACTAATTAAGGCAGCACATTAATAAAATACCATTTTAGAATATTCATTAAGCACACAGTCTATATGAAGCGAAAAGCTAATTTGTATGTAACTTAAGGAACCCAGCATAAAACAACAATATAACATCAAGTTAATGAAATGCTTTTAAAAAAAAAAAAAACACACACACACACGTTTAAACTTACTGCTCATTCCATATCCTACATATTCCATGTTACTCTTTGCATGCATTAAAGTTTTAAATTTTGATTGCTTTCAGTGAACTAATTACTTCTCTTATTGGTGCTACTTAGTTTTGTTATTGAAAGGTGTCTATATTAGCCCATGAACAGGCACCCTTCATTTGAAGACCTATGAATAAAAAGC
Source organism: Leptodon cayanensis (assembly GCA_027564655.1). NCBI lineage: Eukaryota > Metazoa > Chordata > Aves > Accipitriformes > Accipitridae > Leptodon > Leptodon cayanensis. The sequence goes on along the minus strand of JANXJC010000051.1, from coordinate 18,258,880 downwards.
ACAGGTTTATTGGCATGCCAAGTGCTTCTGGCATTTTTCCTTTGGGTATTTCTGCTCCCCAGGTTTTTCTGCATCTACAGTAAACATTCTTATCCACGTAGGATAAGCATAAACCCGTCACAATACTGCTATGGATTTCAGGAATTCCCACAGTAGCAAGCTGCCATTACTCGGTGTGACAGATGATCTGTGTTGAATGATGGATCTGAGGTTGTTCCTCTTACAGATATTAACACTGTCAGTTGCCTTGGGCAGCGTTGACCATCTGAATACCTAAAAGATCATCTAAAGCTCCAGTACCAGGACCGGGTTTGACAGGTCCGCTCCTCAGGCACAAGGAGACTTCCTGGCACAAGGATGAAGTTCATCTCCCCTGCAATCGCGGCACCCAGGGAACAGGTCCAAGGCTCAGGATGGACAAGGAGCAATAAAGCAAACTGGCACAAGCCTCACCACACCGAGTCAAGTCATCTTCTGAAACACCAGGGCACAGCGGCATGTACATGTACAGAAAATCCTGCCAACACGCTGTTTGCGAGAGGAAAAAGAATAGGAAAAATCAGTACAGGAGAAAAGCAGGAAAATCAGAATAGGAAAAAAAAGTAAAAAATAACAAATTTGACTTGCAAAGCTAGATTCTTCTCTCCTCCTAATTCAGGCTTGCCAAAGGAACGAAAGGCTTTCAGACTGCCCTTGCAACACCGCTGTCCTCTGCCAGCTGCCAGCGCAAGTCAGAGCGACTGGAGGAGTGCTCGGTTTAGCACGCCGCTGCCCATCCAGAACTCCTGTTCTCCCCCAGCATGCCCTATTCAAGCCACAAAACGGGGCAGAATAAAGTAATTCCATTAAATCTCTGCCACTTTTAGGCAGAAAGCGTCCTCCGAAGGTTGATTCCACTTGTAATGTTATGCCTTATATGTACCGTATGTGCATTGATAAATGCAACGGAGAACCAAGGTTCAAAGTGATAGCGCATAGATCTGTAGCTAAGATGAAAACTTCTGCAGCAGTATTTCACCTTAAATTCCAAGCCTGAACCAGAATTCACAGTGACCGGTGCATACAAAGCACCCTGCCTGCAAAGCAACGAGCAACCTCTGTGTTTCACCAAAAAAACCCACTCTCCATCGCCTGTCATTTTGCTGTACATCAGAGGTCCCATTTCAGCAAGTTCTCAAGAGCCGCGAACAAACCATGACCCATTCCACTCCGCTATTTTTGCAGCAAAGTAACATGTAAGCAATGAATTATGATGTGCATTAAGTTTATGACATTTAGCATACAGAGAGGCTGTTAGATATTTATCAATCAACTCAATGGCTCGGTGTCAAAATGTTTGTTATAAAACTTAAACACAAAACAGATGTATGAAACTGCGACTCAAGATGAATTACCAATACTTTCTGTCTTCTGATCAATACTCTTACTTTGGTGAAATATGATCGTAACAAAAACTGATGTTGAAACCGTAATTGAAGCACCAGAACTCCAACAGAAGCTTTCCACTTGGAATATTTTAGAAGGGTCCTCAAATTCACACTACAGGTAAACCTATTTTCTCTGTGACAATTGGCATAAATTTAAAAGTGATTTTTATCTCCATCGATGCTTAAAGCATCATTTGATCCAAATTTCCCTGACATTTTCCCCCTTTTCCAGCAACGTTTTAGAGGACCTAAGTGACTGCAGCATAACTAGCATCGAACCAAGAATGTGTCTGATAAACAGTAGCTCAGACTCTGTTCTCAAAAATTAATGAAAAAATGTCCCTCTAAACAACCTATTCAGAATGACACTGGATGGCTATTTTCCTACTCTTACATTGTGCATTCTTACACTAATTTACATAGCATGATAAATGATTTAGAAATCAATTTCAGCTACAGAAAGTCCAGTTTACCCATTACTTACAAAAAAGCATTACAGATACTTAAGTTTCCTATTATAGCCAATTTAATTTATTACCAAAAAAGCAACGTCCTAAGATTTTGATCTATCATAGGTACCAAGAGACAATGGAACGCTAGAGGATATTATGACCATGAAACGTGAAGAAGTGGGGAAAGAAGTCATTTCCATTTATAGTGGAAAGTAAATATTTGAGATAATAAACTGGCCAATGTAACTAGGATTAGAATTAGAAATGGAATAGAAGAAGTAGATGGATTCCATTTGTAAAGGCCTATTGGTTATTTATACATATGCTATAACTACCAGTTATAAAAGGAAGAAAAACAATCTTGTGATAAAAGCTGCTTATTGGAACTAAATCTGAATTCAGATTCTGACTACTGCCATATGAGATTGCGTAAGTTCTTTCAACTGCCTGTGCTAAAACTCCCCAGCCATAAAATGGGACCAGTATTTCTTTCTTTGCCCAACTTGCATTTCTCTGGCCTATTTAAATCTGACATCCTGCACAAAAAAGTCTGCTGCTTTCCACGAAACCAAAGTAACGACATCCCGCTCTTTGGAGAAGAATTTTGCATCTTTATTTGTACTTCCTATGAAATGCTCATTAGTTCCTTCTAGCAATTTTTACCTCAGTTTTACCTGTCAGTCTCTCTTTCAAGCTTTTTAAAAAATTCTCAAATAATTCCAGTAGACGAAAGGCTATGGCATTTCTAAACTGGTGTCTGGCAAAGGGACCACCATGGCAGATTGTCCTCCCTTTCAGTGGGACCAGACTTAAACATGCAAAAGAGGTGAGGTTAGCTAAATGGGTTAAACACAGTACAAAACCTCCACAGGTTTTCTTCTCCACTGATTTTTCTATGCAAAATTTTTCAAGTCCTAGATTTTATTTTGCTTTCCTCCTGTATCAGCTATCTAGGTGTTTTGACGAGTTGTTCTTAAGCAGATACCTTGACTCAGCTTAGAAAAAAGGATGAGTTCATTTATGTTATCCAGCACTGGGCAATTGACAAGTTACCAAAAAAATGTTACTTTAATCAAACCACAAAAACAGATTGAAGCCAACAGCTGTAGCAATGAAGGGAAGCTGAAAACCATTATACAATTTACCAAGCATCAGTGAGCAGGCTACAACTCAGTACCGCGCTCCAGCAGCTTATTTTTTTCCTATGTTAAAAAATTCAGTGGTTCATTGCTGATGATCCAAAAATGGCAATTTACTTTTCTTCTCTTTAAAAATTACATACTGAAAATGAAATGGGGCAAGAAGTCAAATACAATATCTAAATGACTGTTACAGTATAACTAAGGAAACATCCTGTAAGTCTGTTTTTCCTGATGGGTTTTCACTCAAGTACAAAGCCCTGCTTATCATGGTTAATGCTTAGCCATCCTGATCAGCACTGGGCTGAAATATAATAATATATTTATCTTTATATCTTTATGAGTTAGTTTTGTTACTGTCTAGACTTTCAAAAAAATTTCTGTTCTGAACTTCAGGCTTTGAAGTAGTCTTCCTGTAGGAAAATGGGACTATTCACCCTCTTTAAATTAAGGATTTTGCATGATTGGAATATTTGAGTTACATCATATTTTAATACTACTGCTTTCCCGGATTGCTACTTGCACACACACGCCCTTTGAGTTTGTGGCTACATTGCGCCAGGAGCTGTACAAATACAGAACACATCAAAAAGACAAATGAAAAAGCAAAGTGTTTCTGATATTTTTTTTTCAGGGTCATGCAGTTAAAAGCTGATGTTAGTATTTCAAACCCCACTTCTACAGCTCAGCCATAAAAGCATCCTTCCTATACGCCGCTAACGGTAACAACATTATAGTCGCTTCAGTTCATGCAGTAACAAAAGGACGATGCGATATTTCAATGGGTTCCAAATACAGTCCCTTTCACTTCTGCACCCCTAAACCAAGAGCCACGGCCAAAGGTAACCCGCTAAACGTGGCACCAACAGCAGGACAACAGAGCTGCTTCTGCTTCGCACAAGCCAGACCCTAGCACCAGCAGGAGCAGATAGTCTTTAAACATCCTACAGGCTTATATTTAAATATTCCAGGTTTAATATCCATTGCCGAGGGGTGCAAGGGCTTTCCTGAATGGAAAGTACGTAACAATAAATCTGAATCATGATTTAATGCAGGTTGTGGTCTGCAAAGTGCTGGAATATTGATGTTGGTTTCCTCCTCTAATACCATGTATTAATTCAGATAAGCTGATGTTAGCATCTTCTTGGCAAGCAATCCACAGAGAATCAATATATCAAAAAAATGAATTCTTTATTTATGCAGTACAGCTTAGCATAGGAGATCAATTTTACTTCTCCACCTGCCATTTAAGTTAACATAACTCCATAATAATGCTGATGTCATTATCTGAAATGCTAGTACTTTAGCCCTTCTTTCTACATCATTGAAAATAATTTAGTCAATATGTTTGCTTACAGATGGCAATTTTCCAGAGTAGGCAGAGAAATTAACCTAAACCCAAATGTCATTCTGTAATTGTTTACATATTGTAAAATATCCACTTATTTTGTTTGCTCTTTGTGGTCCAGCTGATTTTATCATTGCACTTTATACGGCCAGACTGTAGGCAAAAATTAAGGATCGGACCAGCTGCAATTTTTCTCCCAAGTGTCCTTAAAATACCCTGACAGGTGTTTTGATTTTTTTATTTTTTTAAGAAAGATTTTTTTTTTTAAGGCAGCTAATAAAATTAAGCAACATTCAAAGTCAGCTCAGCAAAGATTGGAGTGACAATGCTCAGAAGATGGCCCTTCCCACAGGGTCCCACACTGCCTTTAAGAAAGCAAGCTCTCTTTTTCTCCCAGGCAACCACGACCCTTTGCCCATCCATTAATTCCACAGCAGAACAGGTTGTGGAACATTAGACATGATATTTTGCTGTTGGCTAGACACCTTGTAGTATGAATAGCCCAAAGTCTGCCAAGCTCTCCTCGTGGGCTTAATCCAAATCCCTTTTACAATCCAAGCGAGATGCAACTTTACATGTTGAATAGTGTCTAGCAGAAGAGTAGCTGAAGGACCTAACCATTAAAATCATGATCTGTCTGCGGACATCCCATGAGCAGGCGGCACAGAATTATTTCTTCTTCTTTAATAAGCAGCTTGGGAGTCTGCTCATCTGGAAGACCTCCTGGGAAGCATCTTAAATTATTCATATACTCTATCAATGCCACTTGAAAGAATCTTCTTTCCAAATTCTTATTTACTTATTTATTTTCAAGTGAACACAATCATCATCTCCTGAATCTTGGCTTTCCAAACCAACAAGTGTTCTCCTGGCAATACAAATAAACACAAGCGAGCAGCTTCCCATGTGGAAAGCCCCCAACTTCTGGTCTACGGAAGTCTCAGTAGTCATCACTGCAGTATTTTTAAAACACAAATATGGAAGTCAGAGATGACATCAAAATAAGGCACTGAAGTGCAAACTTGCCAGTAGCAGCTCAAGGCCCTTAAAACTTATTTTCCACGGTCGTTTCAGGGATAAAACTTCAGACGTTCAGACATCTGGAAAGGAACGCTGCCAGAGTGAATCTTCACAAAATTTCGCTTAGTAGCTGCAACCAGCAGCTCCATTTCTGACTTCCAACAGAGATTATATCAGACATTGATTTTGACTCACACAAGAAAGTACATGTTGAGATGCCTGCAACAAAAGCAACTGATTGTACCTTTCAAAAAAAAAAACCCACTTAAAAGGGAAAAAGAGCTTGACTTCTCAGAGACGAAAGTTATATCTATCATGCTATTAACTTAAAAGGTGGAAAAATCATCTTATTGCAAAGTTGCCAACTTTAATCTTTCTGAATTGGTTTGAAATACATCTTTACAGCGAAATGAAATATGTGTTTTTGTGTATAGTCATTTCTAGACTGGGGGGGTCCTCCTTTCTTTGCCTTTTTTTTTTCCAGTTGAACTCATTTCTAGCAATTTACTGCTGTCTCATGATTGCCGAATAAAGGGCACACCGTAACATTTGCTGAGCAACCACAGTTCCTAAGAATTAAGTGCTAAAGATTTCTAAATTGTGTATGCTTTTATCATTCACCGGTAGCCTGAATACGTTGAATTGAAATGACTACAGCAAGTGCCAGCCTACAGCAAACTTCTTCAAACATCCAGGCTGCACTCAGAATGAACTCCTCCCCAAGAGCAGGCTTTTAAGCAAATTTTATCATTTTGTATAACCCAGTGAAGGACCAGAAGTAGCTATGGGAGGGGCTGGGAAGATGTTATTTTACCATATGAGCCAAGGATAAGCGAGGGAGAGAGAAAGAAAAACAAGAGCAATGGTGAGGAGGGCAAAGACAGAAAACCAGCCTAGTACCATACCAGTGGGATGCAAAGCCAAGGCACCTCTCTTCAGCCCACTTGTGTTCTACTGTCAAAGTGTGAACATGCCTAAAGGGTTAAGGGTGACTAGTTACCCCAGAAGGCCAAGTCACCTTGATTTTTCCATTACTGAAATTATTTTCCTTTGAAATGTTATATAACTCCCTCAAGACTGAATTCTTCATGTCTTGGTAGATTCATCCACCCCCACTAAAGTTGCTTCCACTGTAATGAAGATTATATATTTGTGATTGGCTGCAATTATACATGGTATGCTTCAGGTTGCTAGTATGTCAGATGAAATGCTGAAATTCAGAAAGGACCCCCTTCTTGCTGAAAACAGGCAGCCAGAAAAGCACTTTCCTTTCCTTCTTCTCTCCACTTCCACACACACACACAAAAATCTGTATCTACCATTGCACAAAAAAAAAAAAATTAAAAAAAAATCTTCCTTCACAGCACATGTCCACCTCTCACAAAGATAGGTTAGTGCTGGAACCATTCATATATAGACATATATGTAGGAATTTTAAAATTTTTTTAACTAAAGCTAAGAAAAACAGCTACATATAGTTTCACAATCATATGGCTTGCAGCGCTATTGGCTGTGTTCACACAGGCACAGATGAACATTAAAAAATTCTCAAACACCAAGTAGTGGTTGAAAAGTAGTTTTGCCTAAAGCCTCTATCTTATTGATATTTTAAAATGTCATTCAGAACTTGCAAAACACATATGGAAAATACGTGAAAACAGCTTTTCTATTCCAGAGAAAGTTAACACAAACAAAACAAAGGAAAGATTTTGATGATCTGCTCAGTTATTTTCTCATACATAATAGAGCTTTTTAAAACTCTGACTGGCACATACAGTAAGTGGGCTTTTTTTTTAATTTTGGCTTTCCTTGTCTATACATTAAATCCCCGATATATCCAAATGGTCTGTTTGCAGAGATCTGAGATCCTCCAATTTTGGAAGCAGGGCTGTGCAGTACCCGTCTGTGTTAGCGGGGAAACAGAGATTTTCCCATCCAAAGACCGGGGGCAAAGCCATGTAACTACGATGCCACACGCTACTGCACGCATTGCCCATATCCAGGACTAGATCTCCCCTAAGCATTCCTCATCAGTCGCTACCTGCCATTCATCGGCGAGAAGACAGAGGTGAGGATGGCCCAGCAGGCATTTCTTCGGTCCCTCCTACAAGAAGCGACTAAAATTACAATCTGCTGCTGCTATTTCTTCCCCAGTCCATCACCTAAAGCCCCCTCCCACAACAACATCATCTTCCTTTCATCTGCTTCATACGCCCATTTTATGGTTGTGGAAACTGAGGCAACAATATCTATTGAACTGATTGCCTTTAAATTCACTGGCAGCAGAAAGACGCTATTCTGCAGTGGCTGTTCCTAAAAATATTCCTTTTTTGTTAAGCCCTGTATGAATGCCAAGCCTGCTCCAAAGATTCTTTTTTTACTAATACTTAAACAAAGAAAACTCCATTTATTTAAGCATTTAACACTTTGGTTATCCTCAGAGCAACGGAGAAGTATGCCAGACGAGGAAAATTTTGGGCTCCTTCTCGATGTTTAAAAATCGGATCCCGAGATTTTGCTATTTCACTTTTGCAAAGCTCCTTTGATTCAGCCTTCGCCGCTGCCTTCGAAAAGGTGCAAGTTGCCATGGCAATGCAAATCTCCATGGCAATGCACCACACAGTGAGACATCATGGTGTCGGCACGGACACAGACCACGAACGCACACCCTGTGGGATTACTGGGAAACAGGCTAGGAGATTTTATGTTTGTAAACACATCACTGTATTAATTGGGCTCAGTCTTAAAGGCAGGATAGGAAGTAAGTGCAGTCAAAAAAGCAAGTAACTGGAAAACAGGCTAAGGAAAGAGCTAAGGGGAAAAAGAAAACCAGCTGTTGGAGTTTGCAACCTCTTCTAAAGCAAAGCTTGTATTACTTGAGCCTGTTTAAAGTACAGTTCCACCTTGAACAGTGGATAGCTCAGCTGTTAATTAACCTTCTCTGCATTATCCTGCAGGCCTTAGAATAAATAACTTGTCAGAAAGTTACTGAGAGCAGCCACTCCTCACCATCAGTTACTCCGCAAGCCTTCCTCCATTCTGGTCTCCATCTCTCCCACGCACAATACACCGTGGGTTTGGGGTTTTTTCCCCAGAAGAAAGCTGACTGCCAGTGACTCATCTTGTTTTTCCTCCTTGGACTCTCCTTCCATCCTGTAGCTTTTTTCCTCCTCCCCAGCACAGTCTGGGGAAGATCGTCTCCTCTTCTCCTTTACATCCACGATGATTTCACCCTACCTCCTGGTCTCCCTTGTCATCCTTTGGCCCACTCATCCCCTTGATCCAATACGGCTGCTTCCCTCCCTAGATAGTACAGATGTATTTTATTCTCTCAATAAATAAAAATTAATAAAAAAATCTGACAACACTTGTTTCTCCAGCTAATGCTCCATCTCTTTTCTAAATCCGTACAGATTATTTCATTGTTTCCGCCCTCCCACATCAACTATCTCTATGGAGAGGAACCGCTCCTGATGTCCTTTTCTCTTTCTTGTACATCCTGTCCCTGGGGAATCTCATTCGGAAGTACAAACAGCTATGCTGACAGCTTGCAGATCGGCCTGTACTTCTCCCTCTTCCCTTAATGAAAATTACATAGGCTTTGATGATTAAATCACTTTGGGGATGGGATTTTCAAAACCATTCATTCACTTGGAAACAGATTAGCAGATATTGCCCTGCCCATCACCCATTCCTATGTATAAATTACCGACACTTGTTTTAAATAAATGACTGGTAAGTACTTAATAAGCAACATAAAACCACCTGTGACATGATTCGTAACTTATCACCAAGCCCTAGCAATATGGCCCAATTATTTTTACAAAGAGTATCTTGCATATCTTTTGTCAATTCTAAGCCTACAGACTGCATAGAAGAAAAAACCATGAGGATCCCCTACATATTGTCCACAAATCTGAATAAATCTAATCTCTTTCCAGTACTATTTCTCTTTCTAGGCAAGGGTGACATTTATTTCCTTAAGTATCCTTTCAGTTACCAGGTACCTAGCCAGTATTTGATCATAAATATAAATAAAAGTATATGTAACCAACTGCTGGAAAACACCAGTAAATCTGCCATTGACTTACAACTGAAAGCCATGCAGTAGAAAATTGTTTTTTCCCTACATATGGAAAATCTGTTGGAATAAAGTAAGCAGGAACCAAAGGGATTAACAGAAGTTATAAAATTGAGAAAGAAGGTGAAAGAAGATTAAAACTTGGAGGGAAATATTTACAGTCTTTCTACTAGAAGAAAGCAGACCTTTCTTCAATATGTTAAGGAATATCATATTCATGTCCACTGTATAATTCCACCGCTTTGATTCAGGACAAGATTTCGCCACACAACACAGCATGTGCTTAATTCTACATGCCCTGAAAACAAATTGCCAAACTTGGCCCTTATCGGCTTGCTTTTCTGCATGGTGGAGCCTGCAAAAGCTGCTTGAGAGGTAATAATAAAACAGTATCAAATAGAACAAGCCTAGATTTGAAGTGGTATTCAGCTTCACGCATAGACAGAAAACCTCTACGCAGACTATCCTTTAGCTAATTAGTATAACACATCCTGGTAGCATGCAGGATTGATCGTACTTGAAGATCGGCCTTAGGTGGACCTCCAGACTCTGCCAAGATGGCAATTGCTGCTAAGAAATGCATCACGGCCCCAGGGGCTGAGTAGCAAGAGGAGAGGACCTGGTTCTCCTGCCTCTGGGAAAGGGATAGAGGGCGAGACTGGATGGTGGAAGAGGAACCATCGTCATATTACACCAACAGTTTCCCTGGTCATACATATTCCCAGCTGCTTCGTAACGCAGAGCGGCAAAACAGCTGAGATTTTGCCAGGAAAACATCCCTTCGTGCCATCACAGAAGCTCAATATTTGTAGAAAATGTCATTAAAGGCAGTGACGCTGTCATTTAGCTTTCCAAGGAGAGAGATTACACAAATACCTCTTATTGCTTTCCGCTGCACTACTCAGCCATTCATCTACTTTTCTCTGCTGAATGAGTCCCTACGCTCAGAGCAAATACCACTGGAGACTAATGAGCATTTGCCTAGAGAGGGGTTCAAATGCCTGGGCCACTGAATTATTGGAAAGCATGTTATGACTGCAACAAGGGGCCCAATTAGTGCCAATTGTAATGGCAGGGTTTGTAACTTGGACAACCATCCACTGGGAACTGAACTGGGACAAAGCTCCTAACAGTCAACTAAAAATAATCAGGTCCATGAACTTCATTTAAGTCTGTTCCTTGAATTCAGGCTTACATTGGCAATAAGTGGCTGTGGCAGAAAGAATTTAAACCTCGCTTGGCTATTTCACAAACAGAACAAGGGCAAACATATATCTAATTGTGCAGGGATACATGCCTGCCCGGAATAACCAAACAGCTTTTATGCTTTCAAATTAAATAGCACTGAGCCAGCTTCTGTCCCTATAATATTCTACTAGCTTCAGCAGAACCCTGGCACTGCGACCAGCTCGTATATCAGATTTTCCTCTTACTTATTTTCACTGCTAATCTAAAGAAAATTTTTATTATTACTGTGTGAATAATCGACCCAGAAGAGGAGGAGAATAACTGCGCTGCTAAAAGCAAGCAAGCAAAGTTTCCCTATAGGCCACTAACAAATGCTATGTTAGATTTGTGATCCTTCCAAGTGAAGTCCGTACGTGGGATTCCTGCCTGCCTTCACACTAATTTTCAGATGAAACAAGCCTCTAGACATTTGAAATGGGATAAAAACCATACACGCGTTTGAAACTGTCCTTCTCAACATTATCTGCACTTTATTGCAAACCCCCAAAAATAAATAACCCAGGATGGGGAGTGCAGTTCATGTTTTATAGCAGCTACAGGCATAAGTAACTACTTAGCTGAAGAAAGCAATGAGAAAAGCAGCATTCAAAATTAATTCAAAAGGAGTCAGCATAAGATTTAATATAGTGCTTTTGTTACTCTGGAGAACCTGTTAGCACGTATGGCGGACAGACTTACGGGGAATATTTTCTTACGGTTTGAGGGACCTCCAAAACCAAACAAGAAATTTGTTGCAGAGCAACACTTACATGGCACTAGAATCCACCGCAGCCTCGGCTTTTCCCCTCATAAGCTATTTTACCTGCAGAGCAGCACATCAATATCTGTATTTCAGTCCCTGACTCCAGGGGTGCATTTATTGTTTCAACATCAAATAGTTTTCTGCTCAAAAATGTTAAAGCAGCTCCTGCCTCCTTATTTCTATTTTCTCAACCGCACTTTCCCCCCGCTGTTCCTGCAAGAGCTTCCCCATCGCATCCCTCTGCTTTGTAAGCTGATTGCAGCTTTCTCCAGGAGAGAAGCACCTGATTAATCACAGCTGGTACCGCATCCCCCTCCCCTAAAGAACCACCATATAACCTACATCAACCTTAACAACGAGGGCTAAGGAACCTTTTCCCAAAGGCAAGTTATTACAAAATCGCCTAGTGCTGCTTTGTTTGATCACTGGTCGACTATCGGATTGCACAAATCACTGGTTTCACCCAACTTCCACCTACTACAATGCAACAAAATAATGCGTCCCTCCCTTTGGGTTTGTTGCCTGCATTTCATTTCTTTCCGGGTGCCCTCTGTTTTGTTTCTCTCCTTTTCAGTTATACACCCTGCTCAGTATTTCACATGATGCTCAAAAGCGGCCACAGAGTTTACAACTCTTCCTTCCATTCCAGGGGACACTGATTCATCGGAAAGCTTTCAGCACAAGTTGTAGCTGTGCCAAAAGGATGGAAAATTATAAATACTGGGAGATTAAATCTATCTTTCACATCTAAGAGAGTCAGTACTTTGATACTTTTTGAAGCCCTGTGCTTTAAATTGTGAATTCAGAGCTCAAAAATCTATAGCTGAGAAGTCCCAATAATAAAACATCATAAGCAAATGGGTGAAATTGAAATGGTACTATTAAGCTTTATTGTGCTCTAGGTGCTTTGTGACTCAAATGGATTTTGACCAAGTGTCACATATTTACAGGACATGTCAAATATTTATTATACTTTGTCAGTCAGCTTCTGCCAGGTGCCACTTAACGCACTTCTGTGCACAACACTTTTATTGCCGGTTGTTTGGCTTCATTTCCACAAACCATTCAGTTAACATAATCTACCGCATATGTCAGAGTAACACAAATACAAATTATAAAGGGTTTTTTTCTTCCTCATATACCTACCCGACAAATATTTGAGGTTCAGAAATCTCTCCACACTTTAAATCACTACATCTTAAGAGTGTCTTAACAAGAAAAAACACATCTGACTTTGATCCTGTAAACATCAAGCACCCACATCACCCGATGGCTCTTGCAAGTAAGTAAAGAGGAAAATTAGAAAAAGTGCAGCTATACTTTAATATTGGACAGGCACTATTTTCTTATTTCTGTTCTAAACTGTTGGATAATGTAACACTGTATAAATGAATAGACCGAACTGACACAGGCTTCCTATTGTGCCATGGCTAAATTCTGAGAGTTTGGGGTTTTTCTTTGGTTTGTGTTGGTGTTTGGTTTTTTTTGTTGTTGGTGGTGGTTTGTGTTTTTTTGTTGTTGTTGTTGTTGTTTTTTTTTTTTTTTTAATCTAAGAGACTGGGGACCTTAAATTTTTACTGGAGTTAATTAAATTGGAATTTTTAATTTAAAATGCAAAACCCAAATTTGATGAAAAAATGTATATGCACTATAAAATACTAACTAGTACAAGGCATAACTGGCATCCGGGAGTCAATTACTTTGTTCATAAAGTAGTTGGTTCTATAAAGCTAGTGACAGAATTCAGGCTACAAATCAGTTACACTGCTAATCCTTGACAAGCCTCACCTGCATGATTTGGTTCAATAACTTTTATTTATTTATTTATAAGGGGTTACATGTTTTCTGGTTTCAAAGTCAACTCTTAATTATTTCCTTACCTGGGAAATACAAATCAAGAAATGAATGACTAATAAGTAGTCCCAAAATTTAAAAGATGTAATAAAGACATGGATTAGCAGCCTTGATGAAGTATCAGGCTCTGAAAACGTATCAAAGCAAGTTTCACAGCAGCTTTCTGAAATATTTGATGCACATGAGAGCCTCCACAGATTTCACATGGAGGCAGAAAAATAAGCTCTGCCGAAGTGTGGAACAACTCCAGCCAGCTTGGTTACAAACAAAGATGAACTGAGCCCTAAGTCCACAAAATGCTCTCAGACTGATTTTGTAAAGAAGTCAAAGTTCCACCTAAATCTATTTTTGCCTCTTACTTTCCAGTGCTGCCCATAATTTTACAAGGCTGGCAAGTCACTAAGTCAGTGGTTAAGCCTGAAGTGGAAGAACTGCAGTACCATGTAGGTTTTCCAGCTGATCCCACAAGGGAACATCACTCCAAGTACCTGTTAAAACAACAAGAAGATGCAACAGTCCTGTATAGTTGGGAAACTGGCAGTTGCTAATTGCCTCTCTTTTCAATTTGCTGAGAGCAGCATCCGCTAGATGAAAAAGTGCTTGTTCTGATAATTAAATTATAACAAAGAGTCGACAGATACTTGTGAAATTTACATTTTTATATCAAAGATGACATTTGATAGTGACAATTCAAATGCCTTGAAATCTGTCTTTTCAGCACTAATGTCTCTTACAGTAATAAACACCTTGTGCTGTGACCCTTGCCAGGCTCATTGTAAAGTTGAGGGGACGTTTATCATTATGTATATGCCCATTCTATTAAAGTTACTGCCTAAAATAACCATATTCCTTCAGTTGCCTTGGTGGATTTATCCAAGTTTTCTGATTTTTATACCTTTGTGGTGGAGAGACTGCTTGCATGAAAATTTAGTATGCTATATAACTCCCCATGAAAAGAGATCTTGGAACATCTGCAGATACACAACACGGAGCTTATTAATAATATTCCTGTAGCTAAAGGGTACAGACAAAATTACAGTCCCAAATACCGAGCATTTTGCTCATACATAAGGAAGCTAAAGACACATTTCTGGATATTATGGTTTTTTGCTAAATTAGTTATCTGCATCATTAAGCAAGGATATGAGTACGAAAATTTAAAAAAAAAAAAAAAAATCTGTGCACACACACACACACACACACAAACAGGTCCTTATTTAAGTACATATTTCTTTTGGGAAACTGTTCCAGGAGAGAACAAAAAAATAAAGGAATAAGCATGTGATTTTTTTTTTTTTAAACCTGTTCCCAACCTCCATTCCTCAACCAATTACTGCTTGGATATGAATTACTGAAAGCAATAAAAATTTCAGCCACAGCTCCGGATCCTTGGTGTGGTACAGACACATATCCTATGGGACCATCTCTGCCCTCAATCCGTCACAGCCATAATTAAGCAGAATAAGTGAAGGGGAGGTTATAGAGCAGGTCAGTGGCAGAAGTGGGGAATAGAAGTGCTGTGAATTTCTGTCTAAGGGACAGTAGAGGAATGGGTGAACGTCAAATAGGTCTGTTAACAAAAAAGCTTGAGACCTTCTGAATTCCACTAGCAGGAATGGGGCAGGGGCAGAGGTGAGAGGCAAGAGAAGTCAACAGAGAAGAAACGGCAAAATAAAGAACGAACCAAATAAACCCCCAAGCTTTGAGTAAGCTTTGGATTAATTTTAGGGAAAATTTAATTAGGGTTGACTTTTAAGTTGGGATGGAGGATAAAAAGAAAGAGTAAACCACCCAGCTTGCTAAATTCCTTCATTGTACCCAGAGCTTTCCTGCACATCTCTGATTTTCTGTTTCTTTACAAATCTCATTTGAAATCTCATCAAGGTGGTAAGGTTTTATTTAAGGGTAGGAGCATGTCAGCAAACAGAAGGGTGCAGTGGAAACGTGCTTAAGGACAGAGGAACAGAGAAGGGATGGGCATCAGGGCTAATGAACCATCAAAAGAAACTTGTCAAGAACAGAACAAGAAATAAATTTACTCAGAGAGCCTTAAGTAAAGCAAATAAAGAACATGTCAAAAACATTACCCTAAACTGTGAAATATATAATGTCAGCAAAAGGCAGATAAGGCAGTGTAACTGTAACTGAGCCTTTATTACTGCTGTCAGGAAAAACAAGAAATTCCACATGGGAGTGCAACATTATTTTTACATTGACCTTGATAACTCATGCTTAAGCTATTAGCAAATCCCATGACAAGAGCCTGATGAGCAAAAGAGGCTGGTATAAGAAAGCCTAGGCAGCTGGGTGCTAATAAATACATTTGGAGAAAAGACTTTTTGGCAAAGCTATGAAAGTAGAACATGTCAACACATGAGGATTTGGAGTGCTGGAAAGAGGAAAGCAGAATAAAAACTCACAAGCTATTTTTTTTTCCTCCTTTCCTCACTCTTGGCACCTCCTTCTCAGTAACTTCTGCCTTCCCCATGCTTGGCAGAAGCCCTGAGCTTTGGGAAAAGAGAAAGGGATGATAGGAAATTACGACAGTTGTCTGATGAGCCTTTTCCATTGAACATCGTGACTTCACCAGGAGCTGAGCTCTTGGCATCTTGTGGCACCAGCCATCAAGTTCATCCCTTTTCACATAATTTGAAATCAAACCTAGGAAAGCCAGCAGAAAGGCTCTACGCTAAGCAGGCGAGTAAGGCCACGCAACGCTCCAGACCACCCTCGGGTTTAGGTTCAGCGTCTGCTGTGCCTGAACATATCCAGGATCTCTGGAGGCCACGGGAATGCCCCGAGCACTGGGTCCGTCTAGGGAACGTCAACCAGGACACCACCCCACCATACATTTCTTTTACAGCAGGGAAGAAATACAACAGCCGAAGTGCCATCACCATTGCTTACATTATACAAGGCAGCATTTGTCAGTGTTATTTTTATTGACACCAATTAGTCCTTTATTACATTTTCTGAGATTCATTATGTGCAATAATTAATATACCAGGCTACCATTCAAATCAGCATCTGTTTAACATTTATGTAGGAAATGAACTAAAACAAACAAACAAAAAACAACAACAAAAAAACCCCAAACCTCTCACACCTAGAAAAAACCCAAATCAGACAGCCAGGTTCCTCCAAGACAAATGAGAATACTTGACTTGGCACAAAGAAAAGGTATATAAAAATAATCTGTCGATAAGGTTGGCCCACATAAAATATGTGCAGGGTTTTTGAGTTTTTAGCCATCTAATTACTGAGCCCCAAATTAGGCAATAGAAGATAATTATCTGAAATTATATTAACATATACGTATTTTGCTGCTTTTGAAGTAACTCTTGAAAATTGTTAAAACTCTCCTTCCGTGAGAACTGGCACCTCTGACTGCTATTCCTCGTCTATCCTTTTGACTCTGGCCTTATATACCATGCATACATTTTCACAGATGACTAAGTGCCTTTTAATATTCTCCATGAATAAAGCATCAAAAGCTGAGTGAAATTAAGAGTATTCAAGAAAGCACTGACACTTTAATTGTGAGTAGTTTTTTAAAGGTGCTTAATTACAAATTGGAAATATGTATGATAGCAGAACCATTCATACTGTATATTAAAAAGATTTCATTATGCACAAGTTCTCTCAAGCAATCAAACATAGTCATTAAAGAACCCCCATATTTAAAGCTATGTTTTCTTAATGGAAGAAGAAATCATTATGTAACAGCTTGTTTGCCTTTTTTATTTGAATCCTAAGCCCTTGACTCTCCTCACTTGAGATTAAAATTCACATTTCCCTGAAACACCCTGCCTCAGTTCAATGCAAGTTTTGTCTGATTTTTTTAAGGAGCTGGCTCAGACTTCCCCAAGAAAAACCCTCTTTCCCCCTCCATGCCTTAAAAGACACGTGTTTTCTCCAGCTCCCGGCCACCCCAATGTCACTTTGGGATGACTGAACTTCAGCGGAGACACAGGAGGACCGTTTCACTGGTCCAGTACTCAGGTACCGTAGCTCAAGGGGTCGTGCAGATATTGAAAGAGGGATGGTTTAGACCATGGGCCAAGCTGTTCCCGGCACTTTTAAGAGCGAAGTGAACGATACAAGTCAGAGCACACCCGAAACGGTTCCCTGCATTTGCTCCTTGCACAGTTGGTTCAGCTTTCACAGGAACAGCAGGCTCCTGACAGATTGTTTCCTTTGGATGTTCTGCTCTTTCTGGACCAAGCTCGGTGCAAGATGGAAGAAGGCAACTGCTAAACGTGCTTATTAGCGGATTACAACAGCATCTGTGTGACAGATCACAACAGCACAGTGTCACAATATTAGCTCAATCAGCCACACCAAGCTTTAGGTTCTCCGCAAAGCAACACGGGAGAGTTTTCAAAACCTGACAGGCATGCAGCACAGCAGTTTGGAGAGATGAATTCAGTAAGACTCTGCTTTTCAGCAGAGCTTAGCCAATATTGTGCCAGGTAACTATTAAAATTTCAAGAAAAACTAAAGCTAAGTATTCAATCCATCACATGGAACCAGTGACAATATTCCCCTTTCTGTACTATACATCCATAGTCCCTTTAATTGAACACCTCATCCACAGCATGGAAAACATCTGCAGAGGCACACTTGGCTGGATGAGGGGTCACTGCGTACCTCTACCAGGCAGCTCACAACCGAATATGAAGTTTATTCAACTTCCATTCAGGGCTTCTCAAAATGAGGATGGTCCTCTCAAGAGAAGCACCACCTAATAACGTACATGGTACTAGTGCTCCTGACTGCATATATGATGTGCATAAACTCCCATGATCATATTCATATTTGGAGCAATTTTCCCCACAGAACTGTACATCCAGGTATTTTGGATTTTGGAAGAAGGTAGTATTTAAAAGGGGTAAATCACATATGCGACATTGCTCCTCACACAAAACAAGTTAGTAATATTTGTGCAATAGGGATATTCAAGCATGTTAGTACTGTTCAGTATGAACTTCGGGGTCAAAAACCCAACTGAAAATAATGGTGTATTTGCCCAAAGAGATCCGACTTCAGGGTTAGTAAATGCGGTGAAACCCATCCCTCAGCTTTCACACAACGCACACACTGGGACAGTCCATGATGTTAACACACTGAGTAAAAGGCCTTCAGGTAACACATAACGACCTGCTTAAAAAAAACCATAATTGTCAAGAAACACCAAAATTGTTCAACACTTCACCTAAATTTATTTGATTAACAACATTTCAAAGACAACTTTCTTTCCTAGTCCCTGACAAAATATTCAAGACTGCAATTTAATTACAAGGCACATGACAATTTGCTTGCAAATCCTCTATTTGAGGGGAGCACGATTGATCAAAGGCATAAAACTATTTGCCATGACACATGTTTTTGACTTACAAACCTGATGCTTACCTTAAAAAGGCAATTATAATTCGTACCAAACAACTAGAAACCAGGCAACCTGGTCCTGCAAACACTGTGAAGCAGTGTGCCATTTCTTCTGGGAGCATTTGTTAGCGGTACCTGGCCTATCTCATTAAACTGCCTAGAAATTAAATACAATAACGCTGCTGAGCCTATCTCTTCACCACCAACATCTGCTTTTTGCTCTGCACTGTTCCACTTCACCTCAGAACTCATTAGGCTATGAGTAGTATCTGAGCATCTCATGGACATGAACGGATTTAGCCTGACACTAACTCTGTGCTGGGAAAGATGACATTGATATGGAAGGAATTGAAATTCAGAGGGTAAAAGCCTTGTCTGGGGTCACACTGGGTACCATGGCTGAGCGGAAAATGGAATACGTTTTGCTCTCAAGTTCCTGACAGTTGCCTTAAATCCATGAACAGTTTTCTTTGGTGGATTGAGATGTTCAACTCCAAGGACATGCAGATTCCCAATCCTTCTTCCCCCAGCTCTGCTCTTCTTAACATGGCACGTGGCAATTGAGATTTTCTGCTTAGACTACTGGGAAGGATGCTTTATTAATGGTGAATACAGAGGCCCTGCATTTCAAGTACAAGCTAAACCCCCTGAAATTAGAAGATATGTATGTTTAAATGAAGTAGGACCACCAGAACAAATAAAATGTATTCGGAAAGTCAAAAAATGACCCCTTGCATTTTCTACATATGTGGGATTTACAGCAAAGCACAAAGTTCAAGCATTAATAGACGAGTTAACCTGGACTTTTAATAGAACCTGCAAAAATGTTTTATTTCTGTGGGAAAGTTCCAATCATTGCACTTTGATAGAACCTTTGCTACATCGACTTGATTTCCATCTGAGTCTGTCAGAAAATGCCAAAGGTACAGTCAGACTAAGCGTTGCAAGTGCCAAAAATTTTATTCCCATTCTTATAACTTTTGCATGATGCAACCCTTTATACATTTAGTTCCTGTTAGAAAACATACAACATCCTCCTTGAAATTTATTCCTCTTTTCCTATTTCTAATTACAAAATGAGAGGTGCTCACCCATGTTTTCTTCACGAGAGATAAAACTCTTGCTCATTTTGCGTGTAAAAGCTGAAATTTGAATAAAGCATCAATATGAAGTCATTTAAAAGTAGTAGAAAATTAAAACTGCTATCACTTGCCAAAGAATTAAACGAACTTCGAGTAGCTGCCAGACCATTTGCTGGGATGCCAACAATCCTACTCCCCACTTCAGAGGGCTTCTTCATCCATTTTACAGAATTGTAACCATATTCATTTAAATTGCATTGCTTCTGATTTTGAATGGTATCACTAAAACACGATCAAACTTAGAGAATAATGTTTTCTGACAGAATCTGAATTTCCTGAAAGGGAGACAATAAAGACAGCTTCACTGTATGTCTCCCTGCCACAGGTTCCCTTCACAAAAAGGGAACTCCACTTCTTTACCTTTGGTGTTTCTGTCACCATTATGTATCTGCAAGTTTATCATGAGTAGATCTAAAAACGATGGCTTTCCGCAATATCTTTGGCTAAATGTGTTTGAGTGAGATAAGAATAACTCCACTCTAGGTGACGAAAATAAACTTGTATGTTATACTAAACAATAACATCTATGAAAAGAGAATTAAGCACATTGCGTGTATGGTAATTAACACTTGCAGTATGTAGTTAAAAGCTGTAATCTCCTGACCTCTGCTATGTGGGAGGTCCAACTGTTACATTGTCTCTTTATGGACTTTATTTCGTATTCTACAAACCAGAAGAGACTACGACTTCCCATAAACCTGAATACAAAGTGCTATTGAGAGAAAGTTCAGCTTGGTGCTCGCTGAACGACAGCTACACACGCAGACTCCAATTTTGCTAAGAATGACATTTCTGGTGAAAACGAAGGGAAAAAGGAGAAACACCAACCGATGCATTGGCCATCTGCCTCTAACCAGACAACTCCTCTAACACATGAAACGCAAGCTACGCTTGCTACGCCCGTCCCTTCCACAATCATTTACCACGTACGGGTCATAGCCATGAACCAGAAGCTTATTTTACTTTGCTGGACCTATATAACCATTTGAAGAACAAGAGAAAGGAGTCAAGCGTATGAAAAGTCAGTGAGGAGGTATTTTCCATCCGCACCTACATGTGAACCTAGTTAAATTCAGCACATCCTGAGCCAGGCTTGGAGCCCCACTTGGCCAGGATCACCACGTATTCACACCTGCCTCTCATCCATTCAAAAAGCTTCATAGGATGATTTACAGAAAAACATCCCAGAGACTGGGAGTGTGCTAAGACAATTGCTCACAAAATAGCTTCCTAAGCTAAAAATACATGACCAGACTCCTCAGTTTAAAGACATTCTAAATACCCTGGAAACCCCAACTTTTTAAGGGAAATAATCTCTGTGATGATAACTGACAGAAACAAATTAGAACAGTTAGCACAGCTTTCTGTAAAATACTAAAAAAGAAGCAAATGTCCTAGGTTTTATCCTCATTTCCATGATGTGATTCTTTTGGATAAACATATCCATGCAGAGTTAATTAGCCTGTGTCCATTCCCAGCAGTCCAACTGGGGAAAAACAAATTACATGTCATTTAAAATCCTCAACTATAGTTTGCTGAACAGACATGAAGGTAAACAATCTCATCCACTTTGTCTAAAAATTACTGTGGAAATATCCAGTATTTTAAAAGACATGGTCCTATCAGATAAATCTTTATTCCGAATCACAGCCTCTCTTCATCCATTTCTTTCTTTATTAGATGGCACTCAGACAATTACGACACAGAATACCCTACATGTGGATTTTAACTACCAATCACTTAGGTCTAGTAAGTTGAATCAAGGGGAAAGCAGATGTTAAAGATGCCTGTAAATACAGAACAAGGGATCAAGTTTTGACCCTGACAGAGAAAGAGACTGGAAATGATAAAGCACTAAATATCTTTTGGCTGAAAACAATGGATTCCTTTTTCACTCTCTCTTCTTTCCTCTTTTTTTTTTTTTCAGTGCTAAGTCTTGGGTTGGTAACTTGAACAGTATTTGCAGTCTGAACATTTAATATTTGTTGCGTCACAGTGCAACTCAATCCAGTGCAGTGAGTTGGGACAAATACTATGAACCAGCTCAATTCCATCAAAACCTCAAGACAGGCCTGAAATGGGACTGGTGAGGGGTTTATTTATTGCTTTATTATTGCATAATCCCAAGCAACTTTGCATATTTGTCTCAAAAATGGCTCAAACTGGACACTCCGGCATCAATCACCTCAGGGGGTGCAAAAGGGACGACTGTTCCAGGAACACCCAGAAATGTGCTCAAGTCAGCCAAGCCGAGCTGATCTGCATAAGCAGGATTTCTGATTCTGAATTCATTCCAAATTACGCTTTCCCGGACAAACTTCACAATACAATTAGATCTTTTAGATCCTGTAATTTTATTGTACCGAGTTAGCCACAGTAAATATTACTCCAAATAAATCCAACTAGAGGAGCTTGACTGTAGCTGAGTTTAATGTTTTGATCAAAAGCCATTTCTTCGGTCTTTCATCACTGTTTTCTTTTGTTTTTTTTAAAAAACAACCCCACCCAACCAGCTTCATTTTCTTTTCTAGGCAATACAGAGAGACATTAATTACCATAGGTTCAAAGAGTTTGTTTAGTCACTCCCCTCTTGGTGTGAGTTCCTGTGTTCAGAGAATTTAAGATTTAACTGAGCCATCACCTTTATCAAACTCCACGTACCTTAGTCTTATTTTGTGCATTCATGTTGCATATCTACAGGACAATTAAGCCACAAGCATTGAACAGGCTCCAAAATTTGCACTTATGCTTGTTAAGTCTGCATCTTCTAGTATTAACGTTCTCCAGGACCCATGAGGACTGCTGGTGTCACCTAACATCAGAAAGAGATGGATGCCAGACAAATTAGTTCTGCTCTGCATGTCTGTATGCCAGCCACTGCTTCCTTGCAGGGATCATCGTAAGCAGAAATCTATACTTGCTGAGCTGCCAAAACCTGAACCAGCATCACGTACAGGAGCCAAACTGAGCAACTGAAGCCCTGAGATAACATTCAGGAAGGCACCGCTTTGCTTGTTCCAAGAGGGATTTGTTCTGAGGGTGTACGTGCAAGGTGAGGATTAGCTTACATTGCTTTCATGTTTGTACTGTTTGAAGAGAAAAGAGAAAACAAGGAATACAAAGGAAAGGAGCAGGTGAGATGAGATCAACAAGCAGATGAAGGAGGCTGAGGACAGAGAGGAAACAATCAAAGAGAATATTTTTTGCATTACGGCAGCATCCCCAGACCTCCAATGGGAGAAGGAAGACCCTTGCAAGGCACTGCTCAAGTGTATTAAACAACAATCTTTACCCCAATAATTAGCAGAGCCCATTCATAAGCTACAATGGACATACGTGAATTTCGTGTGAATATTCTTAATGCCAGGGAAGTAAGCCAAGCCGCATGGCCATGTTCTACAGCAGCTAGAAAACACGCGCCCTGCACAGATGGTGGCTCGCAGTGCAACCAGGGTAACAGGTATCTTCAGCTTATACATTATCACCTTCCTGATATTAAAAAGAAAAGCTCCCCAGTCTGCAGTAGTGAAATAAGAATAAGGATAATTGTTCTGGGTGAAAAGCTGCAAGTCCTATCCTCCCTCTCCAACGTCTGTTATTTTAGTTCACATTGCGTAAAAATGAAAGTTGGGACGAGGCAGCGGAAAACACAACCATATCACTGGCAACCTGTTTCTCAAAGAAACGGTACTCCTTTTTGCCAACAAATCTTTCCTACCCAACCCTGCACTCAAAATTCCCCCAATGTCAATGGGATGATGAGACAATTAAAGACTTTAAGGCAAAAGCCAAATTTAGTCACTTACTCAATTAAAAATAAATAAATAAATTAAAAGGCGTAACCAAACAACATCCAGGTCCAAACTTTTAGGTTCATCTTACTCACAGTCCATATGAGATATTTCACAGCTTGTTATCAACAGCCTCTGGCTCTTTTATTCCAATTCTGAAGCAGAGCTGAGCGCTATGGAAACTTTGTCCAAATCAACATTCATTCTTCATTTTCCGCATTTTTCATATCACTCAACCGAAGTCAGGTAAGAGCAGCACATCAGTTGAAGTTATATAGAGCAAATATAAAAACTAACTTCCAAGCCTTAAAGCCTGTTTAACCATAAAGAGATGTTTCTTGACCGCAAAAGTAAAATTGAGCCTCAGAGGGCTACACAAATGGAATCTCAAGATGTCTTAATAGTTTTCCAAACACTTTTCTCGCCAGTTTTCCCCTCAAAGAAACAATCCCAGATGGCTAAGCCTGCATTGAAAGTATTGCCCATCACATAATGATGTCTGTATCGTATCACCTAGGTACTGGTTCTCGATTACTGCAAACCACATTAATCCGATGGGCTGCACCACAGACAGGCATTTTACCAAAGAAAGAATTAGTGATCAAAAGCTGGAAATAGAAACCAGGACTTCTGAGGCAGGCTGAAAAGAAATCTGAGGACAATCGACTTTGCAATCACCTAAAATGGACAGAGGCTGAGTCTGAAAGGCTTTTTCACTTTCCGGTTCAAAATGAAAAGAGCAGAGAGAGATTTTACAGCCTGTTAGAAATAAGAAGACGAGAAATAAGGTACAATTTTGGCAAGCAGGAAAAGAATGATGAGAAGGTCCTCATGAGGCCCCAGTTTGTGATTTTAAAATCCAGCCCCTGACAGCCCAGGAGCCATGACAGAATCTGTTCAATGTAGTTTTATTTATTTGCTTCTTATTAATCTCCAGTAATCACAGATGTTTACACTTCCTCTGTCCCTCAGTTTGCCTTATCGTGAACAGACAGGACCGCTCACGAGGACTGCAGAAAGCCGCCTAAACCTGGACGCTTTGGGATAGGCAATGCTGAGTAGATGCGAGGCAACGCGAGTACATGTCACCAGACCAGCCAGATTGCCGGCACTGAACTGAAAAGCAACAAGAAATCTAAAATACGAAAGACACCGTATGAAATCAAAGGTCTCTCCATGCAGCTTTCTCTAAAAAACAGAGTAACCACTGAGATATCCAGAGGCAGCCCGTCTTGGCACATGCTCTATTCCTACCAGCAGAACAAAACGCACCCGTTGTGCCGAGTTATTCAAATAATCACAGTGAGTCATCTTCGCTTACAGGCTGACACTGAGGTTCAATAAGGACCTTAATTGCAGAGAGCCTGACAGCGACTCCAGACGCCTGAACCACGTGTTATTTCAGTGTCAGACCCCATCAGGGCTTTAGTCTTGAATTTCTTTATGGTGGCCTTCCAGTACGTAAATGTACAGTATTAAATAAAAGGACCCTCTACTAATACTGTAATTTTAGTAATTACCCACCTAATTCGAACAATTACATTAGTGGTGGGCACAAAACGGCTTAGATCAGAACATCAGTGTCTATTCTATATGTATGACCTGACACAGGAAAGGCTTTAGTTAGCAGAGCCCGACACTGAGTTCACGTCTCCTGGCTCCAAATAGTGCCTTAATCACTTTTTCAGCAGTTTTAAAGAGGAGAAAAGGGCAGTACGCTTAAAGCATGCAACTGGAAATACAGAAATTCCCCTTCCTAATTTTAGGATTTAATAAACACCTGCAGCTCCTATTGATTTAAGTACCTCTGGAAATCAAAACATCCCTATATTATATTCTCTCTCCTCACTCTACTTCCCTTCTAACCTCACTCCTTTTCAACTGCCATAAATAACCAATCTCTTTTTCACATTTATGAAGCTTTTCTTGGGGGGGGGGGGGGGGGGGGGGGGGGGGGGGGGGGGGGGGCGGGGGGGGGGGGGG
>JANXJC010000051.1:18185821-18233165 GCA_027564655.1 Leptodon cayanensis | reverse complement strand
CCCCCCCCCCCCCCCCCCCCCAAAGCATGACAGCCTCTGCTGGTAGTCCTGTAATGATGCATTACTTTCATGCATCATCAAAACAATAGCACATAAATGATGTATTACAGCCATGGATTATCCAAATGACGGTAGCCTGATGACAGAGAGCCACGGCGCTATTAGAGCAACATTGGCAGGCATATTGCAGGCCATGAGAGTTACTCTTTGGTCAAAACAAGGATTAATTTCACAATGTTGGAACAAGCTCAGAAGGGAAAAGGAATGTAGTTAGAGTACACCAAACAATTACTGTACTTAACACGGTAATGAAATTACAATGTCTGTGTTTGCTTGGAAAATATATCACCATTGCTCTGTGCCTGGGTGCAAAGAGATAATACTGCTCATTCACCGGTGACAACCACTTGAAGTTTATTGGCTTACATTTCAGAGGCTGTTTTTAAAAAACATCTGGAATAAACTAATAACCAAATCTGTTGGTTTAAAGCTACAGAAGCCTTCAGATTACACACATACATAGAGATAAAATTATAGGCTGATTCTTATCTCGCTCATTTAATCCCTGTTACGTTTGTCTAACTTTAATGCCTTAATCTATTTTTGCAGAAATACACCACTTAATTAAGACTGCAATTAGTCCTGTCATTTATAACATTTATAAAACTGCAATGGTGAATACTCACCAATTTGTTTTAAGACATCCTCCACCTACATACAACTGCTGCCATTTAGGTGGCAGTGCCACATTTTCACTTCAGAACCTCAGATCCCAACACAATTTGGAAATGGTGTATTGCATAAACCAGTTAAGACACCCAGTAATATTAATGAAAATTGGTGGATTTTCCATGACTTGCACACCACAGACCCCAAGGCTTTCCTGTTCAATTCCTTCGCTCTCCCTCAAACAATGGGCATTTCTTCAGGAAAAATTGCTATACCCTATACATAACGTTATAACGTTGGACAGCTTCCATCTTTGTGAGCAAAGCCCATTTCCTCCTTGGTATGCTTGACTAGAGCAAATTGGAACTTCACATTTCAAATATTTTGTCCACCGGAAAAAAACACAAGAGAGGCAAGCAGTGCCATTGAGTTGGCAATACCAAAGTGTTTTTAAAATTCAAACTGATTTTGTAAACCACTTGCATCAAGTAACACAAAAGAAAAATTGCAAAAAAAAAGTTAGCATATTATATATTTTTATCTTAAAAAAAAAAGTCTTCCTTCTGATTTCTTAGGGACAATGCAAACACTCTCGACCTTACAGTTCGGTTTAGTCTTGGGTGAAAGAAAAATGATTTATTGCAAAAAAAAAAAAAAAATACTTGGTACAGCTCAGCCATAAACTTCCCATGTCCTCAAATCCACCCTGAAGACTGTATGGAGCCACTATAGAAGTGAAATAAATTTTTTTAGAAGTATAATTTAAATTTCCCCTTCTTGCACACAAGGCTACCTTCTTCCTGTTAGCGTCTCTTACATTGTATATTTGTTACGGGGGGAGGCAGGGGGGGAATATAAATAATTTCAGTAGCAACTGAACTGCCACTATATACATGCTTATTCTTTCAGCACTAAGTTACAACAGTACTGAATATCTAAAAATGTCTTTCCTTTAAAGAATAAATGTGAGATCATGTAGAGAAATAGAGCACGTCAAAAGCAGGCAGGCATCACGTCTAAAGGCAGTACAGACGGGAACGAGCTCTTCACACGGGTAAGCTATTCGGCTGCTTCACCGGCCCTTTTCAAACACTGTGCATGAGGGGTTGTTTTGTTTCTAATATTTCTAGTGCCATCCTTCAGGCATTTTTCCTTCCTATGCAGGCTTCCATTCTTTTGCTAACAGTTATAATGATGTATTTATTCTTTCCTATCTGAAAAGCATGATCTCCTTGCACAGACCCACGTCTTGCCAGGTTTCTGCACTCCCATATTCTTGCTGTTACAGCATCAATTCTGCTCCTGACCACCCAGCTCCCCTGGTCTCCTTGGGTGTTTTTCTTTAGGGCAGCCTCTGATATCTCCTTCTCTACTTTCCCCTGAAACATGCAATTTTCCAGGCTCTGCTGTCAGCTTTTAGAAAGCACGAAGATCAGAGTTCACCAAGCTAGTTTTTCTGCCAAGAGCACTCCAGGGGAGGAACAGGACACGTATAATCCGGATTGTCTCAAGTAGTCTATAACAAACATTAAGAGGACATAAAGTGTCCGAGACAATATTTTTAGAGAGGAAACTCATGGTTAGAAAGGAGAAAGGCTTTCTGACTTCTGCTCACAGCTTTTTGGGAAAAAACAGAATATTACAAGTGGAAAAGAAATTAATGTGGAAATCAAGAATTTTTGTCTCCATTCAGCCCCCCTGAGAAGCAAGGTTACACAAAACAGGGAGCAGAGAGGCTGGGAATCTGGGCTCTGGAACTGCACAGACCTGTAATTCAGATTTGGAGTCTGTCACCAGACTGCTGGTCAAAGTATTAACGATGGTGTTAAACTGATCTTTTTCTGCTTGCTTCGGGGCATGCCTGACTTCTTATTTATGCATAGCTAAGAACAGTGCTACTACTTATTTCCAGAGAATAAAGCCATGACAGAAATGTATTTGTGAGCCTGTTTCAACCCTTCCATTGCCTTCAGTTATCTTCCTTTGAACTTCTGGATTCTTCTGATAAACACGTTGCTCAGATAAAGACTAATTCCTGACATTTAAGCAGCTGAGATGAAAAATCCTCAGCACTGCATGTTGGTTTCAGATTCTAAAAAAGAAAAAGGGGTTTAATTCCACTATGCGATGAAAAGGTTCACTTTCAGAGTTCCATCCCCCAAGTAATCGCAAATCACTTTACAAGCTTTAATAAAGGCACAATGCTAAAGAGATTTCGTCTACTCTAATTATTTTTAAATCCACTTTTATACAAAACACTTTCACTTTTGTAACCTAGTTTTTCTCATGTTCCCCACCCCTTTTTAAACTTTCATTATAAGCTATTACTCAATTTGCTTTTTTTGTATGCTTGCAAAGGTCTTTTCCTTTTGGGGAATTAATTTTCAAGGAAAATGGTGAAATTACTCACATACATAAATTTTGTCAAATAGAGAAGCTAAAGAGAAATTGGCCAGCAATTTTATATCAGATCTCAAATTTGATTAAAACATCATGTGAAATTCTTAATTAGAGCTGCCGAGTATTAAGCACCTGGGCCCTAACTCCATTTTCTACATCCTCCTTTAAAATGGTGAAGGTAATACTTTATTTCGTCCATATACAGCCCAATTTTGCTCACTTTTAGAAACTGCAGTATCAGGGACAGGAACAATGTCACTCTGCAGTTTTATACAATTTCTAGCATGCTAGACCTCCAATTTACTTTAGTTATCTAGATATATATTAGTTATCATTTCCCACAGTTCAGGCACGTGTCTGTTCACTCAACCACTGGGATACCGAAATCCTTGCAGCTCGTGCCATTGACCCGGAAAATGGCATTTTTAACTTAACTAATTGAGTTAGATGTAAAGTGAAAGAGTGAGTTAATGATATGCTCTCAGAGAAGTTCTCTGGAGCACCCAGCTGGCCTCACTCCTCCCCCAAAACCCCAGGACCAAGTCCATGCGTTCATTAGTGCTCATCTGCAGGTATTTTCCCTATTTACCAGCCACCTACCCACACAGCTACTGAGTTCTCCAAAGACAAAGTCAAGGAGAGCTGGCCAATTTAACCAAAATCCCTAACCCTTAATTTTTGGAAAACCGGAAGCTAGAAGAAACTTCTTGTCCTCCCAAGGTGGTTTTACATCTCAGGATTACAGTCCTTTCATTTAACCAAGCCTAGTCCTTTAAGCAGGAGACAGATAGCACATTCTGTTGTTTTGTGGGAGCCCCCAAAATATCGCTACTTCAAAACTTTGGGGAGCAATTACTTACAGTTATATAGCTTATCTGTACCATGATACAGTTTATCTGCACTGGCATTGTATATATAGACGCCTCCGTGTGAAAATTACACTGCATTATTTATAGCATGCTTGGGGTGAACAAAACACTCTGCATTATTGCTTTCAGCAAAGCCTGTATAAAACATGCTTTAATGGAAGACCATCACTCAAAGGGTTTACAGTCCTCTGGATTGTATCTTGTAACTGCAGATACAGTAGAACAGAAATTATGAAAGCTAGTGGAAACCTGTAGCGTCCTAGGTGACTTTATCATTAGTGCAATGGCACACATACGGATTGCCAACAACCTTTTTAGTAAAAATTATTCAAGAAAATGCTATTTAATAAATGAATATTAACACAGCAGAGACTAACAGACTGTGTAGAGCATTGGGAATTGAACAGTACTTTATTCTAGATTTAAATTTAGCAATTGCCAATGCAGTCATGGAAAACTGTAATTTAACTTTCTAACACCATCTGTATGAGAGGTGCTTATAACCAAGGCCTGATAAAAAGCTGAGACTGAGAAACAACAGCAACACACATACCTACTTTTATGTCTGAAGGAAAGGAGACCACTCAAGTTAATGACACACATAAGTAAACACAGAACTGTTTACAGAATCAAGACCAATATTACAACTACTTTGCATAATGATTCAGATGGAGGGAGACTTGGCTCGGTGCCGTCGTACAGAGCTGAGGAAACACAGGGCCAAGGCACAAATGGAAAAAGCCAGGAAATAAAAAGCAGATCTCCCAAGCCTCAGGCCAATACTGCAACGTAAAGACCTTCTCACTTCTTCATGGGCTTACATGACCAGCAAGACCGTACATAACACATGAAGCAAAAAACCCCCACCAACCCCTCCCCAGTTAGACCGCTTCATGAATCAGAAAAGTCAGAAAGGTACTGAAGTCTACTTGTGACCAAGAGGCAGCAGAAAC
Source organism: Leptodon cayanensis (assembly GCA_027564655.1). Classification (NCBI taxonomy): domain Eukaryota; kingdom Metazoa; phylum Chordata; class Aves; order Accipitriformes; family Accipitridae; genus Leptodon; species Leptodon cayanensis. The sequence goes on along the minus strand of JANXJC010000051.1, from coordinate 18,228,274 downwards.
TGCATCTCTTCATTAAGTCTAAACCTGTTAATGGGATTTTAAAACAAGCTTCTGCTCACATTCAAGAGGTTTGGGGGGGGTTGTTTTTTAACTGCATGCTTATTTTTTCAGAAAAAGTCAGCAAAGCACAGCCTAAGGAAAGCAGCCAGGAAGACTGTTGCCATACATACCTGCTTTGTTCAGTTTATTAAAAAGATCGTGGAGACTTAAAAGCAACAACAGGGCCTACATAGGAATTTCCAGGATCTATTGCAAGTACGGGCTAGCGGCCAAAGAATTAACCTGGGATTCAAACGTAGTGTCTACTCCCAGATCTGCAGGCAGCCTTCTGCCTGTCTGCGTCCATTCAAAAGAAATGACCTACAACAGGCTCCAAGAAAAATCTAGAGATCCCCTTTTTAATGACCAGGGGAGACAACTGGGGCTTCAGACAGTAGCAGTCAGGAGTAAAGGCAATGAGATCACCCCTTCTGGACCTTCCGTGAGTCTAAACATAAATGACACAACCTGTAAGGATTCAGTTGTGTGCAGACTTCAAATTTCATCGAGGCAAAGGAAAACCATTGTGATTCACTGATTTTCTTCCTCTGTGTTTTTCTTACAAAGTTTGAATGTAACCCAGCTTGTTAAAGCTCGAGAATCACCATCTTTAATAAACACAAAGTACCTTATTAAATTTGCTAACTGCTGTTGCACAGAAACCACTGGATACTATTTATATTGAGGTACTATGGAAACTATAGTAACTGTTTTTCCTGGTTTTCCTATTAGTAAAGCCAATACTACACGTATTTGCAATTCAGGTACTTGGCCAATACCAGGCTGCACCGATTCAATCATTTTAAGTCCAGGAGGGATCAGATTCCTTACTTTGCCCTCCTGTAAAAGAGACTTATATACAGTTCTTCATCTTTTTTTTTTTTTCTTTTTTTAAGCTTTCAAAGCATTTTCCGAGTCTCTCTTCTCCAGAAGCACCTACATGAACTGATTTGTCCTGCAGTCTTTCTTCCTGGACACATCATATCGCATCTGGCTGTATTAACCACGCTGCGTTGGAAGGGTCTGGGCAAGGCAGAGGGAAGCTGGCACCCTGGTGTCCCGTTCTGACAACAAATGTGTGACGCCTATTAGTCATAGACTGGTGAAGCAATGTCCTAACTGCGTTCTCCAGTCCAGTCAAAATAATAAAAAGCACCTAGGACCTTGCAGGACGAAACCTTAATACAGAAGATAACAACTGCGCCCAGGATGGCTGATGCAGTCAACTGAAAAGAATCATTTGACCTGGGCATCTAAATCAGCTTGTCACACTGTATGGTGCTGGAAATAGGACTGTGCATTTGGGCAACTTCTGTTCATCACTTCCCAAATATCTGCGACCTGAGCGTTTCAGGTCAGAGAAATGAAAGACAAAGTAGTCCAGCATCAGAAAAACAAGTTCAAGAGGGCAGGGAAACGATGCAGCTCAGTCTTCACGCTAAAGTGGTTGTGTCTTTCGAGGATACTATTCAAACTGGCAGAAGCAGCTTTTGTAGATGTTCATCCTTTCGGATGTCCTGCATGAAGCACAGGATCTCTAGCTACCACAGTCAGCTCAAGTGAGCTCATCAGAGTAAGATGAGCTAGGTGTTACATCAAACCTGTACATCCCAACTATTTCTGCTAGTAGTTTGCAAAAGGGCTGTAATTTGGTTTGCAATTAAAGCCAAGCATCAGCAAATGGCGGGTGGGGGGTGGCAATAATTCAATAGTCACATTCCTTCTTTCCTTGATCATCCAGATCCAGATCTGTTCTTCTGACTGGTCATGAAAAAGTCATTTTAGCCCCTTCAGTAGCTTAAGTATCTGCATTGTTACCCTGGTCTCATACCCAATCTGAACACTCCCTTCTGTAAAATATTAATGCATTCACGCTTCCAACATCTGTATTTTGCAAGGAAGCATTAGCATACACTGCAAATGGAGAATGGAGGCAAAGAAAATATTTAAATAATGTATCTGATACATAAAAATATTTGGCAAAGCTGAAAATTGTTTTGAGGCCACCTGTGATTTAGCTATATTCCTGGAATAGAAAATTGCTCTTCTCCCATAATGCAAATGAAGAAAACCACATAATCGCACTGCAGTTTTATTCAAGCCTAGCAACAGTAATTCGTCACTGCCACTACCTGTTATTCTTTTTCAAAACTTCTTCAAAACTAAAGGAAACAAATACATTTGGATTAAAAGGGGTAAACAATGCAAACCACATGCAGATAAACTATTCCTTAACCAGCTTTTCTGCTCCAGGACATATGACAGGATAAATTTCAACAAAGCAATGTCACTGCAGCAAGCAGGAGATGAAATACCACAGTCTAACACAAAACTCTTCCTCCTCCTTTTCTTTTTTAGAAAGCTATGCTGAAATCAGTCCCTCTCACACTAGTCAGAGCAGTCTCACTGTTTCTTCAGGTTTCCTTCCTGTCCCTATCCCTTCTCATCTTTTGTTTTATACATTGCTTATAAGCTCTTTTGAGTCCAGAAATTTTGTAGCTGGTTTTCTGTATTTTCGGTGACTAGCCCAGAAAAAAATAAGCTGGCTACTTCAGTTAAAGCAGTAGACAAATCTGAAAACTATCATATCAAAATATTCACCACTTGTCAGAAGGCAGTACTGTACACAGACCACGGCTTTGGCACTGTACAGGGTAACTTCAGAGCAATGAAATACAGCTTTCCAGCCCACATCAACACACGCTTCCCATGGCAAATACGAGGCGATTTAAACTTATTTAACCACCACTGAAAGAAGATTAAATCAACCTGAATTACCCTGCACTCCACAGGAACAGGATGACAAAACCACCTATCGGTTGGTACACAGTAAGTTATTATCCCGCAAGTTTTTGATCCAGCATCTGTGCTTTGAGTCTGAAACATATTAAAGGCCCCTTCCATTACACCAAGTTGCCAAAGACCATTCCCTGTCGATCAGATTCCAGTGCAAAACATGGGCAAGTGGGTGAAAACCTTACTATATGCTATTCTTGACTTCAGGAGGTTGCCAAACTGAGCGGGACTGACAAATTAAACGAGACCCCTGCACTCTCAAAGGCACTCTTCCTGTAAAACAAGAAGGTTCTTTGTGTTCCCAAAACCTTCAACACTTTTTTTGTCTCCCCCCTCTAAAATAAACAATCTATGTTAATTTCTAGTTCTCTCCCCAGGGACAACGTGATGGTGTAACTAGACAAATGTTCGCACCCCAGTGAAGTTGCAGTAATAGTAAGCTAGAAATTAAGCATGTCCTGTTTTAACGATGGCAGGCTTGGATGTTCCACACAGCCTGCCTCGTCTCTCTGGAGGCGTTATACACAACAAAAGTGCAGGCTTCGGAAGAGGCACAGGCAACAGATTTCATTCCAGGCATCATGTTGTGTTAGTGAGGTAAGCCTAGTTGTTAGCATCTTATTTCCTACAGGGTAAGCTTAATTAAAATAGAAAATGTCAAAAGCCAGTATGAATTATGACATCCCTGTGGACACTTGGAGTGAATTAAGCACTGTATCCGCAACTGAAGAGCAGGCTGCAACCCTCCATTTGAAGAAAAGATTAAAACTATTGAGTAGAAAGCGACTCCTAGCTAGAGGACAACTGTTTGCTGAGCCTCATATTTGACTGCACTCATCAGCCTTTTCCGTTGTGTGCAAGATGGACCAACCTCGTTACTCCGTACTTTAAAGGCAATATTCATGTCTGACACATGTATATTATACTATTTCCAAACCCTTTATTTGCAGTGTTTTTCTGCATGACAATTTAGCCTCAAATCTAGTTAAGGATTTTTGTTGTTTGGTAGAGGAAACATCACTTACCGATATCGATTACTCACGCTGAAAAGGAAATGCAATTAAAAGAATGGCAGATATCCCCAGGATCAATGCAGTCCCATTAAAGGAAAACACTTTTCACAGTTTTTGCATGTTCCAACAAGACTCATGCAAAACCCTTTACTGTACTTGCTGAAATTAAGCAAGCCAGGGGAAGCTCTCTTCTTTGCCTGCCCTTTTTCTCAGAAAGGCTCTGCACAGACGAACGTGTTAGAAGACCGAAATACTCTAAAGTATGGTACAAAGAGCCGTACGTGTGCCCTCCAGCTTGACAGGGAGATACACTACTGGAAGTATCAAGTCCTAAAACCTTTGAGTTTTTAGCTTGATGTTTGAAGCTTGGTCATATCAGAGCACAGCTTCCACTTCAAGAATTATTGGCATGTCTTTTAAGTTATTGGTACTTCTAAGCAAGGAATCTGGTTTGAATACAGAGAGGATCCTCACAGTCTGTGTTGCACAGAGCATGAATACAGCTAAGGCAATGTCAAACCCTAATTGATGTTAACTTGCATTCCCATTTCAGGTGATGGATGCTCACAGAGAAAAACCTTATTCTCTTTAGTGTTCTGCTGACCTTCTTCATCAAGCGCATGGGAAGACAGAAGTGGAAGATATGCCACGCTTCAGAGCAGCACCTCACACCCTAGCTGGAAAACCGTGTATGTCTACAAAGGATGCTTTTCATTTTCATATTTAGGGTTTGGGGTTCTTTTGTTTGGTTGGTTTGTTTTTTTTTTTTTTTTTTTTTTTTAAGTAGAAAGATCCCATTCACACGAGAAATGCAGAGGCATTGTGTGACACCTACTGCATGGCTGTTCAGAGCAGTGAATGCCTGCTACCTACCACCACAGAAAAACACAAGATAATCCTGGAGAGTAATTCCAGTGAAGCCAATAGCCTTATTTTAAAGGATTAATTTAACACATTGTTTCTGTAAGCATAATACTTGATCCTCCTTTTATTTATAGCATTGTAGACTGGGGGGATGCCACCAAATCAACCAAGTGACATGGCTGCTGATGAGAGGATAATCAAGCTCTCTGCAATGTCCCATTTCTCCTTCCAAAACCCTATAGGGAACACGTAAGAGTCTCAAATGGCACGGACAAATATTGTGATGTGTAGTGTATCGTATCGTTCAACTATTTAGTCAAGAGTCTCTTTCACTGATATCCTGTGACATAATTGTAGTTTCCAAACAATGCATCATTAACATCTGAATATATAACACAGATGAAGAATGAAATACTGCTTTACATCTGCATAACAGCATTCACCAGAGCTTTGTTCAAATGTCTCTGCAGCCTGACAACAGCCAGAGAAATGCTGTCGTAATTGTTGTGATTTGGAGAGAAGCAGGCAAAGGACAGACTCACAAACCTGTACTGTATCCATCTGAAACTACAGAGGGAATTTAAAATACATAGCATGTAATTATGCAGATGTGATTTTAATGAGGGCTTCCCAACCACATTTATTTTCAGATTTTGCAAAGTTAAAATCTAAGAAAAGGACCTTCATCCAGACTCAGTTCACTTGGGCTAGTGGCATCGTAATTTGTTCCATGGTTGCCATGACACAACAGACCAGTTAACACCTGAATTCTCATCACTGCCAACCTGAATTGAATTCAAATTTATAATATCCTACCAGCAATCCACTAGCAGCACCACTGCAGAGAATAATTGACATTGCTTAACGCTAAAAGAAAAAAAAAAAATCAAATTACTGTATAGTACTGTCTAATTCCAGGGGGAAAATACACAAAGATGGATACATCTGACATCCATTTTATTAATCAGACTATTTTTAGTAGATAAACCAGTGAAGAAAACAGCAGGAGTTTAATAAAGTATACATTAATAGAACAATTATGGAGTAGTTGCAGCAGACTGTTCCATCTGATAGCGAGCAGCAGGAAACATTGTTCAGTTGGAACACAATATAGCAATGCAGTATTTAAGTGAATAATAAATTTCATGGTGAGTTAGCCTCTAGGTTATATTCCGCAAAGCAGGTTTTGAGAAAGTTAGGGAATGTCTGATACATTCCCACTTTCTGTCCACCCTTTCAATATCACATTTACCAGCAAAGGATCTCAAAATTATCAATGGTTTTATAATCTTCCTCCTGTACAAAGAAGTATTAATACACATATTTTGCAGACAGGGATACAGGCTAGATATTTTTGCTTAGTCAAGCGAAGCTGGAGTCAGAACCTGAGCCTGTATGTCCAGAGCTCCTCTCCTTTTACAGGAATAACTCCTATTCTATACCCTTAGGCTTAAATGCCCCAGATGAAGGCATTTCAAGGGAATAAAAATACAAAATACATCAAGCATTTTCTTCAATTGCAAAGCAGACCATTATATACACATGTCTGAAAGTCCACTTCAATATTATACACCTTTTTACTTACTGAAGTACTAACAGAGTCCTCAAACCTGTACAAATACTGAATGTGTGACAGACATCCTAGATAATTTATGTTTAAGACACTCATGGAAACTAGATGCTTTCACCTTCCAAACTGCCAACTGGGCCCAGGCTGAAAGTTTTAATAAATCTGGTGTTAATCCAGAAGCCCCTAAAGAGAACAGATATCCTTTCATCAACATCAGCTGGTGCTGGATCAGTCCCTATGAAGTCAAGTGCTAACAGATGCACAAAATGATTGTAAGAGATGAAACAAAAAGGAGCTGCTCTGGCTACAACATCTCACTTTATTCCCTTTTGTCTGTACATTTTGGTAACCACTCACTATAATTATTGAGGCTCATAAAAAATAAATTTTATGTAGTAACATGTCGGCTACTGTGTTTTGCTTCAGAATAACTTACGGGTACTGTATTTCCCCACTGTGATATTAGTCCATTGCAGTAATAAAGTTGTCACATACACTATGTGATAGACCACTTTGCATTGCTGTAACTGCCTTTTTTTTGGTATTATAACAGTTTGCAACTTCATGTCATCTTCATAAATGTGATCAATAGCAATAATAAAGTTACAAGACAGCTTTTTTTTTTTTTTTCCCCTGCAACCCCCAGAGTTATCTTACCATTGGTGGTAGCTCTACTTCAATTCATTCCTCCTAGTTTTTCACTATTAGTTTGTTGAACTTCCCCTCAACAAAAACCACTCCGCGCGCAGCACAAAGTAACCCAGTTTCGCTGGCCTCCTGCCTGCCAAAGATCTAGACAAAATGCTCAATCTGAATTTCAGTGGGAATTAAATACCTACTTGTATTTCTTGCTGAATCAGGAACACAAGGCTTCCCTCACACGTTTGGCCTTCCAGCTTCCTTGTGTGGTGCCTGTCACATGACACTCGTCACATGATGACTGTCACATGACACTCGTCACATGACTCTCTCTGGCTTGACCATTTCCTATTCCCCGGGGTCCAGTACAAACCAAAATGCCCGCTGCGAACATAACCTGGTAAGCTAACAAGGGCAGATCCTCAGCAGCAGAAAATTTAGGAAAAGAAGGAACAATATCAACTCGCACCCATGGAGATGGTGAGCGAGTAGCTAAATGAAGCCGTCTTCATTTAGGTCTGTAACGTACAACTGGATTCTGTCTACTAGAGGAAGCGTTAACAACCCATACACAGGTCAAAAAAGCAAGCAGGGGTTTGGGCAGGTAAATCCTTTTCGCTTCTGAAGCAAACAGTGAAACTGAAGCTGAATATGTATGACTAGTTAGGTTAATCAACATAGCTGTTGCTAAAACATGGGCACTTTGAAGTTAAAAAAAAAAAGAGTATCACAGACTCCACCAAATACATATTTGTCAAAATAAGCTTAAAGGGGGAAAAACACATTTGTGCATTGTTTTACCTATAATTTTCTTAATTACTTTGATTATAAACCACATGGTTTAGGGATCTGAAAATGGAAAAACATCATTGCCAACCTGCAGGTTTCGATTCCGTGAGGCTCCTGCCTGTGCGTTTTGCTTTGAGTAATTCCATTAATTTCAGCCAGCTCTTAGATAAAGCCGATACGCAAGGGTTTACAGAGCTGTGGCCTCAACGAACGCTGCTGCAGGGAGGAAATATTTGGCAAGTGTCACGCAGTATAACACTGCGAGGAATTTGATCTCAGAAAGATCTATTGTCTTGATGTCACAGGCGGATGGATGGCTGTGTGTGATATTTCACAGGTACTTTGAGATAGTTCCTATACTGACAGGGCTATCTGCCTCACTTGTCAGTTAACCTGAACCTATGGGTGTGTAACATCCCAGCTTCATCCTTCTGCCTCCCTGCTCAGCTACGTGACCCCTGCCAATGAAAGAGCATGCATCCCCAAGCTGGTTGGCAATCAAAGCAACAGTAGGAGCTAGACATGTCAGCCTCCACATTCCCAATGCAGCTTTAGCTGATCTATAACAGTTATAAGTCTGTCCTGGTCCTTTAGCTCTACAAAATTTCATTCAGTGTATCCTTTCTGTGACTTGTTTTTCCCTGCTCCATTTTCCCCCTAGGCATTGAACGCTCAGTTGAAAGATGACCCTGTTGTTCTCAAAAGCAACATATTCTCACTGTTTTTACCATCACTGCTTTCCCCCCCCCTCCTTATACTTCCACAATGAGTCCTTAACAAAACTGTATTCATTATACACACTCAGCTCATCCTGATTAGGATGACAGCTTCTCAGCACTAAGCACTGGGGTGCATCAGTAGAGAGAAAGCTAACTGCTGCCTTGGAGAACTGCTATTACTAATAAGGATTTGCTGCAATTTTCCTTATATAACTCTGTGGCACCAAGAGAGGGCTGAAATGCAGCCTGGGGGTTTAGTCAGATTTATGCAAAACTTGCCTTTCCACAGGTTTATGTATGCCTCAACTCAACTGTTCTTTTAAAACAAATTTGCCAGTGTTCACATGGAGGTTTTGCGAGAGATTAGAAGAATTGTGAAAGGATATGCTGGTACCTCACAGAACCAAAAACCAGACGGACCTTCGCCCAACCACTAAATCTATTCTCCCCAAACTTACAGAAACTGATTTTTATTAGCAGCTGTGGATCCCACTAAATCCGCAAGATCTGGAGAGGTGACCAAATTACTACAGAAAAATTGACTTGACAGAAGAAGCCTCATGTAAAAACTCAGAATAAAGTAAAAGGAAACTATGGCAAAAAGGAAAGTGGTATAGTGACAGTGTGATGGATGAGGAAAAAACCCCTTGCAGTGATCGCTTTGATAATAAGGAATTTCTGAGTCCTGGGCACCAACAGAAAGTAATGTTAATTTAAGAGAGAGCAGAATGCAGGCTGACAGCACTGACTCAAGTGACAGCTCTGCAGACTGTGGCTGTCGTACTGACACCATGAAATATATATAATGGCAGAGCATCTTGATCTATGGTAGAGCTGCTCTGTGCTGTTTGGCTGAAATTAGACCCTGATGAGAAACATCCCCCCACAAGGCTCACCTGGAGAAAGTCAGCTGTTGCTGTTTTTAAAATGCAGTAATTGGGTTTATGCTACCCAAACACGTATCAATCTTAAATACAGGGCTGCATGAAGATGAGAAGACAAACTACAAGATGATTGAATTTAATTAAGCTTGCATGCCTAGTCCCACACTTATTTTTATTTGTCCTGGAGAGACTTTCCTGAAGACCTTCCCTGCTGCAAGGATTTCCAGGGCTATATAGTTCTGTTCAAAGCAACAGACAGGTTTGTATGCAAGTTGTTGCCAGGGAGGGGGAAGAATATCTATTAATCAAATGTAACCATTACAATCAGAGTTATTTGAAAATACAGGGGAAGAGAAGAAAAATCTGGCTTTGACACTTAAACTGGATTTGCAGTTTATCCTGTCTGGTAAAACAGAATCATCTTAGTTTTAGAGCAAGAGATGAGATACAAGGAGCAGAAGTGACTTCTCCAAGTTCATACAGGGATTCTGTCACAGGCAGAAAATGAAAAAAAAAACCAAACCAAAACAACCAACTTTCCTGCAGAGCCATCTATTCTGCCTGGCCTTGCTTGCGTTCAGGGCGCTATTCCCAATTTCTTCTCAATTTCGACATGCAAAGTAATTTTTACTGAGCTCCACTCAAAGGCACAGGATAGAGACTGCAATTATCTTCATATCTCTGTTTGGACAGTAATAACACCATTACAGACTGTTCATTTTAACAGCAAATACTGCTGCTGTTCGAGTCATCTTTGCAATCCACGGGAAGCATGCATTAAGTGCTCTCTCTCCCGTGTCACATCTAAACAGGACTTTGGTCTCAAATTGCACCCACTCATGCTTCTCGGTTCCCAAAAGCGGAACGAGTTTCCGTCATTTCATGGCATGATGAGCACTAAGCCTGCGGGAGTTGGGGGTTTCACTAGGAGCCCGAGGGATGTGGTGGACAAGTTTGTTTGGATCTAACCCTTTGGACCAATCCAAGGTCAGTCAAGGAAGGGAAACAGATACTAGTGAAAGGCAATTAAGAGCACAACTTAGAAGCCACAGCTGCCTGGATACGTGGGTCAGGTGGCCTTTTTGACATCATGAAAAGCCAGACCAGTGTATTCAAGATTCTGGCCATGCACGCTTTTCAGAGCAGCTGCTTGCCCCAAACCTTCACTCAGTCCTCTGAACAGACTCACAAGATGCAATTGTAGCTTTCTTGCAAAGTCTCTTACAGAGGCCTTTTTTAAGATTTCTGATGTATAACACATTCAAAAGAATAACTAGGAAAAATTAGCTATTTGACCATGAATGAGGGTATGAGGGTATGAGCAGCCTCATTGCCTTGCAGAGACCAAAGAAGTGTGTCCCAAGAATACGCATGCTAAAGAAAAAAAAAAACACTTCGAGTCTCCTAGTCTCAGCTAGGTACTGAAACTGGGTTCTCTTAATTCCAGAGCAGTACCTTATCACAATTGGCGAGACTCCGGATGAGGAAAATAAAACTGCTCAAGTGCCTCCTGTTAGCTATACCACCATGATAGTAATTCTTCATTTAAAAGAATTAGCATAGACAAATACCCAGGTTGAGCAATGATACACTGTTAACAATAAATTAGCTGGTGTGAAGGCATTCAGCGATTCCCCAAAGGGCTTGTGCTCTACTGTTTCTCACTCCACCGCTAAGATAATGCGATCAGCCAAGCAGCACGGGGGAATCCAGAGCACTTCCCAAGGTGCCACCGGGCTCCCTAGGGGCCTGTGTGCTGGTGTCTCTACAGGCAAAGTGACAGAAGTAAATTAAGCAAAAAACCACCCAAAATAAAAGACAAGCCTAAAAAAAGCATTCCCCAATCACTCGCTCACGCCCAAGTTTCATACCTGTGAACGTGTGCAAGTACTTCTAAAAGAAAGAAAATGTAAGGGAGCAGAGAAAATTGAAAATATGAAAATTAAGATTTTAGTCACGTGGCTTATAAAGATGACTGCCTGGTGAACCACTTACTCACAGATGCACAAGGCTCAGAAATCAAAACAAGTATGAATCAAGAGTATAGAAGAGCTGGCAGAGAGCAAGAAGCTGAACAACAAACAACTATGGAGAGATGCAATTTGTCACATCCCCAGCCCTTTAAGGGAGAGTGACTGATGGACATGATAACATCTGTATTGTCTGCATGTCTTACCCTAGGTATCAAAGAATCCAACACTGTCACAGCTTGAATGAAAATGAATGCTAAGAAGAGGTTTGATTACTAAAAGGGTAGAGTTATTTGTAGAAGTGAAAATCATCTGACTAAAAAGCTACCAAAACAAACAACTACACCTGTGACACAAATCTAAATTAATCAACAACTCATTTTAATTCTGCAAATTCTGGCCTGGGAAAAACTGCAGCTTAATTGTGCAGGTTGCCAACCCACGATGACAGGCTAAGTTTGGTTGTTGAAAGAGCCTGCTCTTAAACATAATTAAATCACGAATCTTAAAATCACTAATGATTAAGATCAACTTAAAGTCACTATTAATATTTAAATTCTTTTCTACCTTATTTAATATTTTCCTTTAAAACAGAGATATTTCACAAAGCGTGATACTTGCTTTTTCCAAGCAGATGTAAAACTCTAGAAAGGAAGACATTGCATTTGACCCACAGAGATTGTGAAGATGAAGGAAAAAAGACTTTTTTTTTTAAATAATAATAAAAATTACTACAAATATGTGAGCAAATTGACAGAGTAATCTGCAAGCTATAATTTAGGAGAGCGCTACATTATTTCACACTTGTTATTTGAGAGACAATTACAGAGCAAAAGAGCCCTGGTACTGCGGGAGTGCGTCTTAAACTGCAAATTTATGCTTGTTTTATGAGTATTAAAATCTATATGAAAAATTAAAACTCTTGAGGATTTGTTGATGCAACAAATGCTTTGATGACATTTAAGAAAACGGGCTATTTACCTCAAAACATTTGTATTGTAACACATTCAGTTACTACCTTCATTTCTGTTTGAAAATGTCCTCTAAGCCCTCAGAGAAAATAAATGGAGTTTCTCTGAGTTGTAGCTGCTCTTAATAAAAGAAATTCTGCTGTGCAATGAGCAAGACCACAAATATCTATAATTAGCATGCTTCACTGAAATAATTAAACACTTGAATTTTCAATTCACATAACCTAAACTGCTTCCACATTATATTACAGATGCACCTCAGGAATAGAGCTGCTGGGAAAACAGTTCTGCCTGATGAAAAAATAAATGTTATAAAAGGTGTTATTTCTCCCCAAACTGGATTAAAAATAGAGACTTTTTTTTTTTTTTTAAGAGGATCCTGGGCTAAGAGAGACAATGCCTACTGAAAAATGGATGAATTCATACCGGTTAAGGTTTTATGCCTACCCTGCCTTAGAAATCATGGGTACAAACTGGCACATCAGTAAGGCACTCAGGACAGATTAGAGACATAAGAAACCTCCATGTGGAACCTACTCAATGAGAGCATTGGATGGGATTTTTTTTAATGTAGTTTAAAATACTTTGGTCTAAGGCTTAATGAATTAGGTGGCCTTTCAAATATCTCAGTAAGATACAATTACCTTTTAAAAATTATTTTATTTCTTTTATTCCATCAGCTTTAGAGATAATAGGAAGACATAAAAAAATGCAGTAATAGCCAGGTTTAACCAGTTGTTCTGTACAAGTCTGACTGGTTCATAATCCCCTTTTATACTCCTCTTTGTGTAAAACAGCAAGGACAACACTATTCCCACTCCTTACCTTGCCCACTGAGACTCTAAGCACGATGACCAGAGCCTTCAGGAGAAGGAGAAAGGATTTCCAGGCTTGTGATATTACTCCAGAGACAGCGCTAGCATGCTCCACAAGGAAACTTATTGCATTTGAGCAATTTAAGTTGGTATTTTCTGCCAAGTAGCAGAAGATACTAAATTAAGAGAAGACTTTTTGGTCACTTTTTCCTCCAGTGACATTTCCCCAATTCCTCTTTCTCCCAGCTAGCCACATACTTAAAGGGAAAATAAGGCTTTGCCATGATTACTGACGGTACTTTTAAAGGCACTGATACACCTGCTGTGAAAGTGAAAATTGACAAAAGCCCCAGATGGCTTATAGGTAAAATCAATATCATTTCAAACAGGTGAGGTTGAAGTTGGCTGCAATTTGTGACTGTGTTACGTAATTAAGAAACAGTCAGATAAAGTTTAGCAAATAGCTGGTTTTGCTGCATACACCACAACTAGCTGACTTAATTAAAGGGCTACTTTCATATCTGAATAAGAAACTTAGAAGAAGCACTGACAGCAGTCATCAGCAATTCACTTAGGCAGGTCAGGCACTCCCAGGAAAAAAAAAAAAAAAAGAAACCTTGACTTTAAATCCCATTCCAGAATATGTGCTGCTTTTCCTGCTGCTGAGAACAATATATTACCTCCAGGGAAACTCGTATTTGCAAAATTTGCTTTTACGTTTGTGACTAGTGTCTCAGATGCAGGTGAGAGAGCTCTAATGGGGACCATGCATCTGGGACCTGCCTCTGAAAATAAACTCTCTGCTCTATAGGGAATGCAACTGCCCTTCTTGTTTCCTCCAATTCTCTTTCAGGCAAAAGGACTTGAGCTATTGATGCTGAATGCTGGCGACATCCCCTCCACAAGCCTTCCAGATAGTTACCGTGCTGCATGCAGCTTTGTTGGCATTGTAGGGACAGATATGTTAACACTTGCATTTTTGTTAAGAGGTTAGCGTATGCCATGCCTGCGGTAATGACAATGCGTTCACATACGTCCTTCTATCCAAGGCTGCTCATGAGCAAATCTCCATACAATACTTGTGGGGTAGGGAAACAGTATTTTTTAACTCCTTTCTTTCCTGTCCATGACACGACACTGAGACGCTGGAAATATTTTAAGAGTGTGCACTGGTTTTATTCAGCGAGGAGATGAAGGATAGTAAAGAAACACAAGGGTCCACACCCTATCACTAACATACCACATCTGGCTATTAATACTGAAACACAGACAAAGAGCAAAGTAGCCCCAAAACTCACAAATAATCATGGAGAGGAGAGTTACCGAGGTGTATACAAATGCATGCTGCAGCCTGTGCTGCCGTTGCTCAAGACGATGTTAACTGGCGTTCACTAGATTTTTATCTACCTGCCAGCGCATGTAATTTTATTCCCACTGAAACCGTGATCGCATTGGAAGGTGGGAGGGAGGAGGGAGGGATATTTCTCCATCAGTACATAACAAGACATGCTTACGTGGGATGCTTGGCGGAACCTGCCCGGCTGTAGGTCTGTGTCTGACGTATCGGGGCACAACAAGAGTCATTAGTACAACCCGAGCCCCCAGATCTGGTGCTCGAGCCTTCCTCCAACGACCTGCATCCGTAGCACTATTTTACCATCCCTTGCACTGGGAGACTAAGGTAGGAACTCTGACTGGAAAAGATACAGCAGAGCCCAGAAACCATTTTTCTGATATCTTTCATTCTTCCTTTTGCTGCTTGTTTGCACTGCTCTGCATAGCTAATGAATTGTCCTCAGGTTAACCCCAGATCTGTGCAGCTGGTAGTTACTTCAGGTGACACATTCTGGCTGGGCTGAAAATTTCTTTTCGTGATCACTGTGTGTAAGTTCACCACAGAAAGAGGGCATTTTGACAGCAGCATGCCTTGAAATTTGATTTTACTGTCAGACTGATGCTACCAAAGTTCAGTCTCAAAAGCAGATCACATGGGAATAAAAAGGTACCTACTAGCTCTAAAAACAGAGATTCATAAAAATTACTCTAAAAAAACCTAGAAAATTTAGTTGATCCAGTTTTCTTTGATCAAATTGAATAATTGAATTATATCCCTGCTGTAGAAATCAAAGAAATCTTCATCTTCCTTTTAGGTACTGCAGTACACAATCTCTTCCCCAGCTATTTCATTCTGCCAGCTGGCATTGAAAGAGTACACTCCATTCACACTAACCAAATGAAATAAATCATTTTTCATTTTAAATATTCAAACAAGTCCCTAAACAAAAAGCTATTCTGAGGTTGGTTGAGAAATGTTGAGTCCGTGCCTGAGGAAAAAATACGGTAAAAAAAATCCCAAACCGTTCATCTTGAGCTTTTCATTTTAAAACAAAAGTAAAAATATATTACATATTAAATTAAGATCCCTCACCAATAACCAGATCAAATTAGGTTGTAACAGCTAGTGTAAAAAGACCAGACTATAGATCATTTGTCTAGGTTAGGTAGATATTAATCGGTTATAATCTAGCTAGATACTGAAAAATATAATTATGGCTGATATCTAGATAGAAAGGCTGATAACTCGTGCAGCTACCCATTCACAGCTCCTCAATCATATTCTGTAGCACAACAAGAAAATCCAAACTGATGTGCCCTTGACTAAATACATGCCATCGGTGCGCCCGTAAGCCGGTGTCCCCCTTGACAGAGTCCTCATTGTAGCTGTCAAGGAGCACGATTATTCTGAAGAATTACCCCCTATCCGCAGCCCAGGCCTCAAAAACACATTACGAGGGTCACCAGATATAGTGAATCCTTTGGGCCTTTCCAATTGTTACGGTCGGTGTTCTGCCACCTGCCACCGGACGGGGTCTCTCCTTGGGTCGAAGGCAACGGGCACGGCGCGGTACGTCGGCCGTCGGTGGATCAGCCTGCAACGACTCCGTTCCTGCTCTCACACTACCGCTCCTTTGCGCCAAATTACGCAGGGGATGACATCTGCCATTAGTGAGAAAAGGGCTTGAAGGTTCACGTTTCCCATATCTTCCAAAAGGTGTGATTATGTCCCGCGAAATGGCCTCTCTGCTCCCGTCTATCCATTACAGTGTCCTCCTTTCCTCAACAGGGAGACTCCTGAATTTAGAGGCACCACATAATTGATTATCTAAGAGGATTGTAAGTATTTTTTTCTCACATAAAGCCATCCAGCTGCCCCAGTGTACTGACTGGTAAGAATTTCTCTGTTTTTCCTTAGAACTATATTTCTTCCTAATGCTTGCTTTAATGCTCCACATATTTAATCATACTCTAACAGGCAAGAGATGTTTGAGAAGGTTTTCAAAACCTTAGTGGCAGCTTGTGTGTCGTGTTTTCAGAGGTCTAGTTCAAAAAAGCTCCCATTAAACTTAAATTTTGCTGAAATTGTACACCAGTCCTACTAATCGGTAGATTGTTGGTATAAAACCGTCTCATCCTAACTAGCAACTTTATTAAAATCACTCCCAACACACCTCATTATCAACTGAAAACACTGGTGTCAAGAACTGTGGCTGGAAATGTAGGATAACAGAGTTAGATGTATATTTCTGTGTAACTGGTTTCCAGATGTGCTTCAGATGTGGCTTTGCTGGGTCCGTGAGGATTTCTTATGGGCAGGGCAGCTCTTGTGCTTCTCTGCTGTGGCTCTTAGGAACCAGATTTTTAATTGAATTTCATTCCCTAGTTCTTGTCTTTGGATGGAAAAATATAGATTAATTTCCTGTATTTATGGCAGAGCTGTGAATAACCGCATGGGAACAGGTGGCATAAAAACTCAGCAACTTCCAAGCACAGTATAATACTCTGAACAGTAATACCTCAGTGGCAGAATAACCTCAATCTTCCTCCCCCTCCTACCCACAATTTAGCTATAAAAATGCTATTGTGTATTGTTGCCTTTGGGAAGGTGGTGGGTTGAGAAGACTAAAAGGGATATAAACCCTCCCTATTCACAGCGTGAAGCAATTATTGGGAGATAAAAAGAAAAATCTGCAGGTAATTTGCCCACACCTCACACGTACAACGGAAATAACAGCGCTGCCGCTCTACCTGGCTTAGTATTACAAGGGTAAACACCCTGAAAGCCTTGAGAGTATCAAACATTGAAATGGGAGCCGTATAGATATCCATGGCAGTCAACGGTTATTGACGGGTTTCACGCACAACGCTGGGTACCCAGCACCGGCCATGCCCGCAGCAAGGTGCCAGGCAAGGGAGACCCTCGTTCTGCTCCGGAGTGGCACATGTTACTGTCTTCCTTACCGCCTACTAAACTGTGCTGCTGAAACATGAATTTAAAAAATACCCTTCTCAAACCTTCGTTTTATCATCGGTCCTCAGGTGTCTCTATATATGTTGGGGGGGAAGTAACAGGAGCTGCTTCTTTCTGCATTCAATTGAATCAATTTGTTTTGGAGTGCCATTTTTTAATCATTCCCCAGTTGAGAGCTGGCAACGCAACATTGCAGGCTGGTTTCAGGACTAACTATGGCAGATTTATAAGGGAGATAGTGATGAGATCTTAACTATAGAATTGTTAATGTATTGCTACAGGAACCCCAGAAACATTGAGTGATTTTTATTGGAACATACATATTTCTTCAAGACAGTTCATGACATTTTTTCAGATTTGCTTCTGTAAAGAAAGTTTTCATATTATAACTAAGCCATTTTACTGTTGCTGTGGTAACTACAGTACCAGTTAAAAAAGGTGACCACAGAATAAATGCACGTGCTATGTAGAACTCATAGTCAGGTTTTCTTTATTGTCTAAACAAGGAAAGAGCGGTGCTAGAAATATAAATGAATTAAAATTCAATAGCAATAGCAGTTGGAAATCCAAAATTAAAACTCAGCCTTTCAATTCAGTGTCCGGCTTCAACTGCCTGTCTTCCACTTGATTTTTCTTGGGGTAGTGTTACCAGCTGCTATTTGTGGTTTTGAATCATCACCTATTTTTTGATGCTCAGAGACCCAAACTTCTTTCAACCCCAGAATTTCACAGCCACAAACCATCAGATTAGTGATCTATCTGAGCTGAATGTTTTTTTTGATACTACTTTGCTTTAAGGACATTATATTCACTGCAGATTAATTTTCTCTGGCTCATTTTCCTTTAAAAATACTCTGCTTTGCACTTGTTCTATATTTGCATTCCCAAATCTCAAAACACTGCACAGCATAGGACAAAATGGTGTGCATAAGCTCCTGGCTTCATCAAAGTGAGTTGAGGTTTTTTTCTATCACCTTCAGTGGAGACAATATTTACCCAGACTTTCCAAATTAAAAGTAATATCAAGAAAGCATGGAAATCCCATGAGTTTATCCAAAGCCTAATAGTAAGTCAGACCTTATGCAGGAGTAGAAATTTTGGGGCATTCTCTTCCGAAACAGGGCAGTGGGTTGGCGCATTACCTGCTATAGGTGGGTAATATGTTAAAACCTGTACTGTACGCTCAAGAAAAACTCACCTATAAAGAGACTTGCCCAAAGCAAGTCTATATGACCAGGATGAGGTTTACTCTTGTAATAACAGCACCCCAGAACAAACTGTAGTGCCAATCTCCCCTGTACCAGTGACCGTACAGACTTTGCATAAAGACAGTCCCTAACAAAAACCAATTAGCCTAGACTTGTTAAATCAGGAACTGAAAGGACAACTGAGACAAAACATCGTGTTTGAGAAGGCACACTGGAGCCAAAAGACTCAGGATCGTTCTCTGAGGACCGACTGTTTCTTGGTATGATCTGGGCAGAGGTAAAAGTCACGGGGTGAATTGGCAGGAAGGCTGGAATAATGATAGGCAGAGCTGTCCTCTTAGAAATTTTCAAATCAGACCTAGAAGCAGGTCTAGAAGCATTTCATAATCATACCTGCTCTTACTCAGCAAAATTTATACTGTGGCATTAAGTTTGAGGAAGGAAAGCTGTTGAACAGCAGCACCCTCTGGAACCAATGTCATCTCCTTTAATCAAGGAAAATAACATTCATAAATCATTTGGTATTTTAACTTATTCAGCAATGGTGGTTACAGTCAATGCATGCTATGTTACGGCCTCTGTTGACTCTCATACACAAATGAATTTTTCTTAGAGTGCCTGACAATAAATATTGCAACAGAACTATTAGATTGCTTCCACTTCCTTGAAATGAGCTGTTGCACATGGTTATACACGAATATCTGCACAAGAGAGCCCTCAGGACAAAAAGTGTTATGTGCAAAACTCAGCCCCAGCTTTCTGTTTTCAACCTACTGAAAAGTTGTCATTTTCCCTTCGGTTCCACGGGACTTCACCAGAAGGGTTTGCACACATGTACAGTAATGACACAAGTTAATTGCACAGTCGCTGAAATAATGCCTGAGTCTCTGAGAATGAGACCTCGGAAAGGTCACAGACTCCCTCATTATCTCTTCGCTTTCTTTTGTTTCTGTGCTCTGCCCTTTTTCATCCTGAGAAAATGCTTCTGAATGCTAATGCCACGGTGCTTGGCATCCTCTTCACCAGTCATGTCAGCATAATTAATTAGGATGATAGAACAAACACCATCTCACACAGGTCAGGTAAACCCTTTTTGACACCGAAGGAAGAGGAGACACAGCAGAACGATGCAGAGGACCTAAACACATTGCCAAGGACTCAGTAAATAGTAAAATATAACAGCTGGAAGTAATGGCATGAAACAAAGAGAAATGCAGCCTGCCTGTCGCTGGAAATGTGTTATACTGTGGAGTCACCACCCAGGAAAGACGCTGGAAACCAAACTAACTGGAGGTTTGAAGCTCTCCATAGGCAGAGTTAGACCTTGCCTTTAGGCACAATGGGAGCAGAGAGTGATGTATGAAAGCATTTATGGCTCATTTTCCCTTTTCCTTCTGTCTTGCTGACTGTCAGCAAGATTGGCACTGAAATATTTTCCTACTGGTCTGATTGCTCCTAGACCTTACCATTGCCTGCAAACCCTTTCCGGGGGCTCAGTTAACTAGAACAGAAATAGCAGCTTGTTTCTCGTCATCCTTTTACACATACGCACGTACCCATATTACGAAAAGGTCATTAGAAATAATATAGCCTTTAATATTGTACAGAATTTTTTTGCATCTTCAGTGAACCAGTGGTGCTCCTCAAGCGTAACCTCACACGCACCACCTCTGTGATTAATACCACGCTGCTGAGGCTACAACCTTAGAGGCAAAAAGCATGCTAGTTCTGACAAACAGAAGCGAAGCACTATCACTGCTTACAAGATATTAGCCATGCTGAGATGCCAGTATTCTTCCTCAGTTAACACAGGCACCTACGAGACCTGCCGCTGCTGTATTTTGGGCTTATAAATACAAGGAAATGCTCCTCCAAGTCAGAAGTCACCCTGGCAGTCAGACACTTGCCCTGATGGGAGGATTCGAAGCAATATTCTTGCGGAAAAAAACCTTCCCCGGTGTCCATCCAGCCACACCATTAGCTTGTCCTTACCGCACAGTTAAGCTTAATTAAAGCAGATCTTCCCCAGGACCCCACGCCTCGCTCGATCTGGGTGTCAAACAGGCGGGCGCTGGGACCAAGAGCGAAAGTTAATGAGGAAAACTGCCTCGCCGCTCCAGCCTCGCTCACCCCGGTGTTTCCTCGCCGTTTGTGAAGTCATTTACATTTGAGCGCAGCTGATGTAAAATGCTTTTAATTGGGCAGCAGTACAGATGCTCTTTGCCTCGGCGTATTGGCCCAAAACATACAGTGCCAAAGAATAACTGTTTTGAATGAGAAGTTATAAGCAACACACCTTTCCCCCTACACTGCAGCAGGAGGAGTGCACACAATTTTATTTCAAGAGCTAACCTAAGGGCCAAAAACATCTCCCCAACATGGACATTATTTGATTTTCTCTTAATTGCCCTGCAGAGGGAAGGAAAAATTGCTCTCAACGTACAGGAAAAAGACGACGCTAATGTAAATTTCAGGTTTTAAAACTTTCTTTCTTATCTAAGACGAAGTTTGGGGGAGGAATGCTAATTTCTGGATCCCTCATATCCCTGATCAAATCTAATATTTTTGAATAGAAACTGTAAACTAAACAACTTCAAATGTCAAAATCTTTGCTTTGTGGTATTAATATATTGATTCTTATGTCCTCTGACACGTGAAGAACACAATTCCATTGGCAGAGTGGAAAACTACATTTCTGATTACTTTAAATGTCAGTTTGGTCAAAATGCTGTCTGATACCACATCAAGGAAAGACATGATATTGCCTTCCTATGCATCAGAAACAGATTGTACGTACATAGGGAAGGGGAATACCTGCTTTTGAAACCACACAGTTGAAGGAAAACATCTGAAACACGAAAGCCTGAAGACTAAAGAGACAGCTCTGCATTTTGCTGGCATTTGTTTGCTGTCTGTCAGCCTTTAACAGATTAAGCTGAACTCAGAGCAGAAGTCCTTCAGGAGAAAGAAACTGAGATGGAAGCAGAGAATGGACAAATTCAGAACTAAATTATATGAACCATGCCTCAACTGGCAGACGGGCTGTAGGTACCAAAACCCAACATAGCTATTGCCACTATGATTTTTAGCATTAAGAGATTAATTCTGATTTTCAGGGTCAACTTTGAACACAGCTTTTAGATCTCCCTTGGAAGTCCATTAGGATGCTATAAGATGTAGAGAACTTGCAAAGCATCCATGAAGCGTGTAGACTCAGCGCAGGGCTGTGTCGTGCTGAGGAAACAGGAGATACTTCCACTTGCAGTTCTCTTCACTGCCATTTCTAATACTGTTGTTGTAGAGGTCCACATCCCTATTTTCTGCAGCACGCAAGAGAGGCTCTAGCACAGCTTCTCAATAAGCTAAGCTGCTTCCTGCAGCTCCGTGGGAATTTATTTCTTCCTCTCAAAAAGATGCTTTTCAGTTTCAAACAAAAATGGGTTTGTCAACTGGATGGATTTGATAGTTAGATAAATGTGTTTTATCAACGGAATGGATTAGGCTGTTTGCATTTTGTCACCACAATCTCAATCCATCCTGCCAATAAAACCTATTTCATCAAAGCTTTAGGCCACCATGCTAAAAGAATGTGTTTTGTCAACAGCCTAAATCCATCCTGTCAACAAAATCCATTCAGAAGGAAAATAACTCAATCTCTTCTGTCAACATCAGGAGTAAAATCTTGGTTGTTGGCGTATGAAAACCAAAACCAAACCCCCACAGTTAACAGTCCATATTTTCAGGCCTAAGTAAGAAAACCACAAAAGTATCCATCAATTTAGCATCTGTAAATGAAAACAGTGGGGAAAATTAAATAATGCATTCATTTTTCCTGATGTGATTGGGATATGCTCAAGCTATGGAAGCATCCAGGCTGAAACCTGAGGTTTCTACCCACCCCAGCCCCCCTCCCCGCCTCAGAACTGAATTGAACATCCACATCCCAAAGATGCTGGATACTGAATATGTATTTATTAAGAAAATGCAAAGTCTCAGTAGGCAAATTACAAAAAATCATAGAAGACTGAGACCCAGAAAGCTAATTTCTCTTGCTGATGAAAAATCACAGTGGTAGAAACAGAAACAAAATTGTACTGTGGGCTCCATCCTGTCCTGCTTGCTTTAATTAGAACTTGCAAATTAAATGGACTGATCCAAGTGTTACAGACAGTCACGCTATTCCCTATAATAATGTGCCTCGACTTGCTGTGGCTTTCTGCAGTCCCTCTGAAGGGCAGAGTAGATCCTTTGCACAAGGATCGTATCAGGGCAGCCAAAGAGCCTTTCGTAGGAAACGGCAGTGTAGATGAGGCCTTCTAAGATCATAGGCACATACAAAGAAATATGCTGATTTTCAGAGTTCACACAGATAGGTGGCAATTGTGTTTGTGTGTGCACATGCACACACATTTATATAGAATTATAACTTTTGCATTTTACAGGAGCAATTACAGGACACAGTCATTCCTGATTCACATGGCACTGCCATTTTGCTCCTCCTTTCCTTCCCCTTTTCACCTCTTAATAATATAACATTCATTTCCAAAATTTATTAAAATAGTCTCAAAGCAAGATCGCAGATATTAAAGTCTGATAGCTCCAACTCCTTTACTTGCAGAAATGGCCTGCCTCCCTGCTCATTCGCTTTCTCAAAAATGCGTGTGAATATTAGCAGTAGTTTTCATTTCAAGCCCTAAGTCAATAAAGATTGATTGTTATCATATAATAAAAGTCAGATGGGTTTTTAAAAAAGGTTTAATGGCTTTGGATGCCTACCTTGAGATGCTGCAAGAGAGCCTGGTTTTCCTAGGGCACAAAGCATAGCCCTGCTTTCAGAAAAGATGGTCTCTTTCAATAATCTCAAGTTGGGCATGCAAAGTCAACCACCTTTTAAAAAGTTATATTCACTTTCTTTTCTCTGGAGTTTGGAGTAAGGCCCTGCATCGTGTTACATGCACATCATGTGAAAGATGCAGCATAGTCATGAGTGCTTGAAGGAGTTCCACGTAACGTTGAGGTTGGGCTTTTTGGCAGGATAGTTTGGGTTTAGGTACATTAGAAGCTGTATCCTGGATGCAAAACAGCTAATGAATTTATTTTTATAACAACTCTCCTAATACGCGATTATTTCTTTTTTCCTTTCATATCCCAGCTCATAAAGTAATTTTAAAAGACAATGAAAATCGGAACTTTATTTAAAAATGAGATGTTTGCATCTCTTGTGAGTAAGGGAAGATTAGCCATTATGGACCCTAAAGCCTTAAACATCAAAAGGCAAAAGAATTTTTAAAAATGTTACTTGACTAAACGATCACATGACTTAAATGAACTGCTTTATTTTGTAATACTTGGAGTTGATAGTATCGGAATAACCTTAAGCAGGGGAAGGTGAGAGAGGAGATGGAAGACATTTAATAAACAAAGGCAGATAAAAATCTAACAAATCGTATCTTTTTCAATAACTAAACAGAATATGCAGATACATAATCCTGGGGCTACTACAAAGCAAGTTTCATTCAGTATCTTAGCCTGTCCCAACTCCTTTTCTTTTTATTTGTACTTGCAACAAGACTCGTGCTGTGAAAGATGCTTTTGAGTACTGCATACTCAATTAGAAATTCATCTTGAGCAATAAGATGTCACATAGATCACTCCCAGTTAAGGAAAGGCTTGCATCATCAAATTTACTCAATTTCTTCAGCGTCTCTCTACTTCAGGTGAAATTCCTACTATTTTAAAATTGGCTTCAGCCTTTTATTAAAAAGAGCCTTCCCTTCCTCCGTATGGTCTATGCTAATTATCAGCCTTTTGAACTGCACTATTTAGGGATGTATTGTGAAGCAAAAGGATTCATTTTAAGCACACAAAACAGAATAATAAAATTATCTCCATGGGGAATTCCACAATGGGTTTTTTGCACCTACAAAATAGTCTTAAGTGCTTAATGATTTATTGATGTAGTTGCTTTGGCTTTCTAAGCTTTTTAATTTTGTTTAATACACATACTGTCTTCCAGACCCTTGATTACACCACTCACCTTGATCATTTGCAACTTCAGCTCAGCTTAGCAGGCTCTTCCCCAGCTCTGTTTCATAACACTTGGCAAATAGATATAAACAATAGCAGTAGGTATTTATTTTTCCTATTAATAGAGGGCTTGGCTCTTGCATTGTGACCCTTGGAAATGGGATGCTGCTCCTTCATCAATAGCAGCACTAAGTTATTCGGGACAGGGATCATCTATTAATTACCTGCGCAGAAATTCGTATCACTGCAGAAACGTTGTCTTCATCTGATCAAAATAAATGGCTTCTCTGCCTGCCAAATTCTCATCTGGGTCACGCAAGCACTAATCCACTGACAGCTTTGCAGAATAACTTCTACTCTTTCTTATTAAATTCTTCTATACGTAGATTCACTTGTCCTCTATAACTTGTTAACAAGAGATATCGTTCAGACCAAACAGCTTCAGCAATATCAGAGCTGACCTGGCCACTAGGAATACAAAACTTCTTCGGTGCACTCAAAGCTCTCAGTCACATTGACAACAGGAAACAAAAGGAAAAAATAAGATATCAGTAGTAACGCAAAGCACACTAATGAGCTGTCGCTGTCACAGTTCAGCATTGGGGCCAGACAAAAAGCATCAGAAGGAGGAGGGGGTTGTGTGTGCATGCGCGCATATACGTATATACGTATACCATCATGTAATACACACCATCTTCATATACCATCATTTCTAAAAACAAGGACATACTTCCAGGGGTACCGTGAAGAGACAAATTTCTGTGACAGCACAGAAAACTGGGGAGTGGTGAAAGGATGGCTGGGACAGTTGAGCATCTGGGACGGTTTACTAATTGAACAAGGTACTAATTGAAACCTTGATTAGCTGGGTAATCCAGCTCCACAGCGACAGGCGTTTCGACAGTCCAACTGCACGTTTGTTGTCTGTTGGTACAAAGGGATTGTCTCATTCCCGAGTTCCCCACACCAATGGATCTCACCCCACCCAATTCCAAATCAGTCCAACTTCATTTTCATAGGCTTCTTATCTAATAGGTTTTCTGGCACAGGCAGTTTAAACCTCTGCTTAGTTCTGAACAGACACCACTTCCATCACACGGAAGGAAACAAACCACGCAATCCTTGTCTAGCCTTTAACTCAAGTTTGCTTTCCTGATTGAGGACAAAACAACGATATCCTCAGCTTTTGGCACCTTGCAGCACTATTTGTTCATGATACCTCTGAGGAACTCCAGGCTCGTTCCCTCTGCTGCTAACAGGAATCAGGGGTTTCATCCTGCGTTGACTGGCACAGTTTTACTTTATGAGGATTTGAGTAGCATCCAAGGAAAGGAGAATTTTTATTTCCCCAGTGAGCAATTGGTTGACGTTTGACTTCTGTCCTACAGTCAAGCCCCAGGTAGACTGTGATATCTCTTGAATCACTACTGAAATGCTGGGATTTACAAGCCATTGGAAATGGTTGACTGCAAGATAAGACACTAGGCTGTGAGCCAAGAAACCTCAGTTCAGTCACTGCTCTGCCGTTACTTCGGAAAGTCCTTTCATTTCCCTGTACCTACTGTTTTCTCTCCCGTGCTTTATTACGTATTACATACTTGGACTGTAAATTTTTCCAGGCCAGAAATGTGTGTGTACAGCAACCTCTGTAATGGAGTCTTCATTTCACTTGGTCCCTCTCTGGACTGTAGCAGCCTTCAAAGTACAGCTGCAATTCCCCCATGACCGCATTTCCACAATATTTAGAATAAAAAGCCCCACAAAAAAGTGTACTCATATTCATCATCATCATCATCACGGCCAGAACAAGTAGATTATTTTACTTTTAAGAACTTACTTCTAGCTCATACTCAGCACCTGTGCATTTCTAGTGCAGGATTTCTGTATTTGCATTTTTATTAAAACCTTATCAGGTCTAATGCCTCCATTTGTCATGGTACAATTATATGAAACTGGAGATTAGGCAGGGTCTTACATATCCCATTTTTTTAGGTATTTTATCATGCCCTTGTAGTCATGGCATTTATCAAGTCAACACCAAATTGCCCTCTCTACCATCATAGGTACTAATGGTTACTTTCCTCCTACTGCCTGTTACCTTTGTTTTTCCATTGATGCTTCCTTGACAAACTGCCTTTCAACAGTATCAGAGCTGCCGTTAGAAAATCAGCCATGTGCTTTGTCCTAGGCATTTGCAGAAGGGCCGGGTGGAATAGGCACCGATTAGAAGTGAACTCAAAAAGAAAACATCCAGATAAGAAACCAAAGGAATGACTCTTAGCCTTTAATCCTCGCAATTTAAAAAATAGAAGCAGCAGGTACATAATTCATGGAAGCTTTCTCCACAAGGGCAAAGGATATTGTGTGCCCCTGCAAAATCCATAGCATTCATTCAGAGTTCTGAATCATTTCAGATTAGTCAGACAGACACCCCTTTTCTGGGATAAAAAAAGCTCTGCGATGCTCTTTCCTTTCTGGAAACAAAACACTGTGTCTGTAATGCTCTCCTGGAGGAGGGATTCGGCAGCATAAATTCATCCATTAATTGGGATCCTGAGCCACAGCTTTGAAATTGTCACTGCTTACTATTACATGCGTGTCAGCATTGCTTGTTAGACACCAAATTAAAAGCCCTGTAACTTAAACACAACAGAAGCAGTGCCTAAGCTGACTTCACTCCGGTTCCCAAGGCATCAGTAAACCTGAGAAGCTAGTTCAGCCTTCGTAGACCCTCCCATCGCGTTTGCCCTCTCTGAAGACACTACCAGTAATGCCCCCGTCCTTGAAGAAGTGCAAGAAAAGTATCCTCAGCACCGAAGGGTCAAGCTTCTATTTTAAATCCTAATGTAATTTTTAAACCTGTTGCCTTTCGGCCAGCACAGAGGACTTCTGTGAGCTGCAGCCTGCAGCAGCGAGAGGGGGAGATGGAGCTTCTGCTGCCATCGCACCTACGGGCAGCCCCTGCCCTCATCTAACCGCCCCTGGGAGTCCCATCATTATGCCTACGCAGACAATCAGAGACAAAACCGCATGTAAAACATTCCGGGCTGATGTTTTCATGCTAGAGAATGCTCCTCCCTATAGAAGAAGGATTTTGCACGGCACACGGCTGTGGTTTTTAGAAATAAATGCAAAGAAACTGCTTGCTGAAAATCTTGCTGCTCTACAAGGGACAGACAAATAGAGGGGCCGGAACGCGATCAGCTCTGGGGAAAAGATGTCTGATCGTTCACAGTGCCTTCGAAAATGTACCCATCAAGATAGAAGATAAAGCAGTGGCCAGGTATCCTTGACGGGGAAACTTATGTTCAAGCCGAGGCCCTTTTCTTGAGGGTTCATGTTATTAACCTCAAAACAATTCAAAACCAAGTGCAATACCAAAAAGTCTTAACTCCCAGCGAAGTAAATGGGAAAGCTTGAACTGAAATTATTGAGGGAAGAACTGAGTGGACCCAATTCCCCTTTTAGTCTGGTGTGACTCCATTAAACTCGGATGAGTAATTCCCAGGTGAATGAGAAACTGTCTTTATCTGAAGCCTGCTTGCCCTGCACAGTGGCTTTATCAAAAGGAGATACAATAAGGGATGGCAGCAACCGTCTTGTGTGGAAGCGTTACTAACTTGCTCTCAAACTTGCTTGGTTCAGAGAGCAAAGGTCCATATTACCAGTAGCTGGAAATAGCTTAACAGACGAAATATTTCAAAGTAGACCTCTCCAGAAGATAGCATCATTTTTATTCCGGAATTCTCTAGGGAAGGAGACACCTCTCACCTGAGCTATTACCTAAGCTTAATGAAAGAGAGAAGTGGAGAGGAAAAACCAAGAATGTGTTTCTCTAGATTTTTAAGTGTCCTTTTA
This sequence comes from Leptodon cayanensis, assembly GCA_027564655.1. Lineage (NCBI taxonomy): Eukaryota > Metazoa > Chordata > Aves > Accipitriformes > Accipitridae > Leptodon > Leptodon cayanensis. The sequence goes on along the minus strand of JANXJC010000051.1, from coordinate 18,199,803 downwards.
TCCTTTCAGTGAATCACACTACAGGCGTTGGGCAGAGTCACAGAACGACACTGTCAAATGAGGAACCGCTACCTCCTCTCCCTACTTACCTTCAGCTCAGAAAGCATCTGTTAGTTCCATGCAGCAGATTTCCAGGATGGAGAAGAGATGCAAACTGGTCCACGGCTGGCAAAGAGCTTCCAACTGAGCGGACTGGGGAACAAAAGCAGGGTGGCATCTCCTCTTTCTTCTCATTTCAGTTACAAATACGCTGCTACTATTGTTGTAAGTTATTAACTGTGGATTAATTCACATTCCCTTGAACTTCATCTGGAAAGCATCTTCCCTAATTCCTGCTCCTAACCAAACTCTCAAGTTCTTCAAAGTTACTTTCAATGTGAGCAAATGATGTTGCACGCCCCCCCCCCCCCAAAAAAAAAAATTGCAACAAATGAATGAGGTGGACTGATGGTGCTTTGAATGAAATCATTGGGAAAAATCTCACTTGGCACAAAATATTATAAGCAGCAAAGCTAGTTTCTAGCAGCATAGAGGAAAAGAGGCTTAACGGCCCAAGCATTACATTTCCCGCACTGTAAAAGCTGGTCAAATAATGGAAAAATTTATGCAAGTATAAAGTCATTTGGTGATAGATGGGGAGGATTAAGCTCTGTTGAATAAGTTATCCTCTGCAGAATATATTTCAGCCTTACCATACTGCTTGACAAATAATGGACAGATTAACTGGCTAAATTTTGCATAATATATTGTTTCCTAGGGTTGTAAACTACCTCTTTAACACAAAAAAATAAAAGTAATTTTTTTTTAGCTTGAAAGTAGCTTTCTGAAAAATTCCTCCCCCCTCTTAAAAATCTTTATCTTTACAAAAGAACACAATAAAACTAATCTGCATCAAGTCCTAAATGGATTTATTAAACTGTATTAAATCCCCATGAAGACTGTTTGTTCAATGCAGTTTAATATCCTTCATAAATGGAATACGACAAATTGACCTAAGGCTACTCTGAATCTGGATGAGAATTAACAATGTAGTTTAATTAATCCACTCCAAGTTCAGAATTTCTGTTAATTAAAAAAAAAAAAAAAATTAAGACTATGGAAGTTTGTCTGCAATGTTGCAGTCATGAAACTCAGTGGAAGCTGTCTCCTAAATCCCTTACATGTTTGTGAACATCTACTTTAAGACTGACCTTGTTCTGCATTATCATCAGACAACCCATTGCATCTTGGAAGTTGTTCAGGATTCGGTGCAAAATGGGTCCTCAAGTTTTAGATACATCCTAGCACTGCCTCTTGAAACTAATGATGTTGAAGAGATGTGAAATCATAAATCAAAACCAGAAAAAATAATTTGTATATTTAAATACAGAATTGAAGAGTCATATGATTTATTTCCCTTCATAAAGATACACAAGTGAAATTTTCTGGTTCAGGCCACACCTACATCTACAATTTTTATCTGAGGTGGATTTTTGTTATTTAAAAAATACACTTCTATGCATATAGAGTACTTAAATCTTGTTTTTCTGGATGCATCTCACAGGACTCTATTAATACACACTAAACTTCAGAATATTTTTACTGTGAGGCAAAATGCATAAGTACTATTCTAATTCCTACTGCACTATGGAATATTTTCACATAGGAGTCTTTGTTATGCCAAAGCAGTGTAAAAGACACTCACGATAAATGATCTGCATACATCTTACTCGAGTCCTCTAGCTGAAAGTGAATACCAGTAGCATCACTTAAATTTTCCATAAAGGGAGCAAAGCCATTATTCTTACCTTCCTGTCTGCTTTCTCCTCCCAAATCAAATAAATTTTAAATATTTAAGTGAATTAAAAGGTAATAAATCCTCACCTGAGAAATTGTAGAAGTGCATAGCAAACACTGTTCTTAAATAATTTAGAAAAATGACCTGCGGTGATATTATGCCTTCTGAAGTTCAGGTATTTATTAGATTGCCTTCCTTTGTGCTTTGGCTCTTTCATGAATATCATTACACCAGCAAAGGTGCCCCATGCTAGGGTAATGGTTCGATGACTTAGCGAACCTTTAACAACTCCTCACATTCCTTTCTGATGGCTGTGGCATCTTGAAAGGAGAGCAACGATACGGTCCATAAATTGCATAAGGCCTAAACAAGTATAAAGGCAGGCAGAGGTAACGTTTCTGCTGCGCAGGGTTACAAATCTGCTCAAAATCCTCCCCAAAACTCAATGAAAACCCAACGTTACTCGGCTTCTCCTCCAACTCCAGCAGAACTACACCCGTGACAACTTTCGTCCAAAGCAAAACGTTTTAAGCCTGTGGATCCATGAGGGCTAATTGTCCACAGCAAGACATGGTAGCTCATTTCTGCAAAGGTTAGTTGCAAGAGATGTAACGACCCGACATATTTACTGTGCTGCAAAGGGAAGGTGGCTGCAAGGTGGTGTTCTCCCGAGAGGGCGACTGTTAACATCATGTTGTTCCCCAACCAAGTGATGTCCTTGCCTCCAGAGTCAATACAAAGCTGAATAAGAGCAAAATAAAACCAGATTTCAAGAGATGGAGAGAAGGTGATATCACTGTTTTAAGAAACACTTGTGGGGGGAAAAAAAAAAAAAGTTTGTTTCCTTAACCTTTCCCAGATTCCCTATGTGATTCTAACAAACCATTTTATTTCTGTCCCCCACCTGAAAAAATAAAAAGACTAAATAAAACTTCCTCTTAACCACTCATTACCTTGACTGTGAGGTCTTTGGGGTGCAGTCTGCTCCTCGATGTGCTTCTGAATACAGATTAGCAAAGTGAGCCCTTGTCCCTGTTGCAGCATCCATATGTTAATTCGGTACAAGTAAGCAAGCACACCTTCTGAAAACATTCACACATTTTTTCACAGTCTAACTAGATTTTTGTCACTATAAACATGCTGCTTAGAGTAACCTAAGTGAATTTCCACTGCAAAGGCCTGAGAAGCAAATCTTTTGCTGGAAGAAAATATATAAATAGAAGCTCCACCTCGCAAGACAGCATATGAAGTAGGAAAGAGCTTGAGAATCGTTGTTCTTCACCTAACATTGAACTGCCATAAGGCTCTGTCAAGAGTTTTATATAACTTGAAAAGCTTGTGTTTAAGTAAGCAAGGCAGGCAAAACCAGAGATAACAGAAGGTTAATTCCCTTAATTTTACAGAAGGGACCGCAGCTGAGATCATCATCTAACCCTGATCACTTCCACTATCCCTCTTGCCTCCTGGCCCAGCCTTTTCAGCCAGGCAGGCACAACTGCTTGTGAGGCTGTATGGTGGTCAGAATTTAAAAAAAAATATCCCCCCCGAAACTAGGTTAATAACAGCCCTTTCTTCTTGCAGGGTTATTTTTTAAGCGTCATCAGTAACCTTATTATTTCATATGTCAGTCAAACATCATACCCCTTCCTATCTTACTCATCTCCCAGACTTCAGCTCAGAGCCTTCACATTGCTGATACTCCCAAACAAGATATTTCATGCCCATTTTATAAAAATGTTCACTGACAGATATTGAGCCCACACTGGTAGGTAACTTAATCAATAGTCAGGTCTCCAGCAGTCTGTGTAGCAAATTATAGTTGGCATTTAATAGAACTGCAAAGCAGACATAGCTTTAACACACCAGTTGGTATTTTAAGCCACATAATAAATCCAATGCTACCCAGTTACATATCAATTAATAGCACTAAACATCTTTAATGTATTAACAAAGATGTCATTCAGATATTTAAATTTGGTTTAATTAAAATAGCAATAAGGTTTTAAATGTCCAATATTTTAAAATTCACCTGATCTTTTTAGTCATTACAAAAGGCCCTTTAACTAACACATAACTGCCTCATAAAATTTAAACTGCAGGTAAAATTAAACCATGCACCTGCAAATATTGCTACAGCGTGTTTGACTCCAGGTCAGCACAGAACAAAGCAGCCGGAGCCAGCAGCAGCCCAAAAGCAGCAGAATTAACCAAAGAAACTGTCTTAATATTTCACATGAGCTGTACTTGAAGCAGTTCCCTGCACAAATGGAAATCAAGGAAACTGTTCGATTTACACCCTCACAAGTGGCTCTGCTTTTCTGTATATTTACCCAGCAGTTTCTGGCTGGCTGGGCTATACTGTTAACAGGCAAAAAAGCAAACAGGAGCATGGGAGAGCCCTGTCTTAAGTGGCACCTGTTGACCTGTAAATATTAAAGCAAAGAAAGGCAAGAATAATAGGCCAGGCTTATCCTGACACAGGCTTTTAACACAGAGTTACCTCCGAGATTACTATGGCCCACTCAGAGGTGCATTTTTTTTTTTCCACTGACAGTTTCACACTTTGCAACTCGTCTATTTGTTTACTCCTTAAGACCAAAACTAAATGCTTACAGGGGCACCAAAACAGTATTTTTCCTCAGAGAGCTTTACTTTCATCACAACATCAAAGAGACACATTTACAACAGGCCTTTTGCCTTTTATTCTTGGGACCCTTCACATAGAGATTTCAAAGACCTGAAGTCAGTGTAGAAAAGCTTTCTATGCTCTAGGACTAGCAAATTACGCCAGCAAATTTAACATCATTTTCCTGCCCTTGCCTCATTAGCTAGGACCCCAAGCTACATCCATCAGCCTTCACACTCTCAGATCCTCTCCACTTTTACGCTCACGCTCTCTCCCATGTAGTCCCATCTCCCCCTTTGCTGCAGGCTCCGCAGAAGCTGCTGATGCCCAGAAATACTTGTCTGTGCTAAGTGCGAGCTTCAGCATCTTTGCTGCCAACACCAGAACTGCTCTGAGCTGTTGTAATGCTTGTAGGGGGGGCAAAAAAAAAAAAAAAAAAGAAAGGCTGATTGGAATAAAAGATAATCAGGCAGGACTTCCTCCCATCCATTTGTTATCACAGCAGATCCATCCTAAAGGCTGTCTGTACCACTGAGCTGCACGGCCCTTCAAGCCCTGGTTCCTCCCAAGCAGCAGCCCACCACCACGCTATGGCCTTTCTATAAACCCGCTGGGGATCAACTGATTTCACGGGCTCATCTGAGTCAGATTGCCCTCTGCAGCTGTTCCTAAAACTTACAGTCTGCCTGTTCCCGCTGTGCTTGCGCTCACATCCACAGCCAAATGCCCGCTGGGTTCCTATCTAGGCCCTGGTTTATGTTAAATTCTAGTGCTGAAAACACTAAATCCCAGTATCTACTGTGATTTACTTTCATTTTGAACAGCAATCAAATTAAGCTTGACTTTGACTTCACTGCCTCCAGGTGGGCACCCATGGCTGGGCCCTAGCACTTAAAGCAGTAGGTGTGTAATCAAATCGAGTTAGACAGTGATTGATATTTTGCATACCCTGTAATTATGGTATTAAAGATCTGGCACGTTGTTGGATGTGCAATGATGTGTGATTGCTAGAAATGAAATGCAATTCATTTCTTCTTTTGGAGTGGGGTGAGAAAATCCAGTAATGGGTTATGGGAGACACCAGCCATTTTCTGCCAGCCTTCGGGGTGCACTTTAGCTGTGTACAAGCAGTTTTGATATTCATCAAAATGGCAGATTGCCTGGCCACTCATTAATCCTTAACTGTGCCCGGACCTAGCAGACTGTATATTGGTACTGTTCTCTATCTAACATAATAACATATAGTGATGTACCATGCTGCTGTAAATCTGCAGCTACTTGAGGCTTCAGAGTGACATGAGAAACAAAACTGGTTTTAAAACATTGTGGAAGCTGTTGTACCTACGATACTGTAATGGGGATTTTCTAGATGCTGAGATGTCCCAGTATTCCCATTCCTCTGGCCAAGCTCCAGTCTCCTTCCTGTTTGACTTTATGGGAAGACTATATTAGTGGCAGTTCCTCATCCCTATCTGTAGATCTCATTCTCTTCCCTCCACCGCTTCCAGACAGAAAACACCTTAATCTAGGGGCTTATCTACACTTGAAAGTTAATTCAAGGTTACAGTCAGGCTTGAACTTAGAGAGACCTAGATATTCTTTAATAACCATACAGATACAGCTACTCTAGAATAAAAGGACTTTCTTTAGTTTAATACACTTTCTTTAATCGCTAATCCTAAACAGGCGATTACCTCTTTATTAACACACTGAAACCATATCTGAACCCTTCAAAAGTAATTTCTTAGAATTCCCTGGACAAGGAGTGTGGCAGCAGCCTGTAATCAAGCCCAGAGTGATAGTGGTGCTCTGTCGTGCAGAGCCAAGCCCAGGGTCAAATCATCTTTCTCTAGTTAATAATTGCAGATTCTGGATGGAGGACAAACTTCTCAGAACTGTTTGCTGAACAGCCCCCTTGTTTATGTACACATTCAGGAGAGCTTTGGGAATCAAGTTTTTATGAGCTGTTATAACAACCCTCTAGTACGGAGCCCTTGCAACCAGAGATTTCAATTTATTTGCATTATCATTTAAGAACAAGTTGTCCACCAGAAAATGCCTTTAGAGCATCATAAATAACACACTGCCAAGACTGAAGCTTTGTAAGAAATCCCTCACCAGAGAAGAATTAAAGAAATTTACAGAAACTCCAGAAATGCAGAAATTACACAGGAGAAATAACAGAGACAGGAGATACTTTCTTAAGCTTTCACAAGGAGCTAACAGCATTTCATTCTTGGCTGATTTATTCCTTTTATTTAAATTAGAAACATGTCTGCAGAGAGGAAAAGTCTTCCCATGTTTTTTAAAGCAGTCTTGCAAGGCAAATAGCCTGATGGCAAAGTCTCATAGGTCTGGAAGCTTGGCCCTGTACCTGAGGGTGGGGGCCTGAAGGAATCAGGACCCCCCCCTTCTGAAGTCTCCCACAAAGCCCTAAAGTGTCACTGGGCAAGCCCTGCGAGTAGAGATTTTCCGAAGCACTTGGGTACAACGTCTACTTCCCATGGACTTAACACACTTTTGGAAAAGCCAAAGTACAAATCTGTGTGACCCACCTGGTTTCTTCAACCCTTACTTCCCAGGGCTGTTGGGAAGGAAAATACCTCAACGTTGAAAATATATTCAGCTACTTCGGTAGGGGACATCTATACCATAAGAAAGAATTAGTGAGGGAGTTTCAGGGCTTCACAGAAATCATGCCAAACATGCAGATTTAACTCATCATATAGATTTCTTTAAGGAAGATGCAATTATCTGTTCTTTCCCATTTTTAAATGGTGGGAAAAAAAACATTCAGTTAGGTTCAGCAGGGCTTTTCAGTCAGACTGTAAGAAGTCCAGCCAAAATCCTGCAGTGGATTACTGAGCAGATGCTCAAAGCTTGGGAGCATTTGAAAATTGAATCCGTATCTGAATTCATTTATATTACCTTTGTAAAGCAAATTATAAGGGCTTTAGTCTAGAAGCCACTGGTACCAGGAGCAGAACCTTAGATTTTAGTGTGTTACACGGTGAACACGCAGACCACAAGTTGATCTGCGTTACAGTGATGAAGACCTGGATTAAGTCCATCCACTTCAAAGGTGCTACCCCAGATAAGGTCTGTAGGATCACAAGGCGCTCAATATGTGAGCTGTCTCCATCTCAGTTCTCAGTATGCTTTTACCTAGTGTGAGATCACTTAATCCTCGGCTTATAGAGCATTATAAGCACCAGAGAGGTTTTAAGAGCAAAGTCTGACCGTTCAAACTGTGCCTGGTCCTTGCTATAAAGTTTGGAGTCATATTCAGGTTCATGGTGTTGAGTACAAGGCTTTCAGAGGTCTTGGGCTGCTTTTGAAACTCAGATGCAATTCTGGAAATTTAAAACAATTAGAGCAGTATTTATGTCCACATCCATCCCTAAAATCAATGAATAATGAAGTTCTTTATTGCAAATTCACTTGGCATGGCAAGTCTGAGAATTAAACAGCCTCCTCTCAAGTCAGGCTGAAACATAGGTGCTGGCTTCTGATCGCAGCTAATCTTCATTTCGAATTTCCCAAATGTTCCTTTTGGATGCTCACGGACAATTCCAGGAATGCCACGCAAACCTGAACTGAATGCTCTGCACGAGCCAAGGCGAAATGAGGAAGTGCTGAGCTTTAACCTTCTTCAGCATTTGATCATCTTCTTGTACGCAGGGTTTGCTGAGATCTCAGGATTGAGACCTGCAACTCCTTCTGTTCAAGCTGTTCCTTGTTTGTATTCGTTCGTTTCCATCCCCAAGTGGTACGCTGCAGTTCTAGATGCACCTAACCCTTCCATTGCGTATCTTTTCTGAACTAGAGACTGGTGCTTTCAGTTTGCTTGCAGCGCTCTAGTGGTCCGTAGCTCCTTCAGCTAGTGAAAAATTATCTCTGCTACAGCTGTTTGAATAACTCCTTAATGATGCTTTACATAAAGAATAACTACAGTAAAACTGGCAAGGAGTGGTGACTTCAGAGCTTGACAGCCTGGGTTTGCTTTACAGGCAACCAGCAGCTCTGTGGGACAGTCCGAGGGGGGAGAAGGACGATGAGGAGGAGAGCAGGGCTTGTTCTGCACGTACGTGTGAGACAATTCAACAGTTGTCGTCTTCTGCATGGGACCGTATTATTTTTCAGAGACCAGCGACTGCCATCGGCACACTATCTCCTACCTAGGGATGGTGCACAACAATTTCAGGACAACAGCAGCTCCGTCGTAAAGTCTCCAGGGAATTTATATTCACTACGTGTTCCCACTGCTTTTACCAAAAAATAGGTAATATGTAAGCTCAGGTCTCATTTTGGACACTTGGGCTACAAAATGTATGTGTGTACATCTACCTTCTACCTTACTATGTGACAGGGACAATTGGGTTGCTCTGTATATTCAGGAAAGTCAACCCTCATCTTTGATATTGGCAACTCTTGTGATTTATAGCATTTGAAAGTGATCCTCAAGCCATTGCTGTTGGCATGCATGAGAATATAAGTTTTGTTCAATTAAAAGATATTTTAAGACAGCGGCCAAAACTTGAAAATATGCCAGCATGCCTTTAACACTGATGAAGCAGAAGACATTATTTTGAGAGATCCTGGTTTGTGATTTTCAAATATTTGGGACTGGGAATGGATATTTAGGTGTTCAAGATAGAAATTTAAAAGTCTAACACGAGGCTGAAGATTTCCAGATGTTGGCCTTTTATAACATTTCTTCTCACTGCATCAGGTGGTCAGAAAGGGAGGCAGAAAATAACCAGACAGAAGCCAAAATCCAATCCATGTTTGTTTGTTGCTTTTATTCTTCCTGTTACAGGTCATTCGACCTGCAGAAGTTGTTTGTCGTATGTAGGAACGTACAGGCATTTCAGGGAGGCTACAAATTTTGTCAGCCAGATGGAATCACATTTATGATCCAGCAGAATGAACTAGATCTATGGGTTCAATTCTATAAGATGCTGAGCCTTTAAATTGAGTAAATAATACAAACCGACTTCTTGCGTGCTAGCAGCTAAACACTTACTTAAGCACTGCAGGAGTCAGGCCGGCTTAGGATGTTCTTACCTTCCCCAGAATCGGAATCGACGTGAGGCTTAGACACCTAACTTATCTTCATTAAACCCCCCCGTGGGGACTGCAGAAATCTTATCTGGGCTTTTAATATTTTTCTCAGACAGTCTGTAACAAAGCTGCTTTCACAACCTCACCTAAGAGCTGCCAAAATGATGCTAATACTTGAGGCCTCAGCACTGGGCATTCAGATTAGCTTTAATTCTTCATGTGAAAGCTTGAGAAGAGCCTATTTTGAGGGAGCTATTCTTCAGGCTGCAATGCTGAAAATCATTTTGGGGGATTAGTGTTTGGGAAAGTCAGTAAAATCTGAATCTCCAGAAAGAAGGTTAGTAAAACAGCAATGGGAAATATCAGTTTATCAGCAATACAAGTCGTTCAGCTCCAGTTCATATCGTTGGCCACGATAACATTATTCATGTTCATCATGTTGTGATGAGGTCTGTGAGAAGTTCTTAGTCCCTTCTTCACTCTGTCTCTGATCTGGTTTTCCTCTCTCATTTATCTATTAAGGATGAAACTGTTTCAGGACAACACATCTACTTCCAGGATTGCAAGAAAACGTCAGTGCAAAGAGGTATATTGGCATAAATATAATATAAAAGTAATATTACTTTAAAAGAATTGTCAAGCGTACCACGTTTTTAATTTTACAAATTATCAAAGTTACCGACACTATCTATTACGCTACTGTCCATTCAAACAGTTCTTTCAACTAGTTCACATACCATGGCACGCAAAGTAAATGTTGGCATATTCAAAGCAAAGATGTGGTAACAAGAGCCAGCAGTTATTTACATAACATGAAGCAGGTCAGCAACCAAAGAAGCAGAACAGCAACTCCCAGCACAGCAAGGTACCAATTTTCTCCACTATTCTGAGATATTCACCAGAAAACAAGGTATTAAGTCCAGAGGGAAATGTTAAAAAGTTTACTACTGCAATTATCACTTGCACAGAATGTTTAGCACCCTGTAGCTCAATTAAAAATAAATAGGTCAGCTGGATTGAATGAAAAGGCATTAATTAAGGCATTTTTTATTTTTAATTTTGCCCATAAGAACTGAATACTGAACCAGTATTTTTATTGAAGCTACCTGATTTATATAATGCTGGATTAATTCATTTTGAATCACTATTTGATCTTTTACGATATTGCTTTACTTTCTTCCCCCTGCTTGCAAAGAACGATTAGGCTGTGCCACTAATGAGAAAGATTAATTTAATAGTTTTTAAATACATCATTAAACTCATTTCTTGAATACATTAATATTTCTGATTTATTTTGAATTCAAATACCAGCTTTCCCCCTTTAAGCAATGAAAACTTCATTCTACATTTCTAGTGTGATCAGTTGATGGTGTACAGGGGGAAATCTGTCTGCCTAGCCCTGCTTCTCTTTATTAAAGCATGGAAACTGCTAAATTCAACCATAGGCCTGTTCTTTCTTTACGATGACATTAAAAAAAAAAAAAAAAAAAAGGTAGCAGGAGAAGCCCTAATGTATCCTATATCCCTAAATGTTCCTAAACATAAAGCATACTGTATATTTCAATTGGAGATCCACACAGTCTCTGTGGATAGATCTCTGAACAAGCTAACTCATTAATCCCTAGGAGAAACAACAATTTGCCGACATGCAACAGCCAAGGAGCTGGCCCTGGGTTTTAAGTATTGCCAAGAAAACTATTTGCCCCTGCATCAGATCCCTGAAAAGCATGTGCTGTCTGATGTGACGTTACTTGTTTCTATAAGCATTAAAATGGAAAGGTAAAAAACAACTCTTTTTTCACAAGAAAGGTGGGGTTTTCTTCAGCTTTTCTTTCTGCTAAGTGACCATGTTATTACATCTCTAGTGCTTGGTACAATACACTGCTCTGTCTCATTACACTGAAAAAGAATCTGAAGGTGAAACCGGCGGGGAGGAAATCATCTTTCTTCTAGGGTTTAGTTAGCTGCTTCTCTCTTTCTCATTTTGATGTGGTAACAAATACAGTAATGAAGAACACAATTCCATCAGCACTTCAAACAATGACGAGTCTTCAAAAGAAGGGTCTTGTTCCCTTTTCTACCGACGAATAATGCAGAAGAAGAAACACGGCTGCTACCCTTGGGATCACACCTGGGACAAAGAGAAGAAGGAGCACAGTCAAAAGTTCTGGCTGCCGCCGGGGGGGGCAAGGCGTCAGCGCCAAGGCGAAGGGCAGACAACGCCAAACGCTGCCGTTTCCGTCGGCTTCCCTTCAAGACGTCGCATCGTGAGCCGGTCTCACGAGGAAGGTTCTGGGGTTTTTAGCTACGTGTCGTATCAGTTGTTTTGCACACTCCACTGCCTTTGGATGTGCTCGCTTTAGATCTCGTTTGACTGCATCTGGAATTTATCTGGTGATAGATTGCATCGAGAAATGTAAGGAGGCATTTAATAGCAATCAGCTTAGATTGTTTAGCTTGTGCAGTCAGACAGAAACATACTGGTCTATACCAGGGTAATGCAATAATGGATTTTGGCAACAGGGCACAGACGCATGTGTGTTCATGACAGCAACCAATATCTCTGAACTACCTCCTTTTCCTAGTTATTTAACTTGAAATGAGAAAAAGGAGACCAAGCAGATATGTATCAGTCAGTGAAAGGTAGCTGAGAACAAGAAACAAAAAACCGCATTACCTGGTTAGACAAGACTGGAAGAAAAATGAGGTGCCAACACACTGAAGCTGAACATCGCTTTTGCTGTTGGACAACACAAAGCGGGTGGAGTATATACATACACTGTTGGGAAAAAAAAGTTAGCTCAAATCTGATCTAGTTACGCTCATTTTATAAAATGCCTTCCAGTTACTGCCCATTTACACAGGCCTATGGTGCCAGTTTGGGAGCACACCTATAAGCAGGGTAGCGTGCAGCCACTGAACATCCAACGAGTTGAACGTATTCGGCGCACGTCTCAATCCTTTGCTGCATGGACAAGTCCTGCCGTGCGTGTTCGAGTGAGCGCGCTTTGCCGACTGATCCTATCAAATAGTCTCATGCCATGTTTTCTCTCTCCTCCCTTGCTGCAAGAGGTAGGGTGAGACTATCTGTACAAAAATCCTTCCTACTACGTGGTCCTGGAAGCGCGCCCTGAGGCTGCCTGTCATTGCAAGAGGCCGATTCCTGCCCACTTTGGAATAACCTTAATAATAGGACGAGTTTGAGAGAGGCAAGGGACACCCGCATTTGGGCGCTGGACTCGGTGAGATCCAGAGGAAGGTTTTCTGCTTTTATAGAGACTGACTGGTTAAAAAACAATTGACCTTTAAGTTCCTTGCAAAGCTTTGCCCTTTTTAAAGAAAAGCGCTCTGCCTCTTTTCCTCTCCCCCTGGTTATTTAAAAGTATTTTAAACAGGGAAGATCTTCTACCATATGTGCACCCAGCTCATACCACTGTGATGCCTCAGTCTCCCAGCTGCGATACAGTAAGCAGCAGCGAAATTTCTTTGCAAGATCAAGTCCAGGAAGGGTCTTTTTTTTTTTTTTTTTAATGCAGATCTAATTTATTGGTGAACAATAAGGGCTATAAAAGCAGTCATTTCAAGGTTAACGTGCTACTCAAATATCCAACAGTCAAGCTGAGTGAATAATCCATAACTAATTGCTTATTTAATTGCACATTCTTTGTACATGAGGCAATTGTAATATTCCTGAAGGCTTTAGGTTCCCCCCGCTTTTAAGTAAGCTATAAAACTTCTATATCTGTTCTTCAACATGTGTACTTTGTTGCTTCACTATATCAAGCAAGTGGTATTATTTCTATTCCCCAATTAGATTGCTTCTGTAGCCAATAATTAACGGTAGCACCTCATGAAAAAAATCCTGTGAAAAGGTTGTGTAATCCATTCTTAAAGACTGGATTTATTTTCATTTTTTTTTTCTGAAATAATGAAAATCAGTCTCAGAAACACGGCTCCTGGAAAAGAAGAAAGAAAAGACCCACACTGAGGATCTCCACTGAAGGAAACAAGCGGAGCACAGTACACATTTGGTCCAGCAGCAATCGCCAGGCTAACCAATGTTATTTAATATACAATCAAGCAACACAGAGAGTCCCAGTTACTCGGAAATGAAGTGTGGGGTAGCGTGACACAAGCTGAATTACAAGCCTGGTTTTAATCATTCCATTGTTAATTGCTGTGTTTTATTTTTTAAATGAAAACAGAACAGTTTGCTTCATTACATTCCAAACATGTTAGACTTTTGAAACTTAACAACTTAATTCATTTACTTATTAACTTAACATATAGGAACATCAATATTTAATAGCATAATTTGAATTTTTCTGAAAAACTCCTACAGAACATCCAATCAACAGACTTGACTATTTAATACTGACTCAAATACTTATTGCATGCCAGAATTTCCTTAAACTGGATATACCATTATTCTTAAGATATTCTTTAAAAATGCAGAATACGGTCCTAAGCATAATTTGTGCAGGAACTGCCCCCCCCCCCCCAAAAAAAAAAAAT
>JANXJC010000051.1:18126635-18139294 GCA_027564655.1 Leptodon cayanensis | reverse complement strand
CTACACATACTTCCTCCTTGGAAGCCAATTTTAGTTATAAAGAAGCTGTCTTAACGCAAGGCCCAATGACACGTCTCAGCCAAGTCCAGAACTATAATTAAAACTTGCATGGGAGGAAGGTAGGTGGCATCAGACTTCCCGACGCTCTCTTTAATATATTGTTCCTGCCTGTCTAATGCCAAAGCCAGTGTGCAATTCAAACAGCATGCTCCTTCGCCTTCATACCCCTCACCTTTTAAAAATGAATGCCCGCTAATTGGTGATTAACCACCTTCCTCAAAGTTGCATATACCAAGCGGAAATTTGATTGCTACCCTAATGACCACAGAAATGTTACTTATGCCATAAACCTGACAGGTCTATTTTGCACAGCCAGAGGGAACAGTTTGAGGCCTTAGTACCATGTGCTTCATTTGCAACGAAGCAGGGAGTTTCAGGATTCAGTAAGGTTGCCAGCTTTTGCAACTACATCCCGAGTTTCCTCTTTTTCTTTTTTTTTTTTTTTCCCTGGATGCAAAGAATGATGCTTGCTACCCATTTATAAATGTTTCAAGCCCTTAATGTTTGCAAATAGAAGGATGAAGAGAGGTAAAGCCTGGAGCCTTTGCACAAACACAAGAGAAAGGCAGTTCCTGATCCACACAAACATCTCGATTCCACTTGCTCTCAAGATGGACAAAAGAAGGAAGGTAAAAAAAAAAAAAAAAATTAAAAAAATCACATGCCAGAAATGACCCCTAGATCCACTGGAAAGTTAAGAACATACAAGCTGAAGTTGGCTCAGCACCATCCTGAACGAAATGGTAACTGTGTTCCAAAAAGTCTTTCTTGCCCCAAAGCTGTCTTGGTAGAACGAGTCTTTCCTTGCTGTCTGCAGCTCTGGTTGTTGCCCATGTCCCGGTGTACTGTCTTTTCTCTCAGAGCTTGTTCCAACCTGCTTCCAAGAGATGAAAATGCAGGCTTAAAGGGGTTTCTGGATTTCTTTGCTGCTTCCCTCCAAAAAAACCCATTCCCTCACCCCGTGCTATTATTTGACACTTAAGTATTTGTGCAATAAATAAGCCAGCAACAAACAGGACCTCCTGCTGCTAGAAGATTTCAAATACAAGAAATGATACAACCAGAGCAGATGATCTCTCATCAGGTACATTAGGCATTTCAAATTAAATTGTTTGGGTGTGTTTCCTCATGTTTACATCCCCAAACAATTTGAGATTGTCCGAGGACTGACAGCAGGAAAACATCCTTTGTATCATACAAATCATTAAACCTTAAGCAATTTCATTAAGTGTTTCCACACTCATAGAGCAAATGAGAAAACAGCTGGTTGCTCAGTTTTACTGAAATCTTTGCTTGCACAGACAAACAATCCTAACACTCGCTTTAATATGGGCAAAAGCTGGTACGACAGCAGATCTTTACAATAGGATTGATAAGGCAGTTAAGATCCTTAACTGCAACAGCCAAGCGATACTTGTGTTTCAGAATAAAGTATGCTATTTCCCTGTTTTACCTGATAACCAACAGGTCTTTTGCCTGGATAGGACATTAGGTGAAAGTCCAGTGAACAACAATCTAAACAGGAGAAGGTTCCTTGCGTGTTTTAAAAGCCAATTTTCTCTTACATCTATAAGCAACAGCATTAAAAAAGAAACAAAAGTCACCCAGTAAAACACTGAAATCACGGGCTCCAGCAACCTGTTTCCCCTTCCATAAAAATTCGCTCTTTCCACCGAGCACCTCTGTCCCTTGGTGACATTTCTGTGTGCGGCAGGTTTGGAGGCTGAGGAGCGTTGGATGTTGCTCCTTGAAAGGCCGCTTCGTAACGCACAGGGAAAGGCTTAGTTCGAAGAGTTGTCTGAAAACGGGTTATGCTCGCTGAGTGCTACTGCCCAACGCGTCATTCACGGTTCGCACCTCACCACGTCTTAAAACATGTCACTGGCCTTTCCGAAATGCTGACGAACCATTATCTTCAGAGTCAGATCCTGTTTTCTCTTCTTTTGTATCACAAAGCCAAGTGAGTGAAGGGACTTCGATAGCATCGATCGCCACTGCAGGCCTTTCCCTCTTATTTTCTTGGGGTATTGCTGGGGGTTTCCACATCCCGGGGCTCAGCCATTGCTTTTTCACTTCTTGTTTAGTCCCTTAGCCCCACCTAGTGTCAAAGCAAAATAAAAAGCCTTGTTCTTTCAGCAGCCTAAAACTAGTCTTCAAAGTCCAAACCAGAGCACGCCTCCTTTGCTTCATAGTGAATTCTGCACCTCGTGTCGTCTCTGCACAGGGATTTCTGTTAAACCGATGCCCCAGACAAAAGGGTTTTGCAGCCTGTACTTAGAAAAATGCATTAGGCAAACCACAATTATCAGGTGTTCTCAATGCAGTTTGCGAGCAGGAAGATTTAGGAAGCCAGTCTTTGAATAACACCCACATTGTGGGAGGATAAACTGTTATAAGGTGAAAATATTTCCCATAACAAAAGCCTGATTCTTGTAGCCTGCCTTGCTCTGTTTTCAGGGGGATAAAAAGAGAGTACTATCTTGTGCTTTTAAAGCTATTTACTAAGATAAGTTCAAAATTCATGATTCCCTTTTGACAGTGATTTTAACATTTCAAAACGTTTTTGTTTCAAAACTTCCCTGGAGATCCTCCCTGAAATAAATGATTTTTAAAGAAGTATTTGAAACTATACTTCACAAACACTGAAGAGCTTTTCTTAGAGTTTCCTGAGGTATTTTCTAGTGGCAAACTAGTTTAGTAAACACTATCTAGCAATCCTACATAAACATGTTCTTCAGTCTGCCTTCTCCAAAACTTAGGACATATAAAATGTTCTTGAACCCTTAAACGCAAATTACTTGGAATTATTGTGTTCTTCAATTCTGCAGTGCTAATGATGGTGGAGGAAAACCTGTGCTCTGCCCCCCCCCCGCCAGTAAAAGTGCCTTTTGGTAGAAATGTTGTTTTCTCAATGGAAAATTTGAAAAACAAGGCTTTTTAGAAGACAGAGCTTCTGTTCTCTTTCCCATCACTTTTCCTTAAATGCAACTAAAGAAAGATCAAGAGGATGGATATACTGCATTTAAATTGTATTAAACTGGGATCAAAATCTAAATTTATTTTCTAACATCTGCTAAAATGTTATTGAGCAATGACTAGCTCAAGAACAGAAAAGCTTGCTTTTGACCTTACAACAGCCCTGATTTTTATTTTCCTGCCATGAACACTAGATTAGATCATCTATTATCAACCTTTGTGGCTACACAGATTTGTCAAGTCTTCCACAGCAAATATCCACTGCAGCAAAGCAGGCAAGGGAACTCAGGAAAAAGTCTTCTGTGATTTACATTCCCAACACATGAATTTGGGCTTTTCATTTGGGAGAGTCGGGGGGGTCCTTACCTGGCATTTGCAGTCTAAATAAACTGTACTTTGAGTCTTGCAGGCCTTTGAACTACGTGTTACTCTGTTATTAGATCAGACTTTTCATATCCACACTGACTCGCAATTACTCACGGCGGAAAAAAATGTACTGTGCTTTGGATAATTCCCAGCATAATTTAAGCACTAATTAAACAAAATTTATTTTTATCATGATTCTCAAATATTTACCCAGTGCAAGAAGCATCCCCTAAGAACAGACACTTTACCACACGCTCATTTAGGAACTTGATAGTGATACAATACTGTGTGTTACCTTATTTAATTCCAGAGAAAGGACCATGCTGCCCAGGGAATAAGTACATGCAAAACAACTCAAATTTTATCAAATGAATTAGTTCTTTTTCTAACTGAATAATGAATCCTTTCAAATTGACCAAAGGCAGATGAATGTGAGAAAGAAGGACAGATGTTTGGTAGCGTGCTGCCCACAACTACCATTAATATAATCCTGAACTCAGAAAGAAAGGTTCAGAGGGGATGATCAAGGGCAACGTTACTGGGAAGTTAGATTAGACCAAACATAAATTGCATAAAGAGCATTTTCTCATGATTAAACCCCTACCTTTCCACTGCAGTCACAATATAATCTTCAGATCTCACCAGGCCAAGCTGCTAAGCTTCCTCTCCACACCCTCTATTTAAAAGCTATCACCACCACCCTTCCACCAGGAGGAACATTGATGTGATTGCTCCTAATCTTCTCCAGGCAGAGTCAGATTAATTTATTAGCTCTTTATGCTAATTTGGGTGATTCTGCCCCAGGTGGGTTTGGGGATGACAAGGTTCTTTGTGCAGAGCACCACTGAGAACGTTTGCCAGCAGTTTAGATGATCAGTTGGCATTTATAACTGTGTTTACAGAAAATAAGATATGAGATTCACTTTGAGAACTGCCCTGTAGAAAAACCATGGCTATTGTGCAAGCCGAAGCTTCATTTTTCAGTCCTTTCTGGCTTCTATTTGCCACATGTTTAGGGGTGTCATCACAACATATTTGATCAAGCCTTATGCCCAGATCTGCAGCCCACAAAAGCCAGCGCTGCCACACCGTTCACTCCAAAACAGGACTTGAGGTTTGCCATGTGAATACATACAGATTTAAGGATTAATATGAAACCAGCCAATTCCTATGGAGCTTTGTTTGCCAAGACTTTCCCCACAGTAGACCCCACACAGGATTAGATACCTACTCATGGATTTTTTTTTCAAAAAGCCAGGCACATCTTGGGAGCCAAGCTGTGCCAGGGCTGGCAGCATCTCTACTGTATCTTCACTGCTCAGCTGAGACAGGGCTACTGCCCACAGGAGGGGGGGCTCCGGCTTTGTTTCAGCACCAAATTGCTCAAAGCATCTGCAGTGTTGCTTGAAGGAACTTGTTTGACAGAGCACTGAGACGGACTAGGAACATTTGCAGTCAGAAGCTGCATCTGTGCTGGGAGAAGCCATAAGAAAGCCGATTAGCCCAGGCTGGAAGCCTGCTTAGAAAAAAGCAGATGACAGTTAAGGAATACTCCAGGGTTGTGTATAACTGCAGGCTAACACTATAGTGTAAACATGTTAATAATTAATAACATTTAATGCAAAATCAACTTCTATGGTCTCTGTTATAGCGAGCTAATATGTTAAATCTGACAGTGAAGTTCCGAGAGCCTTTTCAACAAAGAGAACAAGCCTTTCCACTGCAGAGCATAAAGACTGTAATAGCTGTTAGCAGGAAAGGAGACAAGTATATGCTTGAGTAAGTGCCAGAGTATGTCAAGGAGAAGGACATCAAGGTAAGCAAGCTTCCTAAGGGTAATAAAAATGCTATTTTAAGCAGTTGTTGAAGCCAGTGTCAAGAACAGCAGAAAAAACCTTCAGCTAAGGCTTTTTGTTTTGCGGGACGTCAGATGACCTGCTTGCCTGTTGCAGGCTGCAGCACCACGTTCATGTCTCATAATATCTTAAGGCCTGCTGAAAGGACATCAACTACCTGGAAGAAGCAATCTCAAAGACTGAATTCAAACCCACATGAAGCTCATACCCAATGCAAATTCAACATAATCTGCATATTGGTATTTATGCCATTCACAAGCTTGGTGCGGTCTCTCTGAGTCGATATAGAAAGGGTCAGATGGTGGGTAGGCAGCGGCAGGAGCTATGCACTAAAGCCAATTTTCTAAGCATTGAGCAGCTTTGTTGATTCTTACGAGCATATAGACAGAACTGTGTATTCTTAAATTCTTATTTCTGGCACATTAACTACCTAAATATATACAGGCAGATCCCATATCGTAACTGGGTTAAAAATGTGAAGCAAAACAATGAACCTAGGGCTGAATAAAAAAACAAGGGTGAAAATCTGAACTGGAAATAAGTTGTACTATAAAAGCAAAGCAAAAACCCACTAGAATTCCCATAAGGCTTACTGCAATTTTGAATACTGGATAAAACCATGTGCAGGTGCCTCCTTTCCTGTATGTAAAAATACCCTGTATTCACACAGATTCTTAAAGCGAACAGAAGAACTCAGCGTTGTGCTAGAGGTTTCTAAGTCAAGCACAGGAAAATAGACAATAAAATACAGTGAAAAAGATAAATCGTTTGACTTTGGAGACACTTAATGAATCAATCAGTACTTAAACCCTAGTGTTTAAAAGGACTGAAGGGCAAGAAATTGATATATGCCACGGACTCCTCAGAAACAACTTGAAAGCGTAATACCAGATGACAGCATAAAATGGGCTTATAAAGTGAACAATATTGTGATTTGGAGTGACCTCCAGCCTCCTAATCTTTAATAGCAAAACCTTTTTGACACCAAGGAAAGCATGATGGATCTTTTATGGCATTCAGCTGCTTCTTGAAAGACGTCAAATGCTACCTGAGATAGTTTATCTAACTCTAGTCTTGAGTGATCAGAGAGGCTAAGGGGATTAAGGAGTGAATCTGATGCAGTCAGGGGTGCTACATTTTGGGAAGATAAACTGGACATCAAAAGCAGTGATTTAAAATCATTAAAG
Source organism: Leptodon cayanensis (assembly GCA_027564655.1). Lineage (NCBI taxonomy): Eukaryota > Metazoa > Chordata > Aves > Accipitriformes > Accipitridae > Leptodon > Leptodon cayanensis. Next base: position 18,132,849 of record JANXJC010000051.1, on the reverse strand, counting down.
AGAATGAAGGCAACCATTAAAGCAATCTGAGAGGGAAGCAAAAGAAAAGGCTTGTTCCACGGTCAGAACAGACAGTGAAGTATAGAGTACATAAAGAAAAATCCCCATGGCTAAGGTGACAGCTAAGGACTCTACTGCAACTACCAAACACGCTGTCTGACCTTGCATGATGCAGTTGGATGAAATCTCAGTCCCGTGTATAAAAGCGATAGAATTTATCGAACCTACTTATTACATAAACTTCACAAATGTACATCTCAAGGGATTTTATAAAGGAGATAAGCATCATTACCCCAGCTGGACGGATAAACTGTGGCTTGGTGAAGAGCAGTTATTTGTTATTTGTCCAGCAATACCCAGGCGTAGTCACAGGATGCAGCTTCTTAAATAAGGAACCTAAATTCACCTGAGCTCCTAGGAATGAATGGAGGCAGTGCAATGGCCTCATTGCTCTGTGCTATAGTCCTCTATATGCTGCCATTTATGTATTCACCCTTAGAAACAGTTACATCTGGGAGGGTATTTAGCGCTCATGCCGTGAGACAGAAAGCCATCTTCAGAGCTGGGAGGAAAAGAAAAACAGATGAAAGAGTAATGAAAGCCTATGCAAGCTTAAACAGTCTTGCATCATTTAAAGCAATAAGGGGTTTGCCTGTGCAGGGTCTGCCCCATTTGGCCCTCATTAGGCTTTTCATCTCCTCCTCAGTAAAGTAGCACCTTCGATTTCCCAAATATGATGTACAAATACGATTCCTTATAATAACGTCCAGTTCAATCACAATGTACTTTTAGGCCAAAAGAAACTGTGACTCCTTCCAACTACCCGACAGGCCAAGGGGATTCAAAAAAAGGGCAGAGAAAGCCAAGTATGCTGTTTAGTTTTGGGTTTTTTACAATAAAAAAATTAGCCAAAGGTCTTCAGCAGTCACGTCCTTACAGATAGGGGACACAATTCAACTGGCACTCAACATGCGGTTATTTCCACAGCCACATATTTACGGTTGAGCATGCCCTTGTCAACATGAATCGAGGTACAATATTACACTTTGAATAGAAATTCTCTGAAGTTGCAAAGCCGTAGGGGGAAATCCTCGCATCCTTTAACTCAGGCACCAGTTGGCTGTTCAGTGAACAGCAGACTGACAGGCACATAATTTCTTTAAAAGATGAAATTCCAAAGAGCTAAACACCGCTCTGTCCTGGACCCCGCTTAATCCAAACAATCACAAAAAAGCAATAGCTCTTCTAAAACAAGTCCTTGCAATGCTGCATTTATTTCCATTGCTGAAAAAAGAATCAAAATGGAAATTTCAAAGACCAGATAAAAGTGGGAAATGCCTGGTTAGTGGCTAGAACTTGAAAAAACACCCATAGCCTTCCTGCTCAGTCTGAATTCAAGCTCCAAATTATTAAGGCTCTTTGAGAATCAGTGCAAAGTTCTGAGGCAAATAGACCTGTCCATCTCTCAGCACTCGTGCAGGAGTGATAATGCCTGGAAGACTTCATATTTCCAAGTGCTAATTACAAGAATGTGATGGATGCACTGCCTGAATTAAATTTACAGGAACAAGAGAGTATGGAAGGGAAAACAAACAGAAACTAGGAGGAGGAATTAATGATGCATTTAATGAAGAGAAATCAAAACTCATTTGTTGTTTTGGGAGGGGAAGGCAACTTTTAACGCCATCGCAGTACTAGCTGAACACGTCAAATTGATGTCTAGCCTGTCAGAGCAAGAGTAATAAATTAATATTTTCCATGATTTAATTTTCCCTTTTCAAGCAAATACTTTATTCCGTTCAGCTTTAAAGAGAAAACCACATTATTTAAAATGACTTAAAAATATCAGCCTAATGATCTATAACATAGACATTTATAGAATGCAAAGTGTTTTTGTGATGAGGTATTTAGCTTCTTATAAGTAGCAAAGAGAAACATTTTTTACTAGGAGGTGCATTTCCCGAGCAATTAGGCACAGGAGCCTAATTAAAAATTAAGTCAATGTTCAAATAAGCACAATAGAATAATATCTGTAATCTGCAGAAATAGAGGAACAGCTGGAATGCTACTTTGTTTTACTACTTCCTTGAAGAATGATGGAAATTTCAGGAACGTATTCCAGAAGGTGCATTTCCAAGGTCACCTTTGGAAAGAAAACGTTGCTCAACTCTTAGAAGCGAGTGGAGTGAATTGGTGGGAGCAGACCAGGGAGGCAGGGATGGCGTGAGCTCCACGCGAGGTGCAGCAGGTAGCTCTTTCCTTGGCGTGTGTAGGGACCTGGTAATGAAACCTGCCTTGCTTGCATCTGGACTTTATATATATGTATACATACATGCACACACACATACATTTAGGATATATAGACACACGTATAGGTAAATCTGGCTATAAACCTCAGTTTAAAAAGGCAAACATTTTTTTGCGAATTTTTTGTCGTCTGAGGTTCAGACAACATAGCTAGGGTAATTCCGAGACTCCTTTCCAAAATTTGAAGGTAAAAATCCAAGGTGATAAACTTTAATACCACACTATAAGCTATGCAAATATTTACCACAACAAAAAAAAAATCACCAAACCCTGCAAACAGACGGTTATCTGTAAGCTGCAGGATGAAGGCCTCCTCCAGAGATTCACAGACTGAAACTGCCATTAGAAGTTTGACATCTACATCTCTTCACAATGTCATCCGCCAGGTCTCGCGTACCTACAGCCGCTCATATATGTATTCTTCATACCTGCTTGTGAAAAGATGATACGCCCTTTACAGGAGGCAGACTTAACCTTCTCTCTGACATAAGACTTAAGTCAGGGATGAAGCCATCAGCCGCAGGTCACTGAAGGCTATGTGCTTAGGCATCTGAAGATCTATACATACTACAATTTAGCACACTAGACCACCACAGTTACGCATCTACATAATTTTAAATATGGTCACCTAGGTAGTTATAATACTTCTGCCACTAACATCTTATAGAGACAAATCTGCATATACAGATTCAGCTACCATGGTATTTAATCCTACGCTGCCTGTATGCTACCTAGTACAAACAGGCCATCCAATTCACACCCCAAAAGTCTTCACCCTGAGACACATTTCAAAGATCTGTCAACAAAAATTACTTTTGCCCCCAAGGATTAAGACACCTACATAAACTGTGGAGGCAAATCAGCAAAACTTGGCTTTTCTGCTGCTTGAATAAGCTGCTTTCCTGAAGGACAGTAGCAGAGACCACCACCATTTCTCAGTGGGGATGAGATCCATGGCCACATACATTTTGACAGCTATAAGCCTTGGGGTCCCATGCATGTGTATGTCATCTCCTGCCAACAGAACCGATCTGTGAGACAGTGGCATCCTCAAGAGCTGGAAATGTCCCCATGCGCTGGGAACAAACCAAGTGCATAGCTGTAAGGCAACCCGTTTCCTGGTGGCAACGCCTTCCATCTGAAAAACAAGGCTTTAGATTAGCCACATTTTGCATTACAAAATCAAGAGTTAATAACATTTTAATCATATCTCAGTCTACATATTTAAAATGAGTTGGTTAAATGTTAATTACCATTAAAGGGAGAACTTTTTAGATTTAATAATTCTGGGTGACAATTCAGGTCTCAGTGTAATGAGCACAAAGCTAAAGCAGATCATGAAGACTGTGATTACACAATCGATTAAAGCAACAAAGTATATTTTTAAACATGACGCTGACATTAAATACATTTCCGGCAGGTTAATTGGAAGTCAATTAACATGGAGAAAGTTAATTGCTAATGCTGTCTTGTTTTCTTTTGGTAAAATTCAATGGCATTTGGACAAACCCTCACAAACTGCTCAAGAAAAAAATACCAACCATTTTGTAATATATTGGCACAAATGTCAATAAGTGTTTGTTCTTTAAATAGAATTGGAAGAAGCCCCACGGTAACTAGCACTCATTATTAATTCATCCCAGAGGTGCCCAGAAAACATTGCTGATTGATCTTATATAGGTATTTAAAATGCAATTGGTACCGAGTGGAATTTACCAACCACAGAAACAGCCGGGTGTCTACACACGCGGACTTGAAGCACCACAAGGTGTGTACCTACAGCTCAGGCACCAAAATATCATTTTTAATCTCACTCAGGACGCCTCCTTGCTTTCACAGCTAACCAGGCCATAGTGCAGAGAACTCATCATCCAAGATGAAAAAGGGGTTGGAGAACTAAAAAATGATATATTGCGTTGTTGGATTTTAAATATATTCACCATCTGACCTATAAGTGAAGGAGCACTCTACAATATTAGCCTTTAAACCTCCCACTTGAAGCTGGGGAGAAAGGAAGCGGTGAAAGGAGTCTTCAACTGGAAATGAAAACGTTTTGACTGTCATGTCATACAGACCCAGGAAAAGCATTCCCCTCAATCCCTCTCCTGAACAAACAGGCTCTCGGTAGCTTGCTTTATTGCTGCTTCTAAACTGATCAGCTGTGGCCTCTGTGCAAGTCATATTTGTCTTAGGTTGCTCCCTTCTAGGTTGCTCCCAAGGGGCTCAAGCAGCTGGAGCAGGACAGCACAGAAACAATGACAACATGAATAATACAAAGCTGTTCTGCCCTGCCTCGGGAGAGTGTGAGGGGGGGACTTATTGGCATACACTGGTAACAGCCGTTCAGCAAGAGTCCTTGTCTCTAATTGTGCTGAAATCGTGCATTGTGCTGAAAGGCTAGTATTATTTCCAACCACCTAACTAAAAGCAATAGCACCTGTTCTGGAGAGGAATTGGTTGCATTCAAATGTTTCTGAAATTCTGCGTTTTGTTTGACTTCAGACAAAAATTGACAAAGAAAACACTAGAAACAACCAAAAGTCAAGGACTTGTTCTCAGGGGTAGCAAGTGCTCCTATTCCAAAGAAGACCTGGGAGCATACAGTATCTCTGAAAACAAGACTGTGACAAAAACCCATCCCAGAATGAACATTAACTACATATATTAAGAACAGGAAACACTTTACAGGTAGAATTGCACACACAGTACAATTGGTTGGTGTGAAATAAAGCAGATACAAGCTGGAAAATTGCTAAGTAAAACCCCTGAAGTTTGAGATTGCATTTTATTGAGAAATCATTGTGCTTATTAGGAGAAGAGTACAGAACCACATTAAAGACACAGAATAAAACAGACATCCAGGAAACTGAGAAAGAGATTAAGCTGCAGTATCTGTAATGGCTGGTAAAACACTCTGGACCTCTTGATTTCTGGAAGAGAAACATACAAATTTAAGAGAGAACTAATCATATCAAAAGCCCTTCTGACAAAGAAGATTATTCTGGACTACAGAAGACCAGAAACTACAAACCAAATTTATTCTGACCCCTTACCTTTTATATACACATGCCATTCCCTCCCAAGTGTCCCCCAAACCTCCCTGGCTTTAAAAAAACCCCAAAATGCCCCTTGCTCAACTCACCAGCCAGCACTGCTGCCGCGTCTGCCTGCAAGGGAGGAGCCGCATGGGCACCTCGATTGAAGCTTGGGCTGCACAATCCCGGCCGCGCACATTTTGGTGGCCATGAAAGGCCGTGGCCAGCGAGCCTTCACCCTGCTTTACGGGGGGGCTGGGACCACCGGCGGGAGAGCTTAAGGCGAGGGACGCCGGGGCACCTGCCAATCCCCCAGCTACGGGGCAGGCCGGCTCCCGGGGGGGGACGCAGAAGGCTCTTTCTCTCAGATTCAGGGCCCGCACCCCACTGGCTGGGGGGGGGTCACGGATTTGCACAGACCCAGACTCTGCTTACTGGCTGGGGGGGGTCCCAGATCTCAGCCTTCCCCCCCAGAAGAAGAGCCAGGACTCCCCAGGCAGGCAGCAGGGCAGAGGCCAGGCCAAGCGGGGCCCACAGCCTCATATTCCAGTCAGGGCACCCCCTGCTCCACTGAGCTTCGCCCCACACCGCTGAAAGGTGTGGGGGGGGACGGACTCCCACCTCCATACGGGGGAGCTCTGCCCACCTCCCCAGAGAGGCACTGGCCAGCCGGGCTGTAGCCCAGCGCTGTCTCTCTTCAGGACCTCAACACCAGCCTGGGGGGGTCACCCTGGCAAAAAGCAGCACCAAAGGCTGCTCGGCCTCTCTGGCAGAGGCCTTCCTCACCCGGGGCCACGGAAAGGAGGGAACAAGAGGGAAAGAGGGGTCGTTCCTCCCCTGCTCACAGGGGACAACGGGCTCCCCAGCGGGCG
>JANXJC010000051.1:18069513-18086848 GCA_027564655.1 Leptodon cayanensis | reverse complement strand
TCTCTTCTCCAGGCTGAACAACCCCAACTCTCTCAGCCTGTCTTCACAGGAGAGGTGCTCCAGCCCTCCGATCATCTCGGTGTGCCTCCTCTGGACTCGCTCCAACAGGTCCACGTCCTTCCTGGGCTGGGGGCCCCAGAGCTGAAGGCAGTACTGCAGGTCCGCTCTTAAGGGCTTCCTGCTTCTCCTGCTTGTCTGTGAAGTGTTTTAAAATACCCTTCATATCAGTTTGGAACTGGCATCATGCAGAAAAACCTGTATTTTCTGCCTAGTATTCAATTTTTTTTTTTTTTTTTTTAAAGACCATGCATCACTCCAGACACTCAATTTTTGAGAGAACTACTGCAGTTCTGGCCAATTCTGATGACTTGAGAATTTTGTGTTCTGATGTGCTGTAGAGAGTAGGAGGAAAAAAACTGCAAGGAACAACAATTCATTTCTGGTTTCTCCATCACCAAAACGTTAATAGTTTGGTTCACTAAGACAGTGTCCCACACCATGCTAAACGAAAGGAGGAAAAATTCAGTTATATAGCTCTTTTCATTTAAAAGAAAATGTAGCTTTCACAACTAATTTTTAAGTTGTGTTTTTACTGCGGTAGAATAAGAACCTCCTGCAGGGAGCAATCAACCTCAGCTGATATGAAAAAAGGAACACCGTTTCGGCCTCAGAGAGGTGGATTATTTAACATGATTTTTTTACATATTCCAAGGTAATACTACTTGGTTAGTGTTAACACTGGGAAATGAGCATGGTCTTTTTTTATTACCCTGAGTATTGGTTTTGTAAGGAAGTTCATCTGTAGCAAAGCATACGGTGGGATATTACTGATATAACTGAATTAATGAACGGATTTTTTTCTTTTTTTCATTTAACTGCTCCTCCTTTCTCACCTTCATCTCTTTGCTAAAATAAGTCACTGTTTGAGCCCCAGCATGCTGGAGCACTGTGAAGATAAGGTCAGCAGCAGCATGCCCCCAGTACTGGGAACTCCATTATTACTATTATTATTATTATTATTGTTATTACTCTGAGCAATCCAGGCTCAAGTATTAGGCCAGAGGGACATTTTTTCCCCTCAGAGTCTGCTAGACTGACAGTCAAATAAGCAGAAAAAGAAGCAAGACCCCCTATACACACTCACAAAACCACACATGTACTTTCTAAACTCAAATCTCTCCTGGATCATTGTTCTTTGCCTAGGATTTTCCAGTCTATGAGACAAGAACTTAAATTAGTCAGCAGTTAGTCTCATACTCTAGGTACTTAGGACTGTGAAGTACTTGTCTCTATTGCCTACAGAGTTAGGCACCTAAAAATAAGTGATGCGACTACTTCCTCCGCCTCCCCGTGCCATGTTAAGTTTTGGACAGAGTTTCATTGCGAAATCCAGCACTCCAGACTTGTTCCCCTGATGTTGAGTCACAGGAATTCTGTGTGTTGTTTGTGTACTGAAAACATTGGAGGGGAAAATCATTTTGGTTTGGGTCCATTCTTCGGTATATCAAGAACATCGTGCCCCATTTTTCTGCCAAAAAGCAGCGTGCACTGGCACTCTGACGCCAGCCAGCCTGGGAGGATCTGTGCATGTTCACTGGGGCCCAGTTTCAAGGTAAGAGAGCAGCCCAAGAAATTCACACCTTCACGTGCTTGAGTTTTGAAGCTCTAGGGAGCAAGGGTTTTCTAACCCATGGATATGATTAGGAACACGACTGCCTTTGTAGCAGATTTCCTGGTTTACATTGGTCACTAGGGAGAACCAATTCAAGTTGAAGAGGTATAAAGACACTTGATATTTTGGTCATCATTCCAAGAGCGATCAAGAGCAGTTCCCTAAGTCACAGTCCAGTCCTGTGTGAACACTAACAACCACGTGTCAGCTCAGAAAAGACCGCAGAAGAACATGTCTACAAATCACTTTGCCACAAGCCCAAACCAATTCCACACTCTGCACTAAGCCTCAGAGACCACTTTATTAAAAAAAAAATAAAATCTAAGGACTATGATAAATACAACATGCCATGGGGAGAGAGTAAAGGATATCAAGGGAATTGCTAGCGTTTTACGTCTCTGAAATAAGATGGCATTTATTAGGCGGCAACAACCGTGTAATGCTAGGAAACTGTTTTCAGTAGCAGTAAATTTTGACTATCTCAAAACACAGGCAACATAAGCGTCAGCTGGAGAACTGAGAACAGAACCCAGAAGACCGTTCCTAAGGCTGACTCTCCACTGCCAGGCGTCTGAATGAGATTATACGGCATCACTGCGGGAGCAGCACTGCTACTTTCACCTCTTTGGCGTGACACATGTAGTCACAAGTGCACAAAGCAAATCAGAACCCTGTTCTACTGCCCCAACCACAAAACATTCCATACCTCTAGATAATAACCCATCCATACAAGTGGAATAGTCTCTGACTCCTTTCACATTCTTAATTGGTATTTAATAAGTAGCCAGATTATTCCCTGGAAAGCATCAGTGAGAAAAACACCTATTTTCTTGTAGTTGCACTCTTAGTTTCTTGGAAAACCTACTGCTTGCAGTTATATTTGGATCTGGAGAACAATGAACAGCACAACACATAATTTCTTCTCTGTAAAATGGCTTTACAGTGTAATAAACAAACGATTCTTTTTTATTCTGCTTTCACCCAAATACTTTATCATTTCTCATTTTAGTTATTCGGTAGTTTCCACTACAGTGGAAGATGCCAGAAATAAGTCTCTACTCTTTTGAACTTTAATTCATCAGCACAGAAAAAATGGTGGGGGAACTTCTGCCATAGCCAGCTTTACAAACACGCGCTCCGGGAGGCTCAAACAGTGTGTAACGAATTAGGAGCAAGTTCTTTTAATTCCTGCTCCACCACCTTCTTCATGTAAGACTATTCCCTGCATGAACACTGAAGAGCTTCTGCGACTAATTCAGTAATTTGTCCTGTCTATTTCTAACTCACTTTCTAATCTAAATGATGTTCAAAACAGACCTAGAGAACTTTGCAAATCATGTATTTGGGTTCCTGTTTTGCTACATGATTGCCAATCATGTGTCTAGAAATTCTCACTAAAAGCCCAAATTTGTGCTAGATGAGCCTAGGCAATTTTACTATTATCCTCCTACATTAAAAATGAACTTTAAGTCGTGGGAAAAAAAAGTTTTAAGAATATAAATATTTTCATTTCTGGTTTTTAACTTGGTGTCGTCATCCGTCCCGTCCCCCCCCACCCCATTGTTGAACCACGAGTATTTTAGCAAACAGTAAGCACAGCTGGGTTTGATCAAAAGTTCAGCCATAACTGCAGCTGGGGTTTTTGCTCTTTCCAATGTTAAGACAGAGAATTTGTGCAGGCAGCTTTATGTCTGAGCACAAGAGGTTTGATTTGAACTCACTTTTAGAGAAGTGGAGGAAGTCTAATAGGAAATAGTTTCTTCCCTTCTGGATACTAGAATGCTCCTTTGTAATGTAACTATTTTGAGAGTTTCCGCTTTGAAAGCATCCAGGGCACAGAAACAGCCTCCGTGCTTTGCCGTCGGAAGGGTTGCAGCTTCATGGAAGGGGATTCAGGATGCTTCCCGTCTTGCAGCGAGCAGGGGCAGTCATCTACCAGCCAATGTTCCACCATCACAACTGTCTGTGGCTGCCCTCAAACTTACTCCAAGGCCTCATTCCTCACCTGCCTCGTCTCCAGGGGTCTAGAGAGCAATAAATAATAGCACAATGCATCTTTCCTTCCCCTACAGGCTGCGGCCATGTAATAGGAAAGACATTCCTACTTGACATACAAGTCTTTCAGGGACAGACTCTGGGCATAAATAAAACGTACAGTACCGTTGAATTAAAGTCCTTAACATGTAAAAGCATTTTGTTTTGCAAATCTAATTACCATTCTTGCCTGTTGGTGTTTTAAGTAGAGTTTTAAAATGTCAGGCAGTTGGGAGGGTTTGTTTGGGGTTTTGGGCTTTGTGTTGTTTCTTTGTTTTTCATGAGATGCTAATTCGCAGTAATTGTGTTATGCAGTCGTAAGAGCCTGGCTCAACGGAGGGGAATTATTGGTGTGCGTATTTTAGTAATAACAATTAAGAAGCCAGAAAAAAAACGAGACAGGAGAAAGAACATACTAATGAAATGCTCAAGTACTTAGGAAGAAAGCTACAGCTTGCTGCTTAAAGGGAATAAAAAACTGTCTAGTATCTCTCAGACACCTATGTCTACTGGCATGCCATCAAGATACAAACCGTATACATTTCTACAGACAGCATTAATTTGAGGTAATTAAAGGAAAAGAAAGAAGAAATGGGCAGTGATTTTTGTTTGAGCACTAGGCACATGGAAGCTGTTAACTCCTTTTGTGATTTGAGGCTCTTAAGAGAAAGACCCGTCAGGAGAGAAAAAAAAGCACAGCTCTTTGCTGTTGGTGTTCTAGCAATACCTTGATATCTTAATTAGGAACACAGCATGCTCTGGTCTGGTCTGAACTAAAAGGCAGCCCCAGCCCCATGTTGCTTAAGACGTAAAACAGCAGTTGGGTAAAGGAGCAGTCAGGTGCATCAGGAGAAGGGAGTGAGTTTAGCCTGGGCAAAAGACGACATGGCTCACCGTCTGTCTGGCCAAAATCATCAGCTGAGGAGGTAGGCTGGCTTGGAAAAGGTTAAAGTAGTGCCTACAGTGGTCTTGCACGGGTATGACGTCGATTGTCTGATCATCTGTAGATTTGTGGACGTACACCACAAATGTCTCTTCCTCTGGAACAGCCTGTGCTGGCCACTGTATGACAGGCTCCTAAATTAGATGGAGCGCTGATCTATTCTGGCATGGTAGTTTCTGCCCCTAAGAGAAAGGGCCCAGTAACCTCAGCAGACAGGTTTCTGGAGCTCCAGCTACCGGCTTTGACTTCAGGGGGCTTCAGATCTCCTCCCTGCCCACGCCGGTGCTGCCATCAGAAAGCTGCTCCCTGTAACACGCTGCCAAAAGCACTCGCTGTTGCCACATTTCTTTTAATGCTGCTGATTTCTGCTGTCATCAGCTTGGACCCCTTCCATTTCAAGGGGATCTCAGACAAGATGCAGTGATAGCAAATAATGGGTAAATATACGCCTAGGGAAAGGCCGATACATCACTAACATGGTACATCCTTGCCCTAAACAATATTCTCTAACATTGCTAGCAAACAGTTGCTGCCTGGAGATGGCAGGGGGTGACACGAGCTTTGCATTTACAGTTCCAAAGTACCGCAGGCTCTGTGTAGGTGAGAGGCTCCAGATATCAAATGTAACTTATCGCTATGCTCTGAGCTGCTTGGCAGATCATTTGGAGAAAAGCTGGTGTTCGAGCACTGTAGGGAGGCGGAGGCTTTGCAGAGGTGACAGAATTACGTACAAAGTCACACGGCAAGAGAAATCTTGACAGAATTATGCACAAAGTCACATGGCAAGAGAAATCTAGCATGGCCATGCGAGATGCCCTAAGCTTGGACAACCAGCCAACACAATGGGACAAATAAAGCTCACAGGGACTTCCAGCCCCCCTGGAATAAAAGAACGTTTTGGAATAAAGACAGAATTTCTTCCCCAGGATTTTTCGGAGCCACGCTTCTCTAAAGTAGTCAAGGAATTTGCTGTACTGTGTGCTTTGGACGGAAAAGAAAGCTTGTGGTCCCGTAGTGAATGCTGAGGCACAAGACCAAACCTAAATCTAGCTCAGATCCAGGAAAGATAAAGCAGCACATCAGTTTTATTTCTGTCACGGTGATGTTATACGGATTGCAGTCAGGACTGTTGTACAAAGAGCTGGATGGGCCATACTGGACGCAGTCAGAGCTCTGGCCCTAAGGAGAGTTCTGCCTTGCCAGACAAAAGTTGGAAGGAGAAAGGGAGAAAATCAAGTCAGCAGCACGAAGGCAGGTGTTTCAGTGCGTTGGATCTCATTGCTTCTCACATGTGGGCAGGCAGCAGATAAAAACCTGAATGAAGTATTTAAACAAGACAGTCCAAGATAGGTACGATTTGGACACACCTTCAATTCCCGCAAACTGTTTTAGGTATTAAAGACTAACATCAGGCTAAAGCAGAGAAAAGTGGCATAAACTCTCACTGGAGGGAAGCAGCAGGAACATCACAGGAAAGAACCCAGCTAGGCACTGGAAGTAAACAAGAAAGAAGCAGGAGGGATGAAAACTGAAGTAGGCACTCATCTCTGGATAGATTTGTTTCAGTAGTAGGTAAAAATCAATCTTCCTGAAGCTATGAAATAGCACTGTCCTCTGTATGTGGTTAGACTTCATCAGATCACCCAGGTAATAAATCAAACCAGGAAATTCTTCGTGAGTTACATAGAAATGAACATTTAACAGCCTCTCTCTGTAATTAGGCAGCCTTCAGACCTGCAGCTGTACACAAAATCCAGTGGCCCAAATCGTCATCTGTTTCAAATTAAGAAAGTACCCTTAGCTTTAATGAAGACTTCTTGATTTATGCAAAAGCATGGTTCTTGTTTACCTAGCATTAGCCTATGCTTAAGTGATTTAGGAACAGGGTGGGAAAATTCCCTATGAATCCTAAGATGAAAAATTTTAGACACTTCTGATACTTGGACACCTCACTATTAAAGTGAGCATGAAATCAACAGACAGATCTATCTTCTTCGAAAATTTCAGCCCTTTTTGCCCAACACTTTTTTTAACCCACGGTTTGAATGCTCACTTTGAGTTCTCCAGACAGCTTGGATAGTTTTCATCTTTACTTCATTCATCTAATACATATAGATCTTTCCATCAGTATGTCACCCCTAGACTTAAACATCATTGTACTTGCAAACGAGACTGTTCAGGAAAAGTAAATCATCAGTACTGAATACACACTGCTCTCTTCCAAGTCTCAGATCACATGTAGCAGTATCCTCCAAGCTCCCTATTCTCAATGCAAACTGATTGTCTTCAATGTATGAGCAGCTGCAACCCAAGAGCAACTATGCTGGCTTGGTCTTTTTTTTCTTTTTTTCTTTTTAAATACTCAGAAGTTTGCAATTTATCTTCAACTCAGCTGTGCTATAAGCTTTGGGCTGTCCAAATCTTCAAAGACAGAGGAATGAGTCTACTTCCAGCTTCAAGTTTAATAGACAACATGTAATATCACTTGCCTTTGGGTGGGTTTTCTTTCTTACCCAAGCAGAACTTAAGCCCTTACTAAACCCTAAGGGATGATTTCTCAAAGCAACAGTTTTCACTACTTTCTGAAGAGGTGAATAACTAATCATGTCACAGCCTGTAGCACCTCGGAGAAGTTATTCCACTCCTGGTCCCAGACACAGGTTGCCTACGTGGTCTGGCACTGAGCTAAGCAGATTAACAGTGGCATTTTTTTAAATGGTACCAGTCACACAAGAAATGGAATGCTGCGCCTTTGTATGACATACATGAAATGGCAGTGCTGGCCAAAAGCCAGGGTTTAAGGCTCTGATTTTAACAAAGCTAGCAAATAAGAAAGGGCCAGAGGCTTAGAAACAGCTGAGCTGCTGGGCACTGCCCAGAGCCCTCCCTCGGGGACCCTCTCGCCATAAGTTTAATTTACAACGCAGAAAGCAGAGGATCTATTTCATCTTGAGTGCTATCTAGACAGAGTAGGTACAACCCCTATACCAGAAGGATTACAGTCCAAGCGAATAAGAGAAGGAAGAGAAAAGCATCCTTTACTCTACTTCACAGATAAGGAAGATACACTTAGAAATGGACCTGCCAAACATCACCAAAGAAGGTTGCAACAGAAATAACGAACACAGCCGGGACTCTTGTTCCTTCCACTACCTAACCTCAGAGACCTGCCTTTCTCTACAGATCTTAACTGTAGGAAACCATATTGGGTGGGACTCTACAGGGCATTTAATCCTCCCGCAACAGAGAACGGATGCTAAGTTAAACACTGTGGATGATCTTTGCCTAATCTGTTCTTAAAACCTTCCGGCAATGGACATTCATAACCTCTATAGGCAGTCTTTCACCTGGCTTCCGAGGTGCAAAGTTTGAGATTCAAGGGCTCCCCCTTTCCCAGGGTCCCAGGTCGTGTTTTCTAGACTTGTACCATTCTCTCTGGTTCCTCCTGAAGTTTATGATTAGTCCAAAACTTTTAAATGGGACTCGTGCAACTCCAGCATATCTTGCAAGAGCTAAATACCAAGATTGCTTCATAAAACTTAGATGTGACAGTAATCCAGTCCTGTCCCTCTTTACCTGATAACATCCTGTACTTTGTTCAGTGACCCTTCTGACCTTGGACTGTTAGGTGGGCTCTGGGTGCAGGAGTTCTTCACTGTGATGCATAAATTTTTCTCTGAGGATTTTAGGAAAAAAACCTACTGTCTAGCACTTCCTTCTGCTTTCCCCCACTCCAGAAAAATGTCCTCTAACAAGGGTATTACTCATAAGTGAGCTGATACTTTGAGTACAGTGGTAATGACTGAAGCTATGAATATAAATTTATTTCCCTTTCACATTTAAGAGCTTGGAACAAGCCACCGGTATGAAGAGGTCCTAGGTATCAGTAGAAACAAAACCCTGGGTGGGATTCATCTCTCTTCCCTCCCCTGAGTCATTTAGACTCATTTTCCAATTGATCGAGTGAAATAAAGTTGCCTCATCCAAAGATAGGCATCTAAAATAGGTCTGCTGAATCATGGCCTTTAAGGGTCTTTAGTAACTCAAGATTTTCTTTATTCATTTAGACTTCACTCTCTCCCAACGCCCTTTGTTACCGAGGGAAGGACGGCGGTACAGCCTGACACTCCGGTCCCTGCAGGGGCTCAGTGTTAGCTCAAGACCTCTCAGCAGCCTTCAAAAACAAGTGTTACATCTACAGAGCAAGCAGCACAGGTGCCAAGAAAACCACGGAGAAATGGAAGCTGAGCATTTACAAATTACCTCTCTTGTTTGCAAGGTTCTCAAAATTAGTTTGAATTTTTTACCCCACCCCTTGTAAAGCCATTGGAACAGCAATTAAAGCTACTGGCAAGCCGAGCTCTGCATTTGGTGCTCTCCTGGGGTAATCTGAGCATCACTTTTAAATTTGCTTCTGTTCACGCAACACATGAATCTAACCAGCAAACTTTCCCTCAGAGTTACTGCCCAGGAGGAGGAGGCGGAGAGTCTGTCATGCCAGAACAGGCACACGGTTCATCTGCTTCCCTGTGGCTATAGGAATTGCTTTCCTTTGGCTGTAAAAATCCCAGTTGGTTTTCTGCTCCCCTCCTTTCACTTGAGGACACTATTTTTATATTCATCTGGTCATCATCAGTGACTTGGGGCACTTTAAAAAAAAAAAAAAGCAGTTAAAAGAGCCATGTGAAAAATCAATCTCGCCTCAACAGCACATTCTGCTGAAGGCATTTCACACTTAAACCCCCATCTCCAGGTTAGCTGTGCTGCCTGCCCCAGTACTTTGTCCCAGCATGCAGATTGCACGGGCAGGGTGGCTGTCTCTCCTTGTTATTTTCTTCGTGCCCGGTTTGTCTGGCAGGCAATTCTCTTGCTATAGCACAAGAATTACTTGTTAGCCTAGAAACAGGAGGTTGTTAGCTGCCTTTCCACTTTCTGATGACTTCTGCAGGAACTGGTAGGTTTGTAGGGGGAGGGGAGTTTAAAACGCCACTTGTCATCAGATTCAGTGCTCTTTCTTTCTGAGCAATACGGGAATGGCAGGGGATTACGGTAGTGGCAAGGATACTGCCTGCTACATCAGCAGAGCAGTAAAGTTACTGCTGCTCCTTGCCAGTGTGGAGCTGAGCACTGCAACTGGGGAGGGATCCCTTGAGGGATGCTGGAGTCAAGCCCCTCATGAGCATTGGGATACAGGGAATCAGTGCAACCGGGAGCCGCCAAAATACTAGTGGGGAAATAAAGGGAGAAAAAGCAATGGATTTTCAGGCACAGAGTCCCATCTCTGCATGAAGAGAGGAGCCTGCTGTGTTGTGCTGTGAATCTCCTTTCCAGATGCTCAGAGGAGCTGTGCTGCCTTCTAGAGACTAAAGAGGTGAGTGTGGATTGGGGCAGGCACAAGGGTCCAGGGTATGCTCTTCCCCAAACGATCTCTCTCCACAGGTTGAGTATTATCTGCTTGGTTTTGAGCATGAATATCTCTGTCAGTCCTTTCTGCTGCATCTCCCTGACTTACTGGCAAGTTTTGCTTCATGTGCTTAAAAATCAAGTCAGATAAATTCTTAATTTTCTAGTCCACCATCAACCCCATAATGACCACAGCTGTGATGGTTAAAGATGCTCGATGCTACAGTCACTCTTCATTGATGTGCTTAGTAAAATCTGTCCTTTTCTTTCCTGGAATTATTCTTCAACTTGTTCGCTCTCACAGGAAAGAAAATATAAGATCCAATTTCGTTTCACTGCACGGAAGGCCAATTCCCACAGCGCAATACCTTTTCCATCTCCCCTCCCCCATCCTCCCTGCTTGTGAACTGGGAATTTCAGGGGTTCAGAGTTTTAAATGCCTTTGCTGTAGGAAAATGCAGTTTGGAGACTCAGCTATGTGACAGTTGGTGCTGCTCAGTGTTTGCGTAAAGTGCAGTCTGAGGGACTCATCTGAAAGACCTAATATTAGGACACTTACAGTCTTACCTCGTCTCAGATTTAACAAGAGTAGTCTTAGTGGTGGTTTTTCACGTGTCCGATCAATGTTTTGGATGGGAACACTATAGCCACATCTAGGTGCTGTGAAAGGCTTTTCAGCCCCCACTTGTAGCTTTCCCCTTCGTGCCCCCGGTGTCTCAGTTCCCAGGCTTATCCTCACTTTTCCATCTGATGTACCTTTTCTCCATATTTAGTCAGCTAAGCCTGAGCTTGGCTTCCAGATACTCTGAAATGTTGTGTCACTCAGTAGGAAACTTGTTCCTTGCAACATCTTCTGCTTGGCAGGAATTGCTTTTCCCTATAGATTTCTAAAATGGGCAGTTTAGCTGGACTAACAAGCAGTTCAGTGGGTAAAGGAGTCACTTAATAAAGACATCTTGGACTAAAGTCTGGACTTATAAATCTGCCTCACAGTTTGTAGTCCTGAATTGTGTCCTGCAGGTTTCCATCTCACCTAGAACTGGTCTCTGCAGGTGAACTGATAATTAAGATTGATTGCTATCCCTAAAGGACAATGGACAGCTACTGAGAACATGGTCAGAAAATTCAGACAACAAAATCTGTGTTGGTCTCTTTGTTGTTGTTAAACAATGCTGGGCTGAAAAAGGTTGGTTCCACTGGCTGGAGCCAGCCTGAGGAAGGCTCCCTAAAATAGCCTCTCGCTCTATTCTTATATGGGAACCATAGCAGTAAGTGAACATTGCTTCTGGGAATCATATTGTTTGTGCCTTTGTCTCCTTCAGGGGGGTGATGATCTGCAAAGAGTACAACAGCGTGCATCGTTGACGTGGCAAACTTCACTCTCTCCTTCAGCGCAAGCCAGAAGCTGATGTAAATGAACTTTAATTCGCAGTCCAGGAGCTCAAGCGACAACGGCTCCACGGCACGGAGAACCTTTGATTGACACTTCAGACCCTGAAGATGGGTAGTGGCAGGTAACTCCAATGACATTGTTGAGCAGACACAGCAACAGCCTCCACCGTGCCAGGTTTCTAAGCCAGTTGTAAGGCAGAAAGAATCAGGACTAACACAAAGTAATTAAAAGCATCAGTGATTTCCTCTTGGGAGAAACTTAAAATTGAGAACCTTTGGAATATTTATGCTACTTCAATATTGAATGTTCCCAAAAAGGCAGACATGATTTTAACCTGCAATTCCAACCTTTCTCATCATGCAATCCTGGAAAGTAGGATAAACAGCCTCTGTTTTGTGTAGCCTCACTTCTGCACCCCAAGAAAAATGCAAAAGGAGTTAAATTTGACTTGGAAATGGTGGCTATTAACAGTGCAATAATGGTTAAACCTTAGGGAGAAAGGTAGATTTTCTAACATGTTTCTGGATCCTTCTCATTGTTCCTGGTGCTGCACATCTAAGATGTTCTTAAAAACCCTCTTCCTCAGCAAAGCCGGGCACATGTTGCCTGTAGGACCTTCTGAGAACTGATCTCATCACTCTTGCTACCTGAAAAGGGAGTGAAGTACGAGCGCCTCGCATGAACATTATCAGCCACTCACCATGGCTTTCCTCCCTGGAAACTCCTCCGACTGCTCCAACTGCACCAACTCTGTGGGGCCTGTGAACATTTCAAAGGCCATTTTACTAGGTGTTATTCTAGGGGGGCTGATAGTTTTTGGGGTTTTGGGTAATATTCTGGTTATCCTCTCTGTAGCCTGCCACAGACATCTTCAGAGTGTTACCCACTATTATATAATTAACCTGGCTGTAGCTGACCTCCTCTTGACTTCCACTGTCCTGCCCTTCTCAGCTACTATGGAGATTTTGGGCTACTGGGCCTTCGGGAGAATCTTCTGCAACATCTGGGCAGCTGTCGATGTCCTCTGCTGCACTGCTTCCATTATGAGCCTCTGTATCATCTCCATAGACAGATACATCGGGGTGAGCTACCCGCTGAGGTACCCAAGCATAGTGACAGAGAAGAGAGGTCTCCTGGCGTTACTGTGCGTCTGGGCCTTGTCTCTGGTCATATCGATCGGGCCTCTTTTTGGCTGGAAGGAACCAGCACCAGAAGATGAGACCATCTGTCAAATCACCGAGGAGCCTGGCTACGTCTTGTTCTCCGCTCTAGGCTCCTTCTACCTCCCCCTGACTATTATCTTGGTGATGTATTGCCGGGTGTACGTAGTGGCCAAAAGGGAAAACAAAGGTCTGACTTCTGGTCTGAAGACAGAGAGATCTCGTTCCGAAGAAGTGACCCTACGGATCCATCGTAAAAATGCTCCCGAGGCAAGCGGATCGGCGTCCAACCCCAAGAGCAAACATCATTTCTCAGTGCGTCTCCTCAAGTTCTCCAGGGAAAAGAAAGCTGCCAAGACCCTGGGAATAGTTGTGGGATGCTTCGTTCTCTGCTGGCTTCCTTTTTTTGTAGTAATGCCTCTTGGTAAGTAAAGCAAAACCCCCTACATTTTACAGCACCTTCCCTGGAGGGAGGGCCATGTTTGCGCCTGTGTACAATAATGCTGATCAAAAAAGCTCTGAGGGAATAGTTTTCTATTGCGAAGCTGTCAAAATCAAAACATTCACCATCACAAAGCAGTGAACATAAAAAATGAAAGTCTCAAATGAAACAAAACATCTCTGGTGATGAGAAGCATAAAATTCTGAAAATAGTGGAAAGGATTTAGTACTCCTTTTTCCATACAGAACATACTTCCAGTCTTTCAGAACTAGGACTGTTATTTCTGACCAACTCTGCTATAGGAACAATATCTTTAGATGTGTGCGTTTATACCTAAGTTTGCAGCCAGTTCTTCAGGTGATATAAATAGGTAAAAGGTCAAGATATAAATGCATTCAGGGTCAAAGTAACTGTTCACAGACTTGGGGCCAGATCTGCAGTACTCAGCACCTAATACTTCCCACTTTAAGGAAAAAAAAAAAAAAAATCAGCTTCCTATCAAGAAATTCACACTATGAGATACCATACTCCAAATGAAGTGAATGTATTTTTTAATTTATTGTATGACCAGTCAGAAGACAGCAGTGAGGATCCTACAAACTAATTTTATACTTCTCTGGCTTGCATCTATTGTGGAAACCCACTGAGACCACTGGCCAAACACTGGCTTCAACCATCCTACTGAATATGAATATTTATTCACCAGTTGTAATTCTAAAGGGGAGGAAAGTCAGGGATTTGTTCTGCTTTGCTATCACTGAAATATAAAGTAGTAACTAGAATTTTAATTAAACCTTGCTCAGTCACCTTTGATGTGATTTCAGGATTTAGAAGCAGAATACTAATTTAATACTTGTATCTGAGTGTGATGTATGTTGCTCTGCAGCAGCTGTACTAAATATTAGGTTTTGAAACACGGAACCTTAAATCTGTGATTTGCTCAATTTCAGTAGCTTTTCTTAAATATTGAATCTTCCCAAAAAGGCAGAAATGAAGTGGAAAGGGTTTATGCTGTACAGGAAAAATAAACTAAGATGTGTTCAAGTTTTAGCTATTAACAGAACAATGTGTGCAATTAAGAAAAACAAGCCTTATCTAAACATGAAAAGAAAGATTTGGGGATTTTCTTTTCTTTTTTTTTTTTTTCAAACCCTATAAAAAGCTGTTCTTTTTCAATTAAGCTCTACTGCATTTACCAAGATTACCAGGTTGCTTCACAAAAACCTGTCACTAATGTTGCCATGTGAAGAACCCAAAAATACAGAATCTTTTCTGTTGGTCAATACTGGGAAGTGCTGGAATTAAGAGATGTAGAGTTTCATAATGAGGAGCCCTGAAAGGCCTCTGGCTCGTGCTGTCCAGGATGTCAGCATGTTGGAATGCTGGTTGCAAGATGTCTGAAACATACCCAAAAAGGGTTTGCGAGAACACACTAAACACACTTCTTTTTATCTGCAAATGTGGTTGCCCACACAGAGCTGTTGTTAATTAATTGGCTTTGGATTTAAGAAATTTTCTGGACTCAAGAGGGGCTTTGCATCTTTCTTTGATCCTTTATAAGGAAACTTTCTTGAGGTTAGTTTCCTTATTTTCATGGGGTTACTACATTATTTTTAAAGCATATAATAAGTCTTTCAAAACCTGTTTGCTACTTTTGTCTGTTTAATAGCTTTTTGTCTTTAAACAAGTTGCACAAGAAAACCCACATCTTCAAAAAAAACCCAAAGGAACACATCTTGAAGCAGGCTGTCCCACCTGGAGATGATTGCATATGGCACTCTACATCTATTCTGTGCAGAACCCTTTCCAAAAGACAGTAACCACTTTCAGATCTATTCTGCAGGCAGGCGGAGGTAGGCATAGGGAGGCAAAGTGATCCAGCCAGGATCACACAGCAGATTGAAGGCAGAAGTCAGACTTTTCAGACGTGCAGAATACTCCGTCGCTGAAACCGTTGGCAGCTGTGGAGTTCACAACACAGCCAGCAGGGCAACGAGAACTCTGTTGTGCAAAAGACCAGCTCTGCAGCTTTGTGGCCATGGGACAGACCTATAACAGCTCCCACCAGCCAGGCTGCCCTCAGCGAAGGTTGCCCATGAGAGAGACATTCTTAAACTATGCTACACAAACCACTTCAGACAACTGGCAGGTGCTGGCCGCTCTATGCAGCAGAAGTTCCCAAAACATAAGTTTATTTTACTGTGATCTACAGCATCTTCAAGATCCCCACATCTGTTAACATCAACTCTACCAGCCAAGAACCACTTTAAAATGAGAAACACCAGGCTGTTAAAACATATGATAAATGGGGGTAGAAACTTTTGGGATGTAGGTATGGGAAGAGCAAGAGCAATAGGATATCAGGAGGGGGATAAAGGCTTGACAACCATATCAGTAGATGCTGCTGAAAATAACTGGACAAACGGTTTGAGTATCCCTGCCATAAGACAATATCTTAATTGAAATTGGTGTATAAAGTTGCCACTTGCAATCTGTTTAAGTAATGTCTTTCTTACCTTCTTAAATGGATGGAGTTTCATTCCAGGCAAAGGGTCTGTGCAAAGGCTTTCAGTCCAATAGTCCAATCCACCTTCTTCTCACTTGGCTTTGATGTTTGTGGAGTAAGCCAGGGAATGATAATCCTGTTGCATGAAAAGACCTGAGGTTAAGATTTGTCTTTTTCTCTGCATTCTGCAGTGCAAACCCACCCTTCACAAAACTTCTGTAAAATAAGAGTGTCAAAATAGCCAAGTTCCCCTGGAAGAAGTCAGGTTTTCACTTCTGCACGCACTTCCTCTCCCTCTTTAGAGATGACCGGTGGATCTGCTCCTACTCTCAAATGTTTCCTGTAAAAATTTCTTTAAACTCAACATGTCTTCACAAATTACGTAACAAAACCTTCCAAGTCAAAGCTCAAGTGTGTCCCAACTGGATCTACAGTCTTTTTATTTACCTAATTAAATCTCAGTTCCTTTCTAGACAAGTAGCTTTCCTAGTGCAATGAGAGGTCCTTTCCTAGGGTAGTTTAGGGAAGGTTTAGACTGACCAAAATGCGTAAGATAAGAGGTAGCAATCAGCACCTAAGAGCCAGCAAGAACTGTGAGGCTGTTTGTCTATGTCCATTAGCCTCTATACAAGACACCTGTTCTTAGTGAGCTCAAATTCTGTCTCTGCTTCACAATAGTGTAAGTCTGATGGTGTAAAGTGCTTTTTATTCTGCAAACCTTCCCTTGAATTGTTATTACCCCAAAAAGCTGTAAACCCATTGCTGAATTAACTTTATAGGGGGAATTCTGCACAGATTCTTCCTATAAATGTCATTGCCTAAAAGCAATCATGTCCAACACTTCAGCCCCAGCATTAGGTTGTAAAGAAAGAATTATGTCCATCTACATCTACAGCTGTCTGCAATTGCTTCCCAAGCTGAAGATTTTTCAGATATGTCCACCAAACTCTCCTAATTCTACACTAGGCATCCACCTTTCTGTAAGGACAAGTATATGAGGGATATATGCAAGAGAAGAAAGCATTAATCTTCTGAATAGATTACTTGGCTGTTTAGGAGCTCTGAATACTTTCACTGGCTGCCACTTGTGTAACAGAGGCTGGTGTTTGCTCCAAGTGGACTACAAGAGCATCCTACCTCGTCCATATAGTCTATTATTCAGTCCTTCAGAGAAGGTAGCTGGAAAAGATGTTTCCCTGTCCACTTCAGGGCCATTGCTCTCACATATCATCTTCTACACCTGTTGCATCATTTTTTCAATCTTTTATTTCTCTTCTGCAACACTTAATCACCATACTCCAGACTGCTAGCCACTTATGAATGACTTGAGCTTCCCCATTTAACATGCCCTCATGTTAATTTACACAGCAAGAATAGCTTTAAATGCTTTTTAGTGCTGGCCTTCACATTTCCGTTACCCCATACTTGGCTCCTTTTCCAAAACGTAACTGCTCTAAAGCACTCCATTCAAATAGGTAGGAGGAGTACAAGCCAGGTGTCATGAACAGGAGATTACATCCCATGCACTCCTTTACATGAACAAGAATACACAGCTTCACTGAAGGGAATTAAGACCTATGATCTAGCTAGGAGGACTAGCAGGTGATCAAGCTGAATTTTCATTTTCTACATTAGTCAAAACCTTCTTGTCACCAAGTTTCTTTTTTTCCAAGTGCACTACAAAGTGAAGCGCCGCTTCTCTTCTCAAAGCTCTTCAAGATCTTCTTTGGCACATTGCCAAAGTTCTTTAAGATCTTGAGGGGGGGGGGGGGCAAAAAAAAT
>JANXJC010000051.1:18055344-18069413 GCA_027564655.1 Leptodon cayanensis | reverse complement strand
TCGCCTCTGCAACTTTGTTCCTTCTTCAATAGCCCAAATCTATCACTGGCACAAATGGCCACAACTCCAGCTAACTTCCCCTAAAGTAAGCAATATGGTTTTTTCAAGTTGGAGCAACCATATTCTCTCAGGCACCAGCAAATAGGGACTACTTGAAGTTGAACCAGAGCCCTGAGAAGAAGTTCCTAGAGGAACTTGAACATCAAGGAGCAGCAAGAAAGAGCAGGGCTGCTCCAAGAGGGAGGACGACCCAGGAACAGAGGGTGAC
This sequence comes from Leptodon cayanensis, assembly GCA_027564655.1. NCBI lineage: Eukaryota > Metazoa > Chordata > Aves > Accipitriformes > Accipitridae > Leptodon > Leptodon cayanensis. The sequence goes on along the minus strand of JANXJC010000051.1, from coordinate 18,069,145 downwards.
AACCACGCAGGCAGAGGCCATGCCCTCCCCAAAAGCACGCCCTCACCATACCTGAGCAGAAGCAGGCAGAGGTAACACCTGTGATGGGTTCAGCTCACAGTCCAATAATGGCCCAACAAACACAAAACAAGAAAACAGAGCAAAGAAAAAACAAGCCTGAGCCTGTTTACATCACTCAAAGAAGGCCACGGCGAAGAGCCTGACCTTATATGCAGCTCCTAGGCCAGTGGGCAGAGAGTTTGTGGGTAGAGGCCACAGATGAGGCTCATATAGGCAATTAGGGCTTGTTGGGCCCTGGCACTCTGCAATAACAGCCTGTCACGCAGCAGGTTTCTTCCCTTTCTGGTTTTTGTTGCAGTTGCTAGAAAGAAATATAGACAAGTATAGAAAGAAATATACAGAGCAAGAAGAGTCCAGAAATTCAGTGCACACCTGTAGTCATGTAAGCTCATCCTCAACATCACCGTGGAAAGTGGTGCCAACTGACAGAGCAGACCTTTTCCTGTAGCTGGAAGACACTTAATGGGCTGCTCTGGGAATTTTTCGGAAGGTTTATTTTCAACAACATAGGTGACAGTGCTTGGAGGTTGTTTTGAGGTGAAACATGCACAGAACTGATGGAAAAAAGAAAAAGCGCTTGGATATCACAAAAATGGTCCTAAGCTGGGATTGGTGGTTCATCTTAAACTCTCAGAAGCAAATAAACTTGCAGAGCTTTGTTTGTTGTCCACTTTCTGTGGCAAGCTAGCTTAAATCTATCTGGTTGTAGATGTTGTGTTCAGAAGCAGAAAGAAGGAAAAAGGGAAAGACTGAGCCAGGATGTCACAGGGGAAAAAACAATCCAGGCTACTCAACTGGGCAAGGAGAGGAAGGCTTTTAGCATTTGTCAATCATTCTCATGATGAAGAGAGCAGAAAAGAGGATATGCTGGAGGGTGTTTATACTTGTAGTAGAGTACTAAATTAGTCTCATGAGCTGACACAAACACTGTCAAGGGAGTCCTCTAATCCTGTCTACGTGCCTGTCTGCAGCTGGTTTCTAATTACTATTTTGTGTTTGTTTTTTTTTAATGGAGTCGAAGAGAATGACTCTCTACTTTCATTAGAGGCAAACCAGAAAAATAAAATGCATTTTTCTACCTCCACCATTGATGCAATTTCTCAGGAGGTCACAAGGTGAGGAGTAGGAACATGCACCGATGCCTGGAGGTTGGTGGATTTATCACTGTATTTTCCTGTGAGGTTTGCATTTGTTGTATATATCTTCACTTATTATATGTTTTAATAAGGTGGATGATTTAACAATCGCACCTTGCTTGGGCTCCAGAGGCCTGAGTTCATACCCAGTCTACTCAGCTGTAAATGGGAAACTTATTTTTGGAAGTCAAAGATGTCCAGACATGACAGAAAAGATGCAGTTGTTTGTATGTTATCAGATCCAGAAATTAATTTACCTTAACCACGCTGCTAAGGCATAATTGAGCTGTCCTCCTCTATGTTGTAATGCTGGGACGACATGAAGCTTCCATTTTGTCTATTAGGGTACAGTATTTCCCAAAGGCTGCGCTTCAGGGACCCGTCTGATCTTTGGTACCAGTGAAAAACATATCAGGTATGGTTTTATGGCCTCTTGCTCTTTTCATGCTCATCTAAGTCTCGATTCAACGTGTTCTCCTGGCAGAACATGTTCAGATCAACTCCCACGGTTTCTGCATAAGCCATCCTGGGTCCTGCCCACTTACTGGCAAAGTAATTGGGCTTCGGACCATGTTGCTTTGTCACTGTGAACCAGAATATGACAGAGTTGGATCGGAGAAGTAAAGGCAGGGTCTCTGCTTCACCCATACCTTATCACAGCAGGAGTTCAAAGACCTGCTACTGTCTTGAAGTTTATACCCTGCAATTCACTCTGTTCCCTACCTACCAACTCCTTCAGACAGTGACGTTCTAATGAGCAAAATCTGGAACACCATTTCAGAGTAACACACAGGCTCCAACTGCTGTGAGATTCTGAGAGCAGTTTAAATATGGTTTTTAGGGTCTTCTGGGGCCATAAAAAGGCAGTGCTTGTGATTCATCCACCCCTCATAGTTTAAGCAGCGGTACAACGGGATCTGCCGCAGCGTGAGATTCGGCAGTGAGCTGGGATCCCTCAGGAACAGGTTAACTGTGGGTGCGGAATGGAAAGTCACCAATTTCCTGCAGAATTGAGACAATTTTCATTGATGATACTGAAGCAATGGGTAGTATTGTGTTATGCTGTGGAGGCAGTGTTAAAGAGAAGGTGTTTACGCGGTGGAAGGGTAAATAAGTTTCCTGATGGGGAAAATAAGGAAGAGAAAGCAAAAGTTTTCCTGGGAAGCAGAACTGTGTAGAATTGCACCAGCCTTCCAGGGAATCACTATACTGGTATTTCCCCACACAGAAGGTAAATAGCTTAACTCCTTTTTATGAACCACCTCTTTTCTTCTTTAGAATTGGCTAGATGGTCTCAGAATAGTAAATATAAACACAAGATCCTCTGTCCCTCCTACCCCTTTACTTGGAGGGCAGAGAGTAAGGCAAGCAGCCCATGCACTCCCTCGACATCGTCATGGCTGGGTTGTCCAGATATTCAGAGAAACATGGATCTGAATCCCTTTTCTCTTCATTGTTCAGCTGATAATAACATAATAAAATAAAATGAATAAAAGCTGTGACAACCTAACCCTCAACATAGTTTTCATATCAGAAAATGCTGAACTTCAGCTGTGGAGGAAATATTCAGAGCTAGATTCCCCACATTAATATTTCAGTGTGTTCTCTCAGTGGCAGAAAGGGGAAAAAAAACCAGAGTAAAGCCCCAGCTCATTCTCTGGAGCGCGGGTCAGGGAGATGAAGGGTGTTTACACTCCCTGAGTCATGGAGCACAAGTCTGTGTGTGTGTGAAGCCATTGAATGGGGAGAAAATAAGCCACGAAGACAAACAGCCAAGATATTTCCTTGGCAAGGTTGGGGTTTTTTGCTAATCACAAGGGGCGTTTTTCATAAACACAGGCTGGAAAGGCTTTGTTGGTCTAGGTTGGTAACTCAGCTACACTGAAGCCAATGGCAAAGATCCCGCTGCCATCCCCGTGGCCAACATTTCTCCACCGTTACCGAGTCCCGAAACGTTGTGTCCCACTGACTCATAACACAGCAAAGCAGCGGAAGGAATTAGCGATATTAATAGCCATTTAAACTGAAAACAAGGGAGAGAAAGCGGAGTCAGTTGTGCTATGTTTTGTGATTCACATCTACGGCTCTCCTGCATGCACTACCTGTCAGAGGAGGTTTGTCCTTGTCTTCAAAACGCTCCCACTTTGTGTAGTCACCACTTTCAAGTCCCTGGAGTAAATGAACCAAGAATGTAATTTTTCACTCACTCTCAAATGTCATGGTGCAATTTAGGAGCTTAGTGATTGAAAGGAGATGAGTGATTCTCCCACCCCACCCAGCAAATGTTAGGATTTGTCTTCAATTTGGATACATAAGGGAGAGATACTCAGCTTGTGCTGAAGAAGGTAATTCCTGTATTGCTAACCCCAAGGATTCCAAAATCACGACTGACAACTGCATAGTGACAAACTCGTGAGACAGGCTGAGATAGACTCATCTTTTCAAACTATTCTCTGAACCACCCGCTTGGTGGAGGTTTTTCATTTTTAAAGGAAAGCTAAGATTTTGTTGTAAGTGCATGACTCCAGAGTGAGGGCTTTGGGACAAATATCAAATATCTTAAAAATGCAAGCAACAAGATCCAGAATCATTCCACTGCAGTAACAGCACAGGAGCTGGAATTTCAATGACAATGAAATTCATTTGTAAAACAATGTGATTATTTGGGTTTACATGGGTAACAAAACCTCAGTTTACCTTCCCATGGTTTTTTATCGGCTTTCTAAATCTGCAGCTGCCCACAGCGAATCTGGAAATAGTTGCTTGCTGAGATGTTTGCTCTTTGCCAGAAATATCATCCATCGTAAGTGGGTACCATATGAAACAGAGCATAAATCAAGTCTGAAAAAATCCAAATAATAAGAGCACCGTTCCCAGACTGACCCATTCCTATCGCCTGTCCTTTCCACTCTCACCTGTGTCCAAACACCCACACCCTCCTGATGCCCCAGACATCTGAATTCAGGCCCTTGTGAAGAGAAACAAACTCTCGCTCCTCCTTCTACATCTGTTTATTATGGGTCAGGGATATCTAGGCACAAAGTTACTCTCATTTTCCCCCTGAATCAGCCACAGTACTCCAGGCCCTGGGACAGGCGCAGCTGTAAACGTGCAAGACTTGCCGGATGAAGGCTTTTACCCTTCCTCATGTCCAGAAACCGCTGTTCTGCATTCGTTGTGTTAATTTGATTGCACAAAACCCAGAAGCGTTTCCTACAGTTCAAGGGTTCTTCGATCCCATTTTTTGTTCCCACAGAAAATACTTTCCATAAGGGAGCAGCAGGGTGAGACGTGCTGGGAGAGCATATATGTCCAGAGTGCAGCTGTTGCATGTCTGCAGCAATATATACACATATATATAAATACACTTTCCAGAAGGTGGTTTGACCCAAGATGCAGTATCGAATGCCAGTCTTATGGAATAAAGTTCAGTGCTAACACTGAGCTTGGGAACACCAGATGTAACACATTTATCAATGTTTGTAGAGCAGATTGCCTCGTGAGAGATCTAAGGTGCCCCTGGTACAGAGTTAATCTGTGTGGGGACATCACTGCTCCTCTGCGCTTCATCCTCCGGGTCTTCAGGGCAATGGCTCTGGAATAGCTGCTGACCTCTAACTTGACCCCTTAGGGCAGATCCCAGGACCTGAGTTTTAAGCTTTGCCTCCCTGTAAACCAGACCACTATCCCTGTTTCCAGTTTGCTGGGAGTACAGAGGCGTATTTCCTATACGTCAGAGGCAAGAGATGCTAGGATTTTTGTTTGACTTCTGTGCAAGGTTTGAAAAGGGTACTTCTCCCGAGTCCGTAGGACGCTTTAAGCCCTGAGAACAAAACACTAACAAATACAGTTTGGTTGGCTGCTCACAAGGTGCACAGGCACTGCTGCTGTCTCCCGAGTAGCGTCTGCAGCTGCTGCCTTCTAGGTACGGCAGGCAGCTACTCATCGCGAGCTCCGAATACACGGGCATGACTGCTTTGCAGGTTATTGCTGGGCTCTCATCACATATGGGTACTGCCCTGATCTCACCCGTGCACCAGTGTCACCATACAGCCCCGCCTGCCCTTTCCTGTGCTCGGACTCGATCACCAGATTTGTACCCTACAACAGAAAAAGGGGAAAACAGTGGCCAACCTAAACAGAACTGCAAGATTTAGTAGCAGAGATGGATTTTAACACCACTGTGGCTCCACAGGTCACAAAAATGTATGAGATCTTATTCCCATGGTGCTGACAAAGACAATACAGGGTAAACAAATAACACAAGCTTCTGTAGTCTGGCAGCTTCTAAATCCCTCTTTGCTGCCCATCAGTGAAACGATGCACGACATCAGTACTGGTTTTTAAACAACCTATAATCAAGCAGCTCTCTAACTTCTGACAAATGACAAAGTCAAATTACATCTTTGTGACTGAATTGGCACTTACTCACCAGGAGGTACATGGAAAACTTATCTCTCAGATCTGAAGAAATGTTGAGTTGACAAACAGGGAAATAGATGATGAAGGAAGGGAATGCGGTCCTGACATTTCAGGGGTGAGTGATGAAATACTTAATGGCGAAGGATCTCAGGAGGCTAATAGTACATTTTTATTTTATTTAATTTTCTTCTAACAAGCAATTGAATTGTGCTACTGACACTTGAGAGTCCTCAGCCTTTTGAAAACAAAGCAGGAATTCAAACGTTGTTTAGTCAATCTACAATTCAAAGGCATTAAAAGATCAGTTGAAGTTTTCTTTATTGCTCCTCCAGCACAGACTGCTGGGAGACACTACAAGATGAAGCCTCTAAACTGTAATCAGTTTTGCAACTATTTACCATTTTATTCCTGACAGGGTACCGGGGAAGACTTTAAGGCCTGTGAATAGGATAGAGAATTAGTTTTAAGAAAGAAAACTTCACTTCCTAACTGCTGCTCACTGTCCAGCTCTATTAGAGGATACCTGGATGACAGCACTTTATTAATCTGTGATTACACCTAGCCTAGAGTGAGGGAATTGGAAAAGCTTGCTCTGGAGAAATAGGTGCTATAACAGTTCTTTTTTCTCAGTCCTGGCTGCTAGTAGGCAGAAAAACGAGTGGACACTAATTGGCAGCTGCGGAGTGGTCGAGGACTGACTGGACATGGACTCTGAACTGCTCGCCCCACTTCCACCTGGTTTCTGTCCTGCCTCGCTGCTACGTAGGAAACAGTCTGTGTTTTAACGTATACCTTAGAGAAAAGAGAATTCACCGCTCCGCTTCGTTGTTTCATCTCATGGTTAATTAAGGTCATTGTTGAAAAAAAACCAAAACACAAAACTATGTTTTATTTCTACTTCAAACTCATCTGACTCGAGCTGCCAGCCACTGCCCGTCTCAATGTTTCAGCACACTGAACAAAACACTTATCCCCGGGTTAGCAGCACTGTTTGAAAACGACTCCCGCTTGCTACCAGATACATCAACCACTGATATTAGTCGTGACAGCAACATCACTGAATATTAAAGGCCTGGAAGAAAAGAATACATTCTTAGTATTCTGCGGGGAGGAACACGATTCCCGACGGACTTGGAGAATATGCTATTTTTCCCCTTTTGCCAGACACTCAGGTAGCCAACAGAAAAGATTAGGGCAAGTTTCTGAACTACAGAGCTAACCAGGTGTCCGCAATAGGACATTGCTTTCTGCTGCCCTTTGAATGGGACATCACGCTTCTATAGAGGCACTAAGCAAATGCTGACATGTCAATAGCTCCTCACAGCAGTCCTGCAACACACAGAAAGATTTTGCTCATTAGACACAGAAGATGAAGGAGGTGAAATATTTTTTTGCACCCTACACAATAATTCGGTGCCTCAAGGTTTAGACATGCTGATCTTGATTTATATTGCTCTGGAAGTTGAATAAGCTGTCGGCATATGTAAGAAGAGGGTCCAAATTATTTCTACTTTGATTTTACATCTAGCTCTGTTACATATTGGGCGCATTGACTATCAGTTCCAGCCTCAGCCCTTTCAAGATGCTGCTGACAATATTTCTTCCTATTGACATTTGTACCGTTTCATTCACAGGACAGCACACGGTTATAATGAAGCCTGGAGCCAGAGCTTTAGCTGGTCTAAACTCACCAAACGTCACTGACTGGCACAACCAAATGCACAGCAGAGCAAAGCTACTGTCCTAAAGCCCAAGTTGTGTCCACTACTGGAAAGAAAGTGTTAAAGACAGTGTGTGGTGGGGTCTACAGATAGCAACGTTTGTATGCTGTTAAAGCTACTTCGTTTTGTTTTGCCTATGTGTTGTTCCAAGGCAATAAGTCTCTACACTGATGAACCAAAAAAGGTTACATTAATAAATTAGCATGCAGATCCCCATCCCAAAAAATGAGCAAGAGACAGACTCTGACACTGGCTATTTTCTATTTTTAACAGACTTTGGCAAGGCACTAGCATTCCATTTAGAGTGAGCCAGAAGTTGCAGCAAACAGGAATTGTTATTGTTTACCCAGTTTTACACTCAGCCTCACACAGCTGATTGCCTCAACCGAGATTCGTTTCACCTTTTGTCTTGATACCAAATGGGAAAGCGGTAGATATGGTGCAATTAAATGAGAAGATAAAAGAAAAAATTGAGCATGATCTGGGCATTTAGAAGCCTTGCATTATTTTTCATCTGCCAATGACTTCAGCCAGAAAGTTCTTGCAGAACGTTATTTAGTTGTTTTTCACGAAAGGAAAGCAGCATTAATTTGCTGAGAAAAATTCTAGGTCGCGGATACGCCTGCTCACTCATGCTTAACTGCAAAACAGCATTTCCTTTCTTTAGCACAACATTTTTGGTCTTAAAAACTGGTGGAGAGTGAAACTGCTCTACCTAGCTAGCTTGGAGCAACGCCGAAGCAAGCATGGAGGCAGCGAGAGCCATGCTCCATGCCCAGGTTGTAACGGGGGTTGGAATCCGAGGTTCAGCTGCTCCAACACAGAGCAGCTCCCGCTCCCGCGGCGTGTTCCGCGCCGCCTTTGGGTATCCTGACTCAGTCTCCCCTCTCTGCTGCTCCGCCATACACCAGACGGCCCGGATTTAGGGGACCTCTCCCAAATCAGAGAGAACTGGAAGGCTTCTCGCCCTGCCACGTCTCCTACTTCTCCCCCGGCAGCGGCGCGTCCTCTGCGCCCGTCGGCTCCGCTCAGGGGGTAGGAGCTGGTGCCACGGCGAGAAGATTCACGGCAGAGCTGGTGTTCAGCAGAAGGAGCAAGTCGTTCATCACACCGCACTGTTTGTGTCTCCGCTTCAGGCAGTATTTTGACACCTTCTCACATCGGCAAAACCACCCTGAGAATTCCTCTCCGGCTTTTGCCGCTTGAAAGCGTTGGCTGCACTTGCTGTAGCTTTGTTTGACAAAGATGGGAAGAAAAAGATTCAAACCGAAGTTCAGCAGCTCTCGGAATTAAATTAGAACGCTCTCTGATTGCATTATTAGCTTTTCCTAAGCCAGGGGAGGTCCAACAAACAGATCAATCCCTGTAAAGCTTAGGAGCCGCTTAGAGACACAGTTGAACTGCAGAGGTTGACAAACGCATCGATGCCTAAATCTTCCACAGTATTTTTTTTCCAACATGCACGTGCTTACAATTTGTCCAGGGGGAAGCAGGAAGACAAGCATTTGTCAGTGCTGAAAGTTCTGTTTGTTATAAACCTGACTATAAAGTCCAAAACAAGCCAATTATGTTTACTGAGAAATTATTTTTCTTCCTGTGCCCAAACTAATTGCTGACATTGGTATGATAGAACCACTTTCCCCCCCCTTTCTTTTAAAGGAGGCGAGAAACAGCCTTTCCCCTTGACAACATATGGCAAATATTTTTCTCTTTCTCTGGTTCTACATTCATTTTACAAAATTGGTCTTAGAAGTGCTGTTATCACTTATTCCCACCCCCGCATCATCCAGAGTTTAGTTTTCTGCTTCATTCACATTCGGACAATATTGTTTTTACTTCTAAGCAAAGAGAAGTACCAAACAGGAGAATTACAGGATCTTGTTACAATGGCCACTTTCCAGTGTCATTCAAGAAAAGCAACAAGTTTCTAAACAATTCTCCGTAAGCAGCATTGTTGACTCTTTGATATCTTTAAATATGTCTCTATAGCTTTATAATATCATCTCCCCATGAGTAAATCTCTTAAGCATTTACTGACATCCTATTCAAATCATTTAAAGTTAAAAACCTGCTTGTACAAGCAGTAAGGAGATCAAGTCGTAAACAAAAAACCAAAGGTTTGGCATTAGGAAAAATGTTCCCAAGATTTTAAATCAGCAGATAACTCATAATTAAATCCTATGTTATCATATATCATAATCTATTTTTTAAAAACGATATTAGCAATGCTGTTTAATTTTCAATTCACATGGTCACGTCTAGTTGGCTGTTGTTGTGCCAAGACGGTGAGGACTAATGAACGCACAGTTTACGGCTCTGTCACTGATATGTTGAATAAGCTTTGTCAAAAGATTTCAAATTTTCTGAATGTTATCCTGCCTTCTATAGGATAAAAAGTCCCATAGTCCTTTCCTTACTAAGGAGCCATCTAAGCTCTTACTCTTTGAATCATCTCTGGGAGGTAACCTTGCAAGTGTATTTCATGTATGTGTATCTATATATATATATATAATGGCTGCCCATGAGACACTCTCCAGTGTTCCTTGAAGCAGGAAGGAACCTTTCCTTTAACTTCTCTGAATTTCAGATGCATTCTATGGGATGGAAAAATGTGGATAGTTAGTTTTTCTAGAGGTTTCAAGGGACAATGAGTACCCAATACTTTATCATTTTTAAGACTTTTAGCTGGGAGGCAGTCAACTCAGTAATTCTACTTTTCACTTACTCTGACTTCTGAAATGGTGTGATTGTCTTGCCATTTGAAACCCCTTTTGATGACCTCCTAGATATGACTGTTATTTGGCTAGCTAATCTTGAATTAGAAGTCCCAGAGTAAGCAATTTTCCTGTATTACTTGATATCTGTCCTCCTGCTTGCCTCTCTGGCTGTAAATGGGAATACAAAGCTTGTATAATAAGGCAGATGTCTTGAATTGATTTCTGATAGAACATCCATGTAATTGTATGACACCATATATTCTGAAAGACTTGTTCCTGCAGGAATTGGGCTTCGAGTCATAAATTTTCCGAGACAGAACAGAATCTTATTTATTTTTTCCAGTGTTTCAGTTTCTTTGGTTACCTGTAATTTCTCACTGCCTCTGCCTTAACACTCTGTGTATTTTCTATTTTAGGTTCTTTCTTTCCTGCAATCAAACCCCCGGACACACTTTTTAAAATAACGTTTTGGCTTGGATATTTAAACAGCTGCATCAACCCCATAATCTATCCGTGCTCAAGTCAAGAGTTTAAGAAAGCATTCCAAAACGTCCTGAGAGTGCAGTGCCTCCCAAGGAAGCAAGCAGCAAAGAAGCAATCCCCAAGTTTCAACCTCAACCATCCCACTAGCCAAAGCATGGAGAGCGGCAAAGGTGTCGTCCGTATCCCTGTCGGTTCAGGAGAAACCTTTTATAAGATTTCCAAGTCGGATGGGGTCTGCGAATGGAAGATATTCTCCGCTGTGCAAAGCATGCCTGCAAAAAATGCAGTTTCTAAAGACTGTACGGCTGCCAAAGCGAAAAGTAAAGGTTTCCTCCAGGAATGCTGCTGTGCAGGCACTTCAGGGAACCTTGTCCGTGAAAACTGTAAAGTGCCGACCATTAAAATACACACCATCTCCCTCAGTGAAAACGGGGAGGACGTCTAAAGGACTGAATGTGCCTAGAAGCATAGGCTGGCAAACTCGTGGCTCTGCTAGTGGGACGTTGCTCTTTTTATTGGGAAGTAGTAGATGCTCCAACAGTTGGAAGGATCCAGGCAAAACAAATAGCATACTGTAAAATGGGGCCAAATCTTTTGAGGAGTGATGTCTTTGAGTGCTCGCGGCCTGAACAAGGCCCCTTAAAGACAGTGAATGGCTTCAGCGGATGGTGAGCACCCTACGGTCTTCCGAGCGACTGGCCTCTGCAAGTCATTTGCCTGACATTTAAAGGCTTTCTTTTTCACCGTATTCCCCTGTTTCAAATTTCTTACTGCTCTGATTTAGGTGCAATGGGGGAGAAAGAGCAAACTACAAAGACCCCGTGCTGATTTCAGCATGGATACTTTCAGACAGGTCCACATTTAGAGCCATTTTGTGATTCTGGCCCTCCTAAAAAGCTAAACCTCGATTCAACAGCCAGGAGAGCCGAGGTTGGGAGGCTCAGGTCTTGGGACAGTGTTTACAGATCTCTGCTTACTTTCCATTAAGGGACCGTGGACAAGAATATTTTCCTACCGTGTGTCGCCTCTTTTGTTCATGTCCAGGTCCTGGCTTGGCGAGGTCCTGCATACCTTGTTGAAGAGACCGGGCAGCTCTTTGGATTTGCATCTTCAGCTAGGCAGCCTCACTGGTCCTCATCCCTGGGGGGCACCAGATGGGGAATTGGTCTTCTCTAATGCCCACATAGCTGCTTGTCCTCAACCTGTCTGGAAAAGCAGTCACTTCAGCTTACAGGGCACAGCAAAATCACTCTCTTGGCTCTTGCCCTGCTTGGAGTCGCCCTAAGTTTCCCTTTGTGCTGTGGATTTCAGTAAACTCCATTGCCAAGAGAAACTTGATCCAAGTGGCTGCACTCCACCTAGCTTCAGAGACCAACCAGAACTCTTCATTTTTGTACAAACAACCTCCCAAATCTCCAGACAAAACCAAATGACAATTTGCATGCATCCTAGGTTTGTTTGGAAGGTCTCTGTACTTTGATGCAGGTCTAGTAAAATTCAAAACTAGGTAAGTCCTCAAATAAGGCTCAGAGAGGTCATTTTCACCCATCCATTTCTTGTCCTTGTTCTGAGTCCAGCAGGGATCTGCTTAAAGACTCAGTACCTCCTTGCTCAGGTGCTTGCTAGTCAGATCAGTGCCACAGTCATCGGAAACACTGCAGACATTTTGCTGTCTCCCTGCCTGGTGTTATGCTACATTCCTTTTCTAACTCCTTCAAAACCAAGTGCTCTAAGCTTTCTATGAGATCCTGGGTACCCTGGAGTCAGGAACTTTACCCTCGTTCTGCGCAGTGGGAGTTTAGCATGTTAAATGGCTTAAGGATGTACATCCCCATGAGAAAGGGCCATCCTTTGGGAATTTGGGAGAAAAGCATTTGGAACCATGTTATATTTTAATATAGCTAATCCAAATAAATAAATAAATGAGCCGTTCAGCATCTGGAAGAAATAGTGGGAGGAATTCTCTGTACAATATTAGAAATAAGCAGCTCTTGACAACTCCTCCTGAGCCTGCCAAGTAAGAATGCAGCTTCTTGAAACAACACATAAGCCTTTACTCATAGCTCAATGTCAGCTCCTGTGCTGAATATCTACTGGCTTGAAAACGGAAAGGGCTTAAGATAAGGTTAGCTTTTACAGGATAGGACCTTGAAAGGACACCTGGATATTATTGATGAGGAATCTTGTTTATTCATCTCTCATTCAGTATTAAGTCCCCAATGCCAAGAGGATTTCAGTCTTTGGAGTCTTTCATTTATGCACCAATGAGATTTCTTTCCTCCTGCAAACACATATTTGCAGCTAGAACATTATCAGACAATTAACAAAAGTAAAATCTGATCCCTGGAGTTCTTGCGATATTGTTGCTTTGCACAGTCCTGGAAGCAGAAAGCAGCCTCAGAATCTAAATGCAGTTCACATCTATACATGGCCAGGATGCTAATCAAGCACTGCCACTCTAAATAAATGTTGAGCTCAAAGTGAAAGAGAGTAGATGGACCTAAGCCTGTGTTTTGGGTAGACAATCCACAGCAGCGGAACAAACCAGCTAATTTTCCCCCTACATTTGGCCTTGTTCTCAGTGCATTAAAATTATTGTGTAATATCAGTACACCTAGAAAACCGACTACAAAGTGCCCATTTACAGATCTTGCTAATCTTGCAGGATCAAAAGTAAAATCTGTAAAAGTAAGAATCATGTCTTTGGGCAGATTCACCAGTATTTACTCAGACAACAACAGCCTGATGGAGCTATGTCAGAAACCAAGAAAAGTGTAAAAAACTGGTAAAGTTGACATCTTTTTTCTGGTGTAATAATCAAGAACACCTCAGGTCCCATACATGTCAGTAAATTTTCCATGCAGCGTTTGCTGCCTAAGATATATGTCTTTTAGGTGTTTTCAGGTGCTATTATGCTACATCAAGCAGAGGGCTTGCTTCTCCCAGCCTTCAAACAAATGAGTATGCAGCGATAGGGAAGATGACGCTACCCATTCTCAGCTCAGCCTGCAGTGGCCCTGAAGACATTGAGAAGGACTTGGGGGTGTTGGTTGACGAGAAGCTCGACATGACCTGGCCATGGGTGCTGGCAGCCCAGAAAGCCAACGGTATCCTGGGCTGCATCCAAAGCAGCGTGGCAGCAGGTCGAGGGAGGGGATTCTCCCCCTCTACGCCACTCTCGTGAGACCCCCCCTGCAGTACTGCCTTCAGCTCTGGGGCCCCCAGCATAAGAAGGACATCGACCTGGAGGGCTGGAGCACCT
>JANXJC010000051.1:17983235-18055244 GCA_027564655.1 Leptodon cayanensis | reverse complement strand
ACAGGTTGCCCAGGGAGGTTGTGGCTGCCCCATCCCTGGCAGTGTTCAAGGCCAGGTTGGATGGGGCTTGGAGCAACCTGCTCTGGTGGAAGGTGTCCCTGCCCGTGGCAGGGGGGCTGGAACTAGATGGTCTTTAAGGTCCCTTCCAACCCAAACCATTCTATGATTCTATCAATTTGGAAGCACAGTGTTTTTCAGACCATTAAGCTTTTACTGTGTTTGGTATGCCAGTGAATGGCACTGTCTACCTCTTCTTATAGTTGGAAAGTGAAATATCTGGCTTAGCTGATTAGCTGAAGCAAACAGTTATTTGTTCACCCACGTGAATGCTGCATAAGAAAGATACAGAACGTTCCAAACAGGTTAAAATTAGAGAAGAATTCAAATCAAATCGCTGGACACAACCCTTATTTATTTCCAAAAACATGCACTCACAGACAGCAAATCTGCAGGCGTTATCCCATTTTTAGTTTAAACAGGAAAGCCACCCCACCCTTAAAGCTTTTACTTAGGGTTTTTAATAAAGTCTAGAATTTGAAACTAGACCTGTTGAAATACCATGAAAAAAATATTCTCATGGTACTTCAAGCCAAGAGCAGAAGCAGAAAAGCTGGAAATCTCATAAGAAAGTCACATGAGTCTTGTGGCCGAGGTTTTCAGTCTCACAGGGTTCAAATACGTGGGACGTTTACTTGAACAAAACCTGAACTCTGAAACATTTTGAAAAACACCCATTAAATTGAACGAGACTAGCAAGATTTGAAATCTTCACTACACACACTTGCTGCCCAACTCTATCTATAAACTTATTTTATAACCTGAACCAATAAGGGCGTTCGTGCCTTCTCTCCTTTGGAGCTGGGACATTTACACAGGGTGTCTCCAGTAATTTTAGATTTGTCGAGGTTTCATGGTGTCAGGCAAGGGGTTGTTGTGGAGCTACACATAGGCTGACACAAATGGATTAGTCACTTAATTCCAGAGCAACTCTGAAGTAGCAATATAATCTGAATCTGTAAAATGAGGATAAATAACAATGTCTGGATAGACAGGCACGGATAGTCACCTTTGTGGCACAGCACTCCTGCTTGTGAGAGAGAGAGGTTAGAATCATGAAGTCTTGTGGTCTCATCTTCACCCTTTTTTTCTGTCATCAAACAGATGCTAAAAGACCTCTCTCTGTCCAGTGACTCTGAAAAGCACTTGGACCTCAGCATCAGGCAAGCTTGGTCACAGCCACACCTCTGCTGCTGTCACATTTGCCAGCAAAAACAAATACATAATTTGTTTGGCTTACTCGGAGAATTTCTGCATGAAAACTGCCCTGTTCCCTTGTTGCAAGCAGGGTCATAGGTACTTGGCATCTTGACGGACATTTGGACTGACAAGTCCCAAAAACCATAGAAGGAGCTCTAGGAAGAAGAATAAAAAAAAAAAAAGGAGTGCAGATTTAAGCAGCCCACATTTTTCTGTTATTTAAAGTGAACTTGGCAGTGGTACAACAGCTGCAGCCACAGAGGCTGAATGTATCTGTCTATCTAAAAAGCACTAGCAGAACAAGAGATTTCCCAGTGGCTTGCCATCGATCATCATCACATATAAAATCTTTCTGCAATCAGGACTCTGTCGTGTGAAATACCGTAAGAGCAGAGAGCAGAAGGTGGTCAGATGGGAAGTAAGAATGCAGTGGAGTGCCATGTTTTTCCTCCTCAAAGCCACATCCAGTGGACCACACTGACCTGTCAATTGATATGTCCTGACTGAAATCTTTGAGGGACGCATATGACATGCCACCGTCCTCTCTGTTCAGTATTTTCTGTTGAGAGTGACAGCCAAGATTTCCATCTTGAGTGGAGCAGATAGTCTCTGCTGCAAAGAACTGAGAGCTGGAGCATCATATAGATGACTTTTAATTTACACAGGTTGAGGCTAGGCAGGTAACCAATCTCTCTTCCTCACAGGGCAGGGAAAGTTCAATATTCCAATTTCCACAGTTAATGTTCATTCAGATTTACTGTCTTATGGTTTGGGGGCTTCATGTACTCTGCAAGATTATTCAAATCCCAAATACTTAAGATCTGCCCACTCTCTGAATAAATGTCTCTTCATTTTTTTTTTTTTTAATTTTCCTCTGCCAAGTCCAAGGATAAATTACGTACTGTGTAAAAGAACATTTTCCTTTGCCAGACTTTGTCTTGAAAATCCATGGCATTGAAAAGAGGAAAGATTAAGCTGGGAGTATTTCTTGCTTTTCTACTCATCAGAGTGAGCAAATGGGTTTCACAAAGCTTCTTCAGTCTTAGTTGCAAAATTTCCCTGCCCGACTTCTTCAATTTTCTGAAAGGTAACAGTTACAGGCTGGAGTATCATATACCGATTAAAGTCAGCTTAAAAAGATCTTACTGCTTTACTGAAGTGGAAGTTGCTCAGTTGTAGGTATGGCTGTTGGCCATGTGTTAACTAACGCTCATGTTTGAAGGGGTTTTTATTAGGAACTCCATTTTAAGATAAAGCTACTGAGACACAGAGTGACTCAGTGATTTGCTCAAGGAAGATTTCAGCTCTCCCATGTTGAATCTATGCTTGGTAATTAACTCTGTGTCCTACTCAGAGATACCTTTATCCTCTTTCCTGTCTTAATATCGGTTGGATAAGCAAGACAATGCTGAAAACCAACTCGATGGGACAGGCTGTTGACACCAATCATTTCTGGATGGTTGCTTCGGGCAACAGAGGCAAAGACAACAAGCCAGTAGGTCTTTGAGACGTTGCACTAAGCTCAAGGCATATTTGGGACCTGCCCCACGCAGTGTCACCATTTGCCAAAAGGCAAAGGTATCTAATAGCTCACGAGAGAACTGTTGTAACGAGGCAGCTTCGTGTCCCTGCACTCCTCATAACCACTTCCAGTCACTCTTTTGCACAGAGCCTTTAAGTCTCGCTTCCCAAGAAGCCCAAGAGTCAAGCAGCACTTTCTACGAATGAATCTATCCAATATTTATTCTGGTTCTCGTCTAATTATAATGAGACTCACAGGGAGAAGGTTAGACTGTCTGGACGGACTAATCTGGTCTTTTCCTGTCAGTGCACACGAGTAAACTAAACCTTCTCCATCTGTAAAAGGGAGCTAATCCATAATCAACTACTTTTTGAAGGTATTCCCAAGCAAATTGTTTAATGTATGACAGTATTATGAAAATCCAAGGCGCTACAGAGATAGCTTGTGGTGCATTAAAATAAAGATCTTCCACCCAGCTTGATAAATGTAATTGAATCACTTATTTCCCAGGAGGAGATTAAGCATTTGTATTAGGGATTTGAGTAAAATGTCATGCCTTCTACGCAGAGCATGCTGCATATTTCTCATACTGACAGAGGAGGAGAAAAATAGCAAGCATGAGCTAAGGGGAAATGAATTGCTAAGAGGAGAGCTATGTATTGCAAGCAACTATCACGTAAGAAATAATGCATCTTTTAGTTCCACAACACACTCAAAGATCTAGTCAATGCAGATTACTGTCTGTTATACTGAGCTCAAACCCAGGCTGAGAAATATCCTCGCCTTTACCATCACGATAACATTAAGATCTTTTTCAGCGTCAAAAATGCCCAAGAGTTAATACTGAAAAGCAAAAATGATTTTCCACTACTCATTGTCTCGGACTGAATGACAAGACCTCCTTGCATTGACCCAAAATTCTTCCAGGATCTGCAAAAACTCGGTCCTTGTAAACCTTTTTCTGAAGTAAGAATACACAACTCTCGCCAGCATTTCAGCAGTTTTCTACTTAAAAAGCAATTCCACTCAGCTAATGATCACAGCATCATTGTTATGTGATACAAAACCTTTGCTGAATATCACTGAATACTCAGTTCTACTTACTGACGTTACGACTGTGGGAATTGTATGCAAGCTGGTTTGGGCTTTTTTTTTGCTTTGCCAGCCTTTGGTCGCAAAAATGTGTTCTTTTTCTTCTGTCTGCTGCAGCATTTTGCCTGCATGTTGTACAAGTTTGGCTGCCAGTGGTTTTTAAAGATGTTTCTTGAAACAGACACTGCATTTTCTGAACATGGTATTCCCATGTCATTGAATTTTCTACGTGCTGTTTTAAAAGGCCCATTGTTTGTCATGCGACATGTTTGAACAGTCATGCTGGTCATTTTCTTGAACAAAACTGAATGTATATGAAATATTGCTAGGTGAACAAATAAATTATTGGGGGAAATGTGCACTTTGTGAAATGTGAGCTACAAGTCTGTTTGCTTGTTTGTTTTTTTTCCCCAAAAGTATTTATACAAACGTGGCTTCTCCCTTTCACCAAACATTTCGGGATCAGGTAGAGATTCCAACCAACAGGACTGGTCTCATTGGGTTTTGGTGGGAGTAGGGTACAAGGAGAATAAAGGAATCAAATTTGTATTTCTACTGTCAAAAGTTAAAGTTAAGTTCTTAAAAATTTTTGAAAGGAGATGGAAAATTTCATTTGGGCCCCAGATCCTTACCATGATTATTCAGTCTGCTTACAGTAAAACATCTTGTCCCAGATGAGATCCAGCCCATTTTGCTGTATTCCTTATAAACAAACACTAAGAGAACAATCCCTATCAACCCAAGAATGTAAATCCTCTTTGGGAAAGACAGTGCTGAATTATTATTTTCCATTATTTACAAAGGGAGAACTGAGATACAGAGAAGGAAAGACAGATTTCCAAAACAGCTGATACACTAGGAACCTAGAAAGCCCTAGCTGTAGCTGTCACTGCTGAAACCCTTGAAAATTTCATCCTAGGTCTCAGGGAAACTCTGGAGAAAAACTGTAAATGAAGAAAGCCAGTTGCCCTCCTGCTTGGTTTACAGGTCTGTTCTTCCTCCGGCTTACAGCCTGCATTTACTCTGTCTTACTTTGTATTGCAGTAGAGCCTGGGAGCTTCAGCTAAGGACTGAGATCTGGTCCTTAACCGATACAGACCTTGCTCTAAAGAATACCCTTCTAAACTTACAGATGGACATGAAAAATGTTGATTTTATTTTGATCATTAATAATAATTTTATTTTCCTAACCGGATCAGGATTTTCTGACCTTAGGCAAGTCAATGCATTTACACTGTGTCTAAACTCCCCTCTGCACAATGAATGTGATATATCCCAACTGTCCCAGGAATGTTGAGCCTTAAAAAATACCATCAATGATTTTAAGAAGCTGACATATGACAGGAAAAAAGTAAAACCTCTTGATGCATTTGTTTCATTTCATTGCAAGCACATGAATTCAGCAAATTCTGTTTGTGCTTTTTGGGGGATAAACTTACTATCCCGTTCCGGTTCCTCAGATGTCTTTGCTAGTTTCTTAGCAGCTTCTGTCCACTCAGTCTCATCGATAAATGGTCTCCGTTGCATCCATTTTTGTAATGGCCAAGGTAGGACAGAGTTCTTGCTGCTCTGCTAACGGCACAGTGAAGAAGAACCCCTGGGTTGCTGCCTCTGCCGTTTTTAAATGTGAAAGCAAAAAGGCGCAGCTCTCACTCCTGCACTGACCGTGGGCCAGCATAGCTCAATACTTCCCTGCCAAGAGGCTACTTCTGAGGCTACTATGGATTATTTCTCTGTCTTGAGCCATCAGGGTGAAATAACACATGCAGGAGGCTTCAGGAGGTCCTTGATTTCCTCCAACATTACATAATCCAGAGGAAAAGCAACATTTCCACTTTCCCCAGCTCTGTTCTACACATTCATTTCAACAATAACGTCTGTGTTCTGCATTACAAATAAGGTTGAAACAAATAATGTAAAATGATTCTTGGTTTTATATGTGATCCACCAACAAATCCCAGAGTTGCTCTGGGTTTTCTTACCATTACAAGATACAGCGTTACAGATGCCACAGTAGTGAAAACACCCTAAATACTACTCATGCAGTACACTTCAGTCAAGTACCTCCAAGTGCTTTTAGACACGTTTCTTAATCACACCTTTCCAATACAGAAACCGCGTTACACGTATCCCCTTAAAGGTTCCCAAGCTGTTTCATTAACTTTAACTTAATGTAACTTTAAACTAACTGTACGAAAAGGTAAAGTCATCCTCCACTCTGGTGTGAAAGGAAGTATTCGGTTTAGTATCTACATTAACATCACGCTACAGCTTTGTTAAGGAACCAGCTATTTCCTTCACCAGCGAGAACTTCAAGGGAAATGCAAGTGGCAGAATATTGCTGCCCAAATATGACTTTGGCCAAAGCAACACAGTCAACACAACTGTGTTTTTCTGTCTGAATGCAGAATATTTAATAACCCATGGGCGGGTGATGCTAATGGGACTGCTTCATCTCCCAGAGAAATTCTGCTAATGCTCTCAAGAACTATTGAGGGGGTTTTTTCATAAAGATTCAGGCCCTGAGAGAAATTTTATGTCAGTTCTAATCACGGTGCCCTGCGGGATAAAAATCTTAGCTCTGCAGCTTTTGTTTTGTTAATCTAGCTGCAGGCAAAGGTCAAGGCAGTCAGGAGCTTTATTGAGGTTCAGACACCTTTTGCAATGATAAGTGACACTGTGCTGGCAATTACAGGAGAAGCAAGAGCCAAAAACCATCCGGTTTTTCTTTCAGCTTGTTATTGGCCTAATGCTGTCATAGTTCTTACAGTAAACTTCTGCTGTTCATTAAAGTGGTAAGTGAGCCAAACAGGTATTTGTTTCAATCCACTGGTTCACGTAATGCAATTACCAGCCGCTGATCTTTATCAGAAAGCTGCAGAACTGACTGAACGATTTTGGGGAAAGGGCTTTTTTCTCCCCAATATCAAGCCTAATGCCGTTCTCCAGATTTGGCCTGGGCATGCAGTTGACATTATCTTTTGTATGAAGCAGATCGATTCGGAGCAGCTATACGGACAGGCTACCCGTGACCTGTTGCTGCTGGCTTAGTTTATCACTGTAATGATTAGCTCCATAAGGATAGATTCCCAGATATTATTAGAAGCGGTCCTGTTAATATAATAAGTCTATCTCCCAAAGCAAGGAGAACCTGCAGAAAATGCATCAGAGAGATGAGTAAGAAATTCTGCATAAACATTTCTAAGAGTTTAACTGAGATCATGGCCTGGGCTCGTACACAACAGAAGAGATGTAACAAACAAGGCGTGGGACTGAACTTCAGCTGAGTGTCGTACCCAAACACACTTCCACACCAGAGCACAACTTTTAGCTTTTACAGTTTGTTGTAATTGAAGTGCTCTGTTTTGTTTTCAAGAAAATACAGTACACGATGGATAGAAGATTTCTGGGTATGTTTTCTTTTTCTTTTGCATTTTCTTCCTGACATATTTTGGCAGAAAAGAGAAAAAAAAAACTCAAAAAAAATTAATGTCTCCCATATCCAAAAAAATGAAGGGCTGATCTTGTTTCCCTTCAACCCTCCCCAGTTAAAATTATATATTGAAACAGATCCAGCACTCCTCACCCATATCGAGCAGTCAGTCACCAAGGAACCCCAGTAGCTCCAGGACAGCTCACCAGTGAATTACCAGTGGGTTACCTCCTTAACCTACAGCGGAAGTATGCCTGGTTAATGCAAACCAAATCTCACAAAAGCAATTACCAGCACATTAGTATCACAGGCTGAACGTTGTTCGTTCACTCTCATAAGCACTCCCTGTAGGGAAAAGAGTAGCAATGCTCGTTTTCAGAAGGACGAGCAAGAAATGCTTGCAGATCTAAGAGTACTGAAAGAGTCAAACTGGTGGTCTTCCCGTGTCGTACTGCTGTCCCCCCAACAATATGAGGCGAAAAGCCCATTTATGTATATAATACTGGGTCGAAGAACTTCTGTCGCCTAGCAGTATAAACTCACCCCTTTCTTCGTATGGGGTGTAACATCACCTTCCAGACAAAGCCCTGAGACTTGGCAACGACTAACTTCACTGGGACTCCACTGGATGCAAAACTGAGCACAATTTGATGTAACAAGTAATGAAATTAGCCCAGGCAAATGATTCTCCAGACCTACATGTTTTATTTCCCACTTGGCTTATGTGCAACACAGAAATAAAGGCCTGTGATGGTACTGGTAGTGGCAAGACAGCATTTAAATTCCCTTTGCATAGCAATACGTTGGGATACCAGTTAAGTTCCCATTCATAGATGGGCTGACTAAAGGGAGCACACCTCCTTTGCAGCCTGGCTGTCCAGACTATAGTGGTTGCGTTGCACCTCCAGAGAGAAGAAAACTATTAGTATAGTGGACGGACTGAAACCAACTCAATATCACATTATTATAAGGGTGCATATATATATTTGTGTATATATGTATAAACATGCAGATCCTGTCTAACCTTAGCCCAGAGCACCCTATTCAATGTCTGAAGGCATTTTCACAGCTGAGACTGATTGAAAAAACTGGGGGAAAAAATACAGTCTGCAAGGAGTAGAAATCTGTCAGTTGATCTAAAGATTTATTTTAGAAACTTGAGCTCTGTATGAGCTTTATTCTCAAATACAGAAAACCTGCCCTGAATTTGTTGACCAAGAGTAAGAGTACATACCTGTTTTTGCAGATTCCTAACTATCTTCTTCACTCCTCCACGTATCTATCGCAAAGCAAAAGGAAGAAAGTGTTAGAGGGCTTCATTAAATAGCTCATTTGTTGCTCGTTTCCTCACTACGGACAGTCATACTTTCCCAATTGCACATGACTCTGCATTTTTCCCTCCCTCGCCCCACCACCTGATTTTCCTTTCAGCAGCTGATGGCTACTGATGGAGCTGGCCAAGGCTGTGGAAAATTGGGGCTTTTTGCAGCTGCATCCTACTTCCTTAATGAGTGACAAGTCCTCTACTGACTAACGCTGAGGAGACAGCGCTTTCACATTTTGTTTTTCTTCATCAGTTACACATGCTTAAGCTCACCGAAAACAGGCTTTGCCAGGAGAGCATCTAGGGCTAGGCAGGCTTAGTTATACGTACCGCACACAGGAGTAGTCCTAATCTATAGGGGAGTTGACAGCTGGGAAGTAACAACGCGTGCTGGTGCCTATGGAACCCGGCTTCTGTCCAGTTTTCATGTTAACCTACCCAGGAGCAATAATTTAGAAGAGTGAAGTGTACATGAGCACAGCAACACACTCCCTGGCTAGTATAGTATTTCCCTGCCCTCAAATATCTCTCTAATACTGCTGAGTTTTTAACCAAAACAGACCAGCTCCTCAGGGGTGACAATGGGAGAAATTCCTTTTGCACTCAATGAAATCCATGGCAGTATTTCAGCCCAGCTAAAGCTCTGCTATACTAGAGGGGTTTGTTTTTTTTCTGTTTTGGGGGTTTTTTTAACCACTAAATAGTCTTTTTTATTAAAATTCACAATTACATTGTGTTGTTTGGTGTTGGCTTAAAGCTGAAGAGCTGCTGCCTGTTCCTTTACTGGTCTTTTTTTTCTCATTACAGCTGCTGAGATGGAGGCAGCTGGCAGCAAATGAAGCCTTCGTGACAAGTTAGTTTTTTGCTAACACTGCCTACCTTCAGTTGTGGTGCTTCTTTATCATCAAGTTGCTGCTGGAAATCACACTGAGCTACCTCGAGATGAAAACATTTACTATTTATTAGTGAATCAAGTAACGGTATCGATGTTTATTGGCCCCATGCCTCTTAAACGAAATATCCCCTATGTTGGCAGCTCCCATGATTTATCCTTGAGAGAGACCGTGCTATCTGAACTCCAGCTCAGGGACTCCAAAACGCTACTTCAGTTTCAGGAATGTTCTGCGTTTCCCTTGAGAGTCATAAAAATCTCAAACTAATGGTGCTATATCCGGAGATGTGGTGGAGGAGGGGGCATGCAGGATGAGTATTACCAGGGAGTTTTAGGTTTTAAAAGCATTTCTTTACTTGAGCACTTGTAAAAGGGAGGACAAAGCAAATCTGTTAGTTCCAGGCAGTATTGTTAAACCCGGGGTCACTAATTACCTCCCCAAAAGTAAAAGGCACCAACCCTCTCCTAATATTTTATTTATTTAGCCTTAATCCTAAGAATTAGAGAAAGTCAGCTATTTTGGAAAAGGGAAGAACCTCTTTCAGTGGCTTTTATAGTCTGAGGATGCCCAGTCCGGCAGTATCCCAGACCTGAACTCCAAAGGGAAAACGTAAAGGTGATCTCATGGAGAGCTGCTTCCCCTTCCGAAAACTGGCATTTCCGAAAGAGATGTTCTGGCATGCAGGGAGGAGACAACCAACACTGCAAAAAGCAACCTTTTCCTAAAACACGCATAAAACTTACAGCTTTTTGTTTGTATTCAAGCTTTTAAGTCCTCACACCCATTGTGGATTTTTTAATATATTGTGGATTTTTTTGCAAAACCCAGCCTTTTCATCACATATTGTGTTATCCAGTGTATCAACCAACCTCTAAGAAATAAGGCTTTCTCAAAAATCCTGAGAGAGATCCATTTCACAGATGGATGGGGTTTATTTGGTTTGGGGATTTATTATCATCATCATCATCATCATCATCATTATTATTATTATTATTATTATTCCATGGTCTTACATTTCTTTACACTCTTAGAAAACTGACTTTCTTTTCCAGTTTCAATATTCCTCACTCAGAATCCCATCACAGCATAATCACAGGGAAAAAGATCTCTTCAGTCTGTGTTTTTTTTCAGTACTTAGTTCAGGCACTACTGCATGGTGGCTTGTACTGAGACAGTTGCGTTTAATCACCAAACTCTGTTTTTCTGCCGTTCTGACTGTCTTTTCTCTACTCCAGACTCAACCCTGTTACTTACCTCCTTCAAGAAAGGCATTGTGCTGCTACCAAATGTCACAAAACGTGAAGGCAACAAACTGAAATTGCTGTTTGCTTTAACTCACTTGCTGCTGCTCCCATTAGGGAAAATAATATTTAGAACAGGTTCAGTAAAACAAGCAGCTTGTTTGGTCTCAGGATGTTAAAGCAGAATAGGCTTTGCAGGAAAACTTTGAATAACCAGCCCAAGAGGAATTTCCTCGCAAGGTTAACAGAGAACTTGTGTCAGACAGTTCAAATAGGATAAATTCACGTCCCCCAAAAAAGCCTGTGCATTCTACTGTCTGAATAGTTATATGAGAATTTATAAAGTGCATGGCGAATCTGAAAAGCCAAAAATGTGCCAATGCAAAGAAAAAGGAACATGTACTTATTTATGAGCACTGAGTCCAGACCCATAAATTGCTGCCTCCTTTTGCCAAAAGAATAGGTTCCATGTGGTTGTTAGCAAGCTATTTTAAGGCACTTTCATGCCTTTCACTATGTTGTTATATCCAAAGAACATTTGATTGGGAATTCAGTTGTCTAATTCTGAATGCATGACACATACCCAAAAAGAGGCAGTTAAATTAAATTACAAGGCTTGGTTGGGTTGTTGTTTCATTTGTAACATGCCTGGAGTGTCTGCTGGCTTCACCGGCAAATATCTGAATATAAATCTCATCTCAAGCTATATTTACATATGGATCTGGGCATATTGAAAGGCTCCAGAGGACTCATCAGAATCATATGCCCCTTCCTGGTGCTGCAAAGGGATCATGTCTAAATACTCCAGAACGCAGTGTTCGCATCACTGGGGACATTTGTTTTGCTGGAAGCTAGGTATAAAAATACAATTCCGTATCTATCGAAGCAGGTGGCAAACAGCAAATTGGCCAATAAACACCTGTTGCACCCGCAGTAGCTGTTCTGGGCATGGTCTGTACAGCCTTGCCATCTTGTGGGCTACCCCCGTCTGCAAGTTTGAAAGAAAAGCGGAGGTAAGAGGATCTGACAGCACAGCTGGGAAGAGAAAGCAATGCTACTCTAACTCCTGAAGATGGGGAAAAAGTCAGAGGAGAGGGGCAATCGCCCCCAGTCTCTTTGCCCTCCCATTTTACACCAGTATATTGCTCCACTGTCTGCACTGGGACAACCAATTTACGCTGGCGGTTCGGAGCCATGAACTTTGCTGCCAGGTTTTATTTCTGATCCCACGAGCAGTAACGGCAACGTACAGGGAGGAAAATCTACCTTCCTACCTCCTGAGGTATGTATAGACTAATACAGGCATCTATAGGCTAATACAGGCATCTATAGGCTCATCCCAGATAGGCACACGCAACGGGTGACTCTGCAAAGGTGTCGCAGCGGGCTGGCGAGATGCCGGAGCAAGCCAGGCAGATGTCAGTAGGGAGGCAGGTTTGGAAAACTTCAGCGTCAGAAACATCAGCAGAAAATGCCTGCAAATAGAAGACCAAGGAAATGTTAAGACTGACGTGGCAAAATTAACCCTTCACGTGAAACTTTCTGATCACCGCAGTGAGCTAACTGTGTACTCTTCTTCCCCTCGTGCTATACAGCCAAGGTTCCCCGGTTCTTTTTGGATAAATTTTGCTCACTCCAACAGAGCAAACCCGGCTCCAAAGGGTTTTTGGGGAAGAGGAGGTTGTGAGCAACTTGTCGGTGGGGTACAGGTTCAGCTGCTGTAAACAGGTTAACGCTGGAGACGTGAGAGCCGGTAAAGCAATACGCAGCCGGAGGAGTTACGCTGCTTTGCAGTTGCTGATCTTCTGCCTTCTTCTCCCATGAACTCTGGGAGCTTTAGAAATGTGTTAGCCTAATTGGTGTCATTAATCTAACTAGAATCATATCATCTTAATTTGTATTGAGGTTAATTTTTGTTTAGGAAAAAAATGGCTAGACCTTTGTTTAATGTAGCTATGTATGCCTTTTAAACCAGTGATTTTACTCTAAATGATGAATTAGAGGTATAATTTCCTTTCAGGTTTTGAAAAGTAACATCTAATTATTCTTAACCTAAGGGATATTAGCACTTCTTATGAAAGTGAATAACACTCTAATCTAAATTTAGAAGAGAGAACTTCTCAGTAAATGGCAAGGCTGGAATTATTCAAAGACAAAAGAATCAAGCCACAGAGAAAAATTAACATTTAAAAAAAAAAATACAAAAGAATCAAGCCACAGAAAAAAATTAACATTTTAAAAAAAAAAACAGAAGTAATTTTTTAAGACAACCAAAGAAAAAGGAATCTGCCTCTTTCAGACCTGTCTCGGTAATATTATCCAGCAGCTTCCAACCCTGCAGCCTGAGAACAGCTCAGTATAAGCAGCGTGATACAGCAATGGGATTTCCATTCTCTGTGGGACCACTAAGATCTCTCTGAAGAAACTGAGACTATTTCTACCTTTTTGCTTCATTTAAAAAAGTCAGTGTCTGGAGGAAAAATTAGAAATTGGACGCATTTTTTTTATTGCTGAGAGCAAAACACCATCAAGACAGATTACCAAGCAACATGACAAATTCTCCATCTCTGAAATGAGTGTCTAAAGGATGTGATAGTTCAGCCTCAAACTCTTGGGCCTGATCTTGGAACAAATCAAGGAATTAACCGAAGAGTCGTAGTTTAAAAAAAGACTTAATATTTAGGAATCTAAGTGTCTTTGACAGCTACAAAACTGGAAATACTTGTCTTCTTTCTAAGCGCACAAAGGCACAGATCATTTTTCTGGTAGATATTTCATTATTTCAGAATTTCTCTTCTAATGAGAAGAAGCATTTTCTTTTTCTCTTTCTTCTTAAACCGCAGATTGTTACAGAGAGAACTGCAGCGACCAGAAATAGGACTGGATATAGCCTGACAACTCATTACTTGTACCTAATGAATTAAGTCTCTTTGGAGAAGGAAGGCAACACGAGAAAGGCACTTTCCTGGTAGGATCTCCTTACGCTTTCAGACCGACACTTCTGTCCTCGCTGTCTCTATTGAAGGTTCCCCAGTGAAATGTCCTTAGCCTGTATCACGTTAGCTCATTAATTCTCATGTTCAAGCCAGAAAGGAAGCACTTGCCTTTCTCTCTCGGGGCTTTAGATTATTTTCTCTTCCCTTTGGATGTCAGGCTGAAGTCATTCTTGCATCCTTCCATCGTGAGTGCCTGTCACTGGGAGTACTTTCATGCAACACAAAGCCAGCGGGTGAATGATTTCTAGCCCAGAGCAAATACAGCTCTATGACATCTGCAGTTTGCCTTATTTCTGTATCGAACTCATGGGGCAGGCCTGATGCCAAGAGGTTCTTCTCAAAATAGGAGTTTCCACTCTCCCCTCATATTGGGTAGCCAACCGCACTTCCAAACTCGGAGACGTGCTAATATTATCTTCTCAGATGTTCCTGAGCTTTCTCCTAAGGTCTTTTGGTGCTCAGATGGAGTGGTTTTAGTGCTAGCGTAAGTTTTGGCAGCCCTGAAGACTGAAATAATCTCAACACAAAGCAGAGGGTGGCCAGGGTAACCAGCGTGCTTCCAACCCTTTCCCTTTGGTGCCCACCATACGTACATTGGCCAGTGGGATCCGGCAGCGGGGAGGCCGGCTGGGCTCGCAGGAGAACCTCGTTGAAGCAATGACTTTGACATGGATCTTCGTGTTAGAGTTTGGGCACATTCCTCATTCCTGTTTTCTTGATAAACTGGCAGCGATTCCTCCTCCACCCCCAGACTCCTCTTCACCTCTGCTACAGCTCGGAGATGATGACTTTCCCAGTGGAAATAAGGTCTCGGTGGTCCCCAGGGCTTTTCTGGACTGTTTTTACACCCTGCTGTAGCATCCCTAAGAACCAGGGTATGAGGAAAGACATTTTAAAGTCAGTCTAATCTTCCCACGTACGCTTCAGGTCCAATTTTTCTGCGAGCAGTAATGCTGAAGGAGACGGTTTGTCTTTTCGGCACAGCCACGCTAAGGGAAGGCATAATTACAGGAGTTTATCTTTTCACTCCACACCGTATTATTCAAAAGGGCAAGATATTTGCCTAGAAACAGTACAGTAGGTGGGAGGGAAAAATTCCAGCAAACACTGTGCGCTTCCATAGTATCTTTCATCAGAGAACGTGAAAAGGCTTTATAAACGTTACTGGAGAGATTTTTGTCTAAGTATTTGGCATTGGCCAAAGCTCTTCTTCCTGCTGTCCTTCCCAACCTAAGCCCTGTTAAAGGTTTTTAACGTCCATTTCTTCAGCTGTAAGACTAGAAAATGTGGCTTTGCCCTGAATCATACAACGGGCCAGTGAGGGATTTAGTGTGTTGAACCCAGGAGCGATTTATATTCACACTTCTGGAAAATATAGGTCCAGATGTACTCAGATGGGAAATTTAATCCAGATCCCTTCCTCCTCCTCCCCAGCTGCAGGTGGCGTGGCGGGGGTTACGTCCATCGCTCCCTCCGGCGTTACGGCAGCTCTGCAGGCAGCATCTGGGCTGGGCTCTGGGATTAGGGCCCTGGATTTTCCTCTGGGAGGCAAAGCAGGATTTCAAACCTCAGGCTTCATCAATGCCCATTGCAGTCAGTCAGCTGGAACCATGCCTATAGCCAAGCACGTGCCAACATACTCCGCTAAATTATGGCCTAAAACTGTCCTATAGGCACTTACCTGGGACCGCGAGTACTGAGGAGCACTGCCGACCCATTACAGCCCCAGGCAGACACAGCTCTTCAGAAAAGATTTAAAACAGAAGTTGCAGGGTTTTTGGATCACATCCCCTCTGTTGCCGTGGCTCGTTCATAACATGGGTATTTAAAAAATAAACTTCTTATAAATAAAAAGGACCATCTGACAACCAAGTGACAAGTTACAGTGAAACCCACAGTGTATAAATGCCAGGGGCTTTTTCCAGTTTATAAAACCTTGTTTCTAAGTTTATATAAAACATCTTGCTGGTTTTGTTGGGGTTTTTTTTAATACTAAAAGAACTCTAGGACCCAATCCAAAGACCACTGAAATGGATGCAAATACCCTCATTGATTTAAGTGAGTTTGGATCAGCCTGTTTTTAATACGGGATGGCTGCACAGGGAGAGATTTCTCCAGCCCAGGCTGGGGGACTCTTGCCCTCTGGTGGCTGCTGCTTACTCTAGACATAAACTATCAGGAAAAACTGCTTTAGAGCTGGATTAGAAAAAAGCCCACCAGCCCGCCCGACTGTACTGGGAAGGGCGAAGTCTGCAGTAACAGAGAATAAATGTCCGTTAACACTAGAGTGGCTCCACAAGAGCAAAAAGGGCAAAAACTCTTTTCTGTTTCTTCCCCTCTGATGCTTCCAGATTTTGATCTGTTCAGCTGCACAAAGGGGGGCTGGAGGAGGATTTTTCAGATCTGTGCTAATGAGTTCTCCGTTGTTCGTCAGATCAGAAGGCGCTGCCCAATAAAACTCAGCACCGTCCATACGCACACGTTTAGTAAAGACTGATTGCCCGTAAACCACAAAGACGGTTGCCCGAAAGACCATAAAGCCCCTGTTGCAGCTGGGTTCCTCCCACCGCAGCCCTGGGATTTGGTCACGGATGCTCTGAGGGTTTGCTAGACCTTGTCAGGGTTAAGGGAACTGCTCTATTCGGTGATTTTTTAAATGTTGGTGAAAGGCAGAGCAGTTCGGTCGCGAAGGACAAGGTCTTTGTTGTTGAAATCAACACTGGACTGTGAGAAGAAAGAGGAAAATGGATCTGAGCTGAAAAAATTTGAGCCCAAGGGGTTTTTCTGCTTCTGAGAATCTGATTTATTGCTCTGGCATAAGAATAAACCTAAGCATGTTTAGTTTAATAATATAGTTTCTGTGTGACAGTTTTCATCGGGAGACATTCATGCTGCTTACAAAGGTAGTCAGAATTGTATTTCTGTTTTCCAGAAGGTAAACTGAGGCACAAAGCCAGCCCCCAAACCAGAAACAGACATAAGCATGGCACTAATTTCCAGCATCTTCGGTGCAGGCATCCCCACCTGAGTTGGATGAGTAAAGACTCTTGCTACTCAGTAGAGGGAAAGAAGCACTCTTAGGCTTGTTGCAGCTCATCCTGGGAAAGAAGCCTTTCTCCCCTGCCCAGTCTGTGGGGGGAAAGGCTCTAAATGATGATCGAAGATGCAGAATCACAAAGCGGCACTAAGGTTGTATTTGAGCTCTAAGTAGCACCTTTGGGGCTGTTCTCCTTATTCTTTCTATTGAGGCAAGAAGATGCTGGCTAAGTTGTTTGAACACTAACGTGAATGCCCAAATATATTCTTTCTACTCCTACAAACGGAACCTGAAGTGGTCCTACGGGCACTTTAAAACCGGTGCATGTAAAGCGATGCACAACAGAAGAATGGTCCAAAGCCAGATGTGTGGCTGCAATGTGGGATGAACTGAAAAGCATCTGCAAAACTCCCAGAGGCACCTCTGCCATGGCATGTTGTTTCCCCTCCTGATTTTGTGGCCACAGCTTGGCATGTTTCTAAAAGCATCTACGCTGATGCTAATAATAGCTCACCTTCCGTCTGGATCCAGTCCTCAGGAAGGCACAATGTTCCCTGTGTAGCAGCTACTGCTTCGTCTTCCGACCCGGGGGGCTGCCAGGCTGTGAGGGACGCGTACTCCCTGGCCGGGGTGAGTCACTGCTGTCCACTAAAGCAGGTAATGTTCTGGGCACTAATGTGGAGATGAGTGAGATCTGGAGGAGGGAGAGTGATGAAAAGATCCCTAATTATTCATAGGGATCTCTCTCTCTCTCTGTTTGCACTGTCTACCTGAAAAAAACAAAGTGTTCAGAATGATTTTGAGCTGATTTGTCCTAGCTGAAGTTCCCAGCACAATTGTTTAGCCAGAGCTGGAGGGAGGGAGGAGATGCTATAAGCCAGAATCGGATCTGAATTACCAGCCTATGAAGTTCATTCTAACTCTTTCCATGCCGAGGATGATGTGTACCTTATAACCGCAGATCCAAACCCAGTGTGGATATGCAGGAACATTGTGAAAACAGTAAGAGTCACAACAGTAAAACTGGGATCAAAACCTGATATGACTCCAGAGTAGCTCTGCTAAAATATAATAGAAAGATTTATATAGATTAAATAGATCTGAACATAGGCCTTTTGGGTCAAAGCTTGTTACAATAGAAAATCTTTCACATCTAAGCAGTTAGCCAAATCCATTGATCACACAGTCTGTGCTGGTGCAATTTAGTGGTGGTAAGCAAATGCTTTAATGGCATCCCAAGGACTGGAGAATCTGTTACCAGTACTGTATTCACATTTTAAAAAGGGAAGATAAGCCTGCTTTGGGTTTGCCAGCAAAGGTGCTTCCTGAAATACTGATTCTAGCACTGGGGAAGAGTGAAGTGATACGTCACGTCTTGCAAACGTAAGAATCCGTCTAGAGTCAAACCTGTGCTTTCTCCGAAGACACCTGATGGAGGTGGGTTGGGCTTCTCCAGTAAGGAGAAGTCGGTCAGTCCCCCCGAGGCTGAACCCTGAGCCCAGGGTCCCCGTTACCCCGCCACCAGTGTCAGAGCACTGCCCTGGCAAGGGGCAGGTCAGAATAAAGTTTCCGCTTGTAGTTAAAGGACAGTTTCCTGCACAGATACTTTTATAATCCCAGTATGCAGCCTCGGCAGGATGTCTCCTAGAAAACACTGATGCTCTGGTACGTCCACCTACGACCTTCACCGCATGGTAAAGAGACTCAGCGCTTCTGCAATATCACTCATGCTGACCTGAATTAGTCCACTGGGAGCCATGGTCGCCCTGTAGCGGCTACAGCATGGCCTATCCCATTATCTGCAAATTAATAGGGTTGGACCTTTAATTCCTGTGTTGATCCAGGTGTCGCTGAGCTCAAACCCTGCTTCAGACCTCTGCCCGAGCAATACGATGACGAGGATGCCAGCAAGGCAGTCCTCCACGGGCAGCGCTCCTGACCCCAGGAGTCTCTGCAGGGCTCGAGGATGGTAACGATAGCACAACGCCGACAGCATATGCTGCTTTCAGACACGGGGAATCAACTTGTGCTGAGACCTGGCAGATAATTCAATATTTACACAGGATTTCAACAGTAAAAGAATGTTGTTATGCCTTAAAAGCTTTTGGAGGATGAGATCCAAGATGGCACAGCAGGGCCATGGACCAGCTCCAAATTCTATTTCTTTGTGGGGTATTTGTCAAAATGAGGTGTTGACTCTGTAAATCGCTCGGCGAGCAGATGTCGCCCCATTCACAATGCCAAAGCTCCCAGTAGCCCTCCAACCTCCGGCTGCCGAGTGTGCCTTTGACCTTGTGGTTCGGTGAGGCTGCAGGAGACGAGGCTAAGGAGCCAGGGTTAGGCTCCATGAGCCAGGTTTAGGCTGAGGAGCCAGGGTTAGGCTGAGGAGCCAGCCTAAATGTTGTAGCAGCCCCTTTCCCTGTGCTCTGCAGCCCAGCGCTGGGCTGGGATCAGCAGATTGACA
The DNA here is from genome assembly GCA_027564655.1 of Leptodon cayanensis. Classification (NCBI taxonomy): domain Eukaryota; kingdom Metazoa; phylum Chordata; class Aves; order Accipitriformes; family Accipitridae; genus Leptodon; species Leptodon cayanensis. Next base: position 18,035,985 of record JANXJC010000051.1, on the reverse strand, counting down.
CATCTCCTGGTTCTGCCACAGGATTCCTGCATCACCTAGGATGACTCACTTCATCTCGCCGGGCCTCTGTTCTCTAGCTTTAAAATGGAGAGTGTTATAGGCAATAACACAGCTCCTTCATCTATCTTTTGTATTAATGCTCCGCACGGTTGTGTTTGCTTCAGACAGCGCAGAGCCCCAGTTTTGGCTGGATGCTCCTCCACTACCACTGTGTCATAGTCATGAGAGCAGGAATTTATAATAACCAAGTTGTGGTTCTTTTCCTACCCATACTGCAGGAGCCCCTTTCTTTATTCCAATTCCTGAAGCCAGAGGCAGTTGCACAAAATCTGCGTTAGAAGATGATCTATGACAGACCTTTGAAATCTGCCATTAAGCTGCTATTGTTCTTGCAAACGTGTTTACGGACTTAAAGAGACAAAAACTACTGGAGGGCTTTAATCAGCAGCCAAAACCACAGGAAGCAACGCAGCAGCCAGGAAACCCCCTCTCTTTACCTGGCTCTGCCAGAGAGAGGGCTGGTGATGGCTGGGGCAAGGCACTCTGCCTCCCTGCTTGCCATTCCTATGGGTGCTCCGAATGCAAGTTCCTCATGGCAGGGACTCTTTCCTAATTTAGACTTCATGGTGGCCAAATGGGACGGTGGCTCTCATCCTAAATTGCTGCCATCAGAGTAACTAAGCCCAGCAGCCTCCCTCTCTCTGAGAAGCTGAACAGGTACATTGCAGCCTCCCTCTTCTCCGTGCTGCTTGGCTCATCAGCTGTGTTTGTCCCCTGGCTTATCTTTCCCCATCCCTCTCCACTTGAATTTTAATCAGAAGCAGCAGCTGAACAGAAGGTGCCATTTCCATAGCTACGGAAGAGGCATCGACAGCGAGAGGTGATGGAGAGGCTTTTACCCAGATGCAGTCATCATTAACATTCACCATAATAACCTCGCCTGCAAGCACAGCCCTACTATGGCAATAAGGCGCTCGGGCTGTAAATCCTCGGCCAGGCTCATCTTTCATCACAGAGAACAATACCTTTTGGGGTCATATTTCTAACCTGCCAATTAATCATTTTTATACGTGGTGATGTTTACATATAAGCAGAGATCACTTTAAACCACGTACGGCTACACCAGTGGTTACCTGGGCTTAGGCACGGGTGGACAATAATTGCCCTTTCTGCGGTATTATGCAGACACACATGCACACAGACGTACACAGCATCTACCATCTGTGTCTCGCTCCTCCCATTGGACTGGTTTTTGCCTCTTGAAACAACACTGTTCAACAAAGACAGTCTCTCTGGATTTCTGGCTGTCCCACTGAGTTATTTTGGGATGCTGGGTATGACCTTTCCTCTCCATTGTCACTGTTTAGCTTTTTTTTCACTTGTCTTAAACCTTCTGTCTGTCCTTCTCAGAAGCCTAAACCAGAAATATTCCCTCCCTCCAGGATCTTCACAAAACCAATATATTGTTCAGGGGAAAAAAAAAAAAAACAAACCCTTGCCATGCCACAGGTTTTCTCCAGGCCCATTATGGTTTGTGTTTCATTTCAGGTACAAAACCTAGTCGCAGTGGGTGAACCAAGAAGCTGTGTGGCATTTTTGGGGCACATATTAGAAGGGTACCAGCTCTGGCATTAGGTTGGGGGGTCTCTCCGCAGCACTGGTTTGTGCCTGTCACAGTAGAAATCTCTCCCCTGCAGAGCTCCAGCCTTGGCCACTCAGAGATTTCTACCCAAGCTTCCCACATGGCAGCGCAGGGTGAGGAACCGGATGAATAAAATTGAATTTGAACGTGAGGGAGGGAATGCGGGTAGGAGAAAATAACCCTTTGAGTAATTTATGAGGCACGTTTATAGCTGTTATTTATAGAGCTCTATGGGGGATTCGCATTGTTCTCTACCATCTGACATTATTTGGCAGTTTAGTGGTGTCTGCAAAAAAAAATACCCCAACCCCCCAAAAAACCCTCCTTCAATACCACATTTTTGATTAATAATCTTGAAAGCTCAGAGTGTCAGCAAGTCCTCAGAAAGACTGTCCCTGCTCTCCTCTAATAACTTATGGCTTAAAGGTACAAGGGCTTGATTAAAACTCTCATCACAGTAAATCAATGGTAGCTCAGGGAAAAGAGGTCCTTTCCCTCCCCCTTTTCAGATAAAGTTTACTTGCCTGTGCTTTTCTGGCATTTGATTTTGCATGCATGCAAAAATACTAAATCAATGCCGTCAGTAAAGCGCTTGCTGGGGCTGCTTAGTCCTGTCCACGGCAAGCTGAAAGCATGTGCCTTCAACGTTAGTTTTGGAGAGATTACTGAATTCAGGTGCAGCAAAAATAGTCTACTGCAAACAAACAAATTCCTCCTTAGCATACTGGAAGGATAAAGAATGTCATCTACATGAACACAACCTCGGTGATACCTGCAAACGAGGCAAAGCAATTGCACCATTGCTCTGGCTGTTTGGGGCAGCGGATGTCTTGAATGACCTTGCCTGTTAGGAGCTGTTAATCCTAGGATTTACCTTGGCTGAGGCAGGAGACACATCTGGAGAGGAGCAGAAGAAACCTTCCAGCCCCAGTTATGTCTCTACATGGGCACAATATGTGGATCTAATTATAGGAGTGAGGTTCGCAGGAGGCTGGAAAATTAATGCTGATTGCTCCAAGCCTCCATGCTAGCAGAGTTGGGAAGGACTCATTTCCATGCCTACCCTATTATCCTGTGAGAGGGAGAGCTTTTTCACTGTGTTTCTTAAAATATCAAATCTCAGGAGACTTCAAACTGAGAGCTCAGCCCTGGTCACAGTGGAACCCCTCAGTCTCTGCAGGGTCTTTCCTGCACTCAGCAGCGCAGCTGCTGCAAGTTTGTTAGAGGAAAGGACGAAACACAACCCTTGGCTTAAAGCAAAAATGTGGGATGGTAGTTCATTACAGAATTGGCCCGGAGCCTGGGAAAGCTCGGTCCTCTCACCAGACAAGCTTTAGAGAGGGCAGGAGAGCAAAGGGGAGCAAACCACAGGGTCTTCTGTAGAGCTTTGGTCAATCCACAGATAATTTGGGGCTCAGTCTTGAGATGGCCAGCTGGGCTGAGTCCTCTGGGACTTCCCGGTTCTCTCCGACCAAGAGGCGATATGAAACGGCCCAGACAGAAAGGCCACGTTAAACCTCACGATGTGCCTGCTCTTTAAATTAGCACACGAAGCAAGCCCTTCCCGGGGACTGTCTAGCATTTGGAGCCAGGAGCCAGAGCGTAGCTGATGAGCTGTGACATTTGAATGTCATCTAGTCCCAGTCCAACCCCCAGTTGCTGTTCGACTTGGCAACTGGCTTGCCTCCCTGTCCCAGAAAGGCAACGCTCCACCAAGGCGACATCCACCTCCAAACCTCTCTACCTGCCCCCTGCTACCTTTGCCCTTGTCCTACAGGAGGAAAAGCCTACAAAGAAGTTTTTTGAAATGAAACAGGACATTTTCCTGCTTAGTTGATGTCATTAAGGGAGAGAGATACAGCAGTTTTCATCATGCTTTGACTGTCTTGTAACAAAAATCTTGCAAGAATCTGGAGAAAAGGCCTATGGGGTGACTCTGACAGGGCTCTTAGAAAATCACTAGTAAAACTATAGCTTTGCTGCAGAATTTTGGGTGTGAATTAAAAAATGCAGGGAAAAACAGATGATTCCCTATTACACTCAGAGCCAATTTTTACTGGAAAAAAAAAAAGAAGATTATTTCAGTTGTGTAAGAACCAGCATCTATCCAATCTAGGACAAAGTAAAATATGGCAGGTTTTGGTGTTGAAAAGCATAACAGATAGAGAAATGCCAAGGCCTGTGTACTTTGTGTTTAAGTAGGTCCATATCTATTCGTGGAGGAAGTAATGTGAAGAGGAGGGAGAAAGAACCCCAAGAAACTCAGAGAACCGCAGCTTCAACACGTGTATCTGGTGCCATCCTGTGGAAACCAGCCACTTTGGGGGAAGGGAGCAAATCCTGCCTGGTTTTAATGAGCAAAAAGTCTCGGTGGGAGGGATTACTTTTTGGACTTAGAATAAGACACTAGAGTTCAGTTAGCATTTTAACTAATCGTTTTCCAAAAATCCACTGTGTGATTTTCTGGGCTAACGACTGAGATAGTTTTACATGTTATTTGCGTAGCTGTAATAATCAAACCCCATTCCCGTATCACCTAACTGTTAGTAAACAACAGTGTCTATTAGGATGCTGTACTCTGCTCGCTCCTATTTTAGGGACTGGCAGAGGACAAGATGTGGCTCTTGCACAAATGAAATTGAAATTTATGTATGCGAGTTTAAGTAAAATTTCTGAACACTTGTCTCTGAAATCTGAATGAAACAAAGCCAAAAAAAGGGTAGTAATCTTCATGTCTTCAAATTGAAATCCAGAAAGCAGAACAAGCTATCATCAGACAAAACTGCCTAGGTAACGCTGATTTCTGATCTACTTTATTTATTCTTGCATTTGCACTACTTGATATCTTAGGAATGTTTTGCGTGACAGACATTAAATATAAATACTCTCAATTGCGGTATGGGGTCTGGCTTGCCCACTGGAGCATGAATTCCTTGCCATCCTCTACATTCCAATCCTAACGATTCAACACTATTGGTTAAATGAGATGACTCTCATACTCACAGTTTACATGGGAAAAATGAGCAATTTAAAACTTTTTTTGACCAATAAGCATTGCTACTTTTTAAACTGCACTCAGGGGGACCAAATATTGGCCTTATTTGCAACTGAAAAAAAAGGACTGCTGCAAAAAGAGGCTCTTCATTTTCTATATGCACTTACATATACCAGCAACAGGAATCCACATCCGTAGCCAAAACCTGAAGATTGCAGTCTTGTCGGGTCAGATCTTCCACAGTTTTAGACGGTGTTATGAATCCTCTATAGTAACGCAGCCTTTCGTCGATTCGGGCTGGCCGGACTGTAACCCAAGACAAATAGCAAAGGGTCAGCGAGGGGAAGGCATCGCAGCCTTCATCAGCACACATTAGCTGTATAAGCTTATAAATATTCAGCGTGCCCTTGGTTGCAGATCTATTGCGCTCATCACACAAGGGGACAGGCTGCATCTCTGCAGCAGGACGTGGCGGGATGTGGGGTGGAAAACGGCCAGAGCCGCGCGTTCGGCTCGGCAGCTGAGCCGTCCCCTTTCACCCCAGGGAAGAGTCCCACATCGGTTTTAGAGGGATCTTTCCTCTACTGTGGGAAGGCATAACAAGAACTACTGGCAAGAAATGAAAGGCAGGCCAATTCAAATCAGAAGCAGGGGAAAAAAATTAATCATGAAGACGATTAATCCATGGAATAAATAACCAAGGGATTTTCTGCCATTTGAGGCTTCACAAGTCAGCACTGAAAGACTCACTAAAAGGCGTCTGCCAAGTTTTATTGGTTAATGGTCAAAAAAAAAAACGCTTGTGGAAAGAACACCGCACTCAAGTACATAGTGGTAAATCCACAGTTAGAGAGCCAAGGCTGTAAGTCAATCACAGCTCAGCAGAGTTAGCAGAGGGCAACTTCTCTGGCCTGTGTTATATGGGAGAAAAAAATAGATAATCTCCTCGAATTGTAGAGCAGTCACTTGGCAAAGTTTGCAGTTTTACAGAAGAAAGAGGAATAGGAGGAGCAATAGCAAAGAGAGAAATGATTCTCCTGCAGATATTAGCCAGCAGCTAGCTCTTGGAAAGAGATGGTGGCACAGCTTAGTGCTGAACAGAATTAGCCTTGATTATTTTCAGGAAAGAAAACGGTTTTGTTTTCTCTCAGTGGTTTGGTTTTGTTTTTTTTTTTTTTTAGGGGAAAACTTCTCCTGCTACTGGTAAAAACCACACAGAGCAAAAAATATGCATCTTTTCCAGGTTAGAGAGGAAGAATCATTAGAGGAGTTTTGTACTTCTATTTGTTACTATTTTCTCAATGAGAAATGAGTGGAACAACTAATACGATAAACCAAACAGTTGTTCGTTCTTTCCCTCTTTTTCCCCCTCCACCAGCAGCTTCTTATGCAGGGAACAGCTGCACAAAGCCAAAAGCCAAAAAACTTGTTAACCACAGAAGAGGGGCAGGAAATGGCAGGGAAGAAACAGAAGCATTTCAGAGGAAGGAAAACACTGCCATTTCTTCAAACATACCTTACCTCTGCTCTTGGACACCGTACGTTTGTGGAGAAAAGCCAAAATCTGTTTAAAAAAAGAATGTTTGAGTGTTTTTTCCTGTAACTAAATTGACAGATAAAGTTTATGGCTTGCTCTGTATTTTATTAGAGGAAGGTGTCTTGTTAGGCTTAAATTATAACAGAATACACTCAGATGATTCATATCTTCTTAACATTGAAATACTATCCAATATATTAATGTAATAGAAAGGATATATGTGTATGTCATCTCTCTGTCACAGTAATCATAAGCCTTGTGCATGTTCTACATTTATTACATCCTACATCATTCTTAAGATGATCCATGTGCCTCAAGGGAGTTTGTCCTTTTCATTTTTCATGTCCTGCTGCCACCTAATGGCAACCAGCTCAACCTTCACCCTTGGTGTAAAAAAGAGGAGAAAACCCGTTCTGAAGCTTCCGTCTGTGTAGAGCAAGCAGCTAAAAGTACTCAACGCTTTAGCGTCATAAAAATCTTGGGAAATTTAAGTTAATTAAACTTAGTATTCATTAATAGGATTTATGTCCTGCACAAGCTATCTGGAGTCATATATAGCACCTCAAGTCAGGGGCGTGATACCGTGTTCCCAGCCCACGTGAAGGTGCCAGTCATGGTAACCCACGCTAAGGGTTACCCAACGGTGGGTTTTTTTGAAGTGCAAAGCAACTAGGTCCACATTGCCAAGGAGCCCCCGGGGGCCTGTGCACTCAGACACCCGCAAATTACTGTGGGGGAAGGTATCAAGCTGCAGAAACACTGGTTTTAGCTCGGAGGAAAACAGCGATCAGCCTTGTCTGCTGCAAAAGCGGTTGGGTTGGACAGCAGCACATATGTCAGGTTTTATATCGGTTATATAGACAGATACGAACGAGCCCTTGGACAGAGAAGTCTTGGCTTTGAAAATCCCGTGCTAGGTCTTGGCACACGCTGAAGCAGGACAGCCGAGATGCGAGGACCGGTGACAATTACCGCTCCCAACACCCTGCCACTGAGGAACAAACCAAGCCACGTCGTCCTCAGCTCTGATAACCCACCTCTCCTCACGAGCTGACAGCTAGTGTTCCAGGTCACTGAGTCAAATTCATCATCTACTTTCTTTCTTCTCCTTTTAGCCACTAATTCTGTATCAATGTTAAGATCAGATTCGATCTGCATTGGGTCTCATATGCGTGGCCGCAGACCAGTCAACGGGAGGCCTGCAGAGAACCAAACCAGCGCATACGTAAGGAGCCATGAGTGGGGCTCATTGCTGCCAGCATAAGGAATTACCTGGATTAACTGGCTGACAAGATACGGCTATTCCTGTGCTCTTCTGGAGCAGCAAACTAGCACTGCCCCACTGACCTGAATTGAGTATCCTCCTGAGATTTCTCACGGGCTTGGTTACTCAGTACACGTTAGGCTTAGATCTGGCTGTTGTTGACTTCTTCTTGACCTCCAAAACTTCTACATGCTTCAGTTGATATTTTTGGGCCTGTTCTAACATGGACCAGGTTCACGGAGTCCCTGGAATTGATTTCCTGCGGAAGAGGTTTCTTTCTTTCCAATTTAGGCACTGGAGGAAGAAATAATGATCGAAGAAAAACAAACAGAGGCTCTGCAGCTGTGCGTTAACCAAACACCAATGCTTTAGGCTGAATGGATCTTTCACCGGGATATTATTGTTGGGACAAGCTAATAAATCTTATACACAGTGACCCACTAACCCTGCTCTATGGGATTTGATTGCATATGTGCTAATATCTAATTTAAGCTGCCAGTAGCCAAATAACTGCATGTCATTGGTGACAGAGCCAGGATCCCCACATTGAGCAGAAGTCATCTTATTAGTGGCTGACCATCGCCCCTTCTCAACAGATAAAAAGGAAACCCTCTTAAAACTTCCCACTGGATAGGGGTGCCAGGTTTAAAGCTGTGTGGAGAAAGCTGATTGCATTTCACAAAGCGCTTAAAACATTCCATTTTGTTCAGATGAGGAACAAGAGCTAAACATCATTGCAAAGTCAGCCATAAACTCCAGCCGTGCTCGGATTTGGGGGAAGACCAGCAAGAGCGTCGATATGGTGGATGTAGGGATGCAGGAACCAACGGTCCGAGCGGCTGACAGCGATGCTGGCTCTTCCTCAGCCCTTCCCACGATCTGCTGCCATCTCACTCACAGCATCTCTGCGACACCATAAAACCCAACCCACCGCCACCGAAAGCGTCGCTGGCATTTTTCCAGCCAGCTCTAACCCTCCCCATTCAGTTATCCGTGTGTGGCTTCTATTTACGGCTGTACTTTCTCTCCCCTCCTCCATCACTGTTAGGAGGGTCCAAGTAGAAACACATTGGAGGGCTGAGGGCTACGCCAACAGTTTTAGCTTCTTTTGCTCGTATTTCATCAGCGACCTCTGCAATGCGGAGCCAGGATTTTTCAGGCGATTGTCTCTGCTTTGCCAGATACTGTTTTAAACAGACAACTGCCCTGAGAAGAGGCTCGCTTTTCTCTAAAGGAAATTACACTGTGGATCATTGCTTCCTCTTTACCATCACCATCCTCCAAGGAACCATGGGACCTTACCTTCAGCTCTGCTGCTGTACATCTCACTCCTACACAGGACTACCGTGAGCCTGCAACAGCACCGATTTCAGAGCTCAGTCAGTTTTTATCTGTTGGAGACACCAGCCAACGTACGCAGTTACGCAGAACACGTATCGCCTCGAGACACAGACGCAGCTAGTGAAACAACAACATTTTGTCTTTATTAGGAGTTCCCATGGTAATATAACACAGAGTTCTGAAGGAATAAAACACAAGACTTGGGGTTGGGGCGGGGTGGTTTGCCATTGAGACAATGGTCAAATATCAGTACTTCTTTTTGCCTACACACATGATCAGCTTTAGCACTTACAGCTCCTCCACTCATGGTTCACAATCACAAATCCAAGGGTTAAATCCAGCTAGTATTAAATCCTACTTTTTTTTTTATTTTTAGAGCTTCAAGTCACTGCGGTTAATTAATTAAGTCATCGTCTTTTTTTTTTTCTTTAAGCATTTACATATGACATTCATTAAACAGACACAAAGCGGACGAGCTCTCACAGGAAAAAACATGCTTACATAGCCTGCAATGATCTTTTTTTGTGATTTTTTTTTTCCTTTTGAAGAACAAATTAAAACTAAAAAGTCATATCATGAGTCAGTGAAGGAAAAAAAAAAGGAAGACTTAAGTGAATACTGAAGAGCCGCAAGTGTTTCGTAGAATTGAAACGGATCTGCAATTCTTTTTTTTTTCTCCCCAACTCGTTCAAATTGATTTTAACATACAGGTGAAAAAAAATGAAAATAGCTGCAATATATATTAAGTTCACGGATTACTTAACAAACAAAGTGCAAACTCTTTTATGCAAAACTAAAAGACCCAACAGTTAAACCTAAATGCAAAATGCATGGATGAATATGGTAATATTTTTCTTAACTTTTGTGTTCAAAGGGGCCTAAAGGAATTAGGTGCTGAAGCTGGGAGGGTTTGGGTACCTAAGTAGCTTCCAGATCCTTTGCAAATCCCAGCATTGATACTTCAAAACAACAAATTTGGTACTTGTTTCTTAAAAGCCTTCATACCTAGTTTTTTCCCTAAAAGAACCTGTAAACACCATTTAAGAAAATACTCACAAATATGGAAAAACAAGGTCAACATACGTGGCAAAGTACAAACAGAAGAGAAAGCAGAAGACGCAGCCAAGTGCCAGGGCATACAGACAGTGGAGGTAACGCTGTGTTAATTGCGGGTAGAAAAGCTCTCTGTGCTAAGAGACAGGCCAAGTCCTTGGGACCGCCAAGCCCTCCAGCTAAGTTTAGGTGGGAATCTAATGGTGCAGATTTATTCTCCATGTCCTGAAAATAGCAAGCCGCCAATACTAGGGCTAAAAGACCTTCAATCCCAGAAAATAGTTAAACGCCCAGATCCCACTGACTGCCACAGAAGCTGGGGCTCCTAAATTCATTTAAGGACCACTCATGGCCTCTGCTTTCTCAAATCTGAGGCAGCAGGCATCTGAGGAAGGGTGGAGAACCCCCAGGCCTTCTCATGAGTATTTGCACAAAGGCAGATTCCTGAAGGAACGAGTGACTGTGAAATTCGCACCATGTACGAGAGATTCTCAGCTGCTGTTGACCCATCGAGCTACTCTGAGGCTCCCAGTTACAACAGCTGGGCATCTGGACTCGAACTGGAATTGCCACCGATGCTCAGGCACACACTCAACTGACCGACCTTTCGACAAGAGCTAAAGATAAGCTCTCATAATTTTTTAAATAACCACTCATCGATGGCCAGGAAGGGGGAAGGTGGCTGCTACAGACATCTTTCGAGCAACATGTTGCTCTTTGCCCACGGCCCCCTGCTTATCCATTTCCACCTCCAGGAAGAGAAGACAAACTAGCCGCTAAAAACTTCTCAGGAGACTCTGTCCCAGCTCCTCAGCTGGTATCTAGCCCCTTTGCACCAGCTCAAGACCTAGTACACTGAAGTGAAGATCATAGCTTATGAACCTGCTCCGCGACCTCCTATTGCAGCTAAGTGGCAAGCGTTGGCTGGAATGATGCAACCTAGGAATACGTGAAGTACCAGGGCGGCAGTGGCAGTGACACTGGCGGGAGTCTGTAACTTGAATGAGGTTCGGGAAGGACCGGGAAGAACAGGGAGATCCCCCAGTTCTCAGATAAGGCTTCGTAAACACAATGATACAAACATATTAAAAACACACACACAAACATAAAAAAAAAAAAAAAAGTTTCCTCAAGGACCTAATTTGCAGCAAAATCCAGAAGGAAAAAAAAAAAAAAGAAAAAAAAGAAAAAAACAAACCAAGAGAACCAAAGTCCCCAACGATTCTAGCTCACCCAATGGTTGGGTGTGATGCGCTTTCTCAATTCCTGCTGCTGGGTCCTGTTTCTCTCTCTTGGCAGCAGACAGCTATTCAGTGACCTCAAAGGCGGTGGTGGGGAATGGTTACAGACAGGCTGGGATTCGTGTCCCTCCATGCTTGCCTAGCTATTCTGCTGGAACACAGAACCCTACAGAATATCCAGTTTAAAACCCCTGAACTACTCTTCTGCTTGACATTTAAAAAAAAAAAAAAAAAAAAAGGCTATTTTTTACATTTATTATTTATTTATTCCTTTTTTGTGTGTGTCTTAAAGGCAGCTCCTGGGAAATTCACTTTATCCTTCCTTTAGTAAAAGAAAGATGCTGAATGGGACAGAGGCCACATATCTCAAACATCCTCTTTACATTTACTTTTGCATGTCAGAGGTGTCAAAACAGGGCTTATTTCCTTAGATGTGTAGGGGCTGAGGGGGGAAGTGAGAGGGGTCGGTGAAGATGAGAAAGGAATCAGAGGGGACTGAAAGAGGCGCCTTACTTCAGCCCCCCCTCACTGGTTGCCCGCAGTAACTGTCACAGGCTCTAAAAGAATCAAAAAGGGTCTCCAGGTGCCCCCGGTCCCCCGGTCCGCTGGGCGGGCACAGACGGGGTCGGTCCTTAGCCCAAGCTGGTGATGTTGGCACGTCCGCCCGGCGGTGCCACGATGCGCTGAGTCGTGCGGCGTGGGATGTTGTCGTCGATCTGTGCCCCTGCGGGAGAGAGAAGCAACGTCAGGTCCCCCGGGTCAGTGAGAGTTTGAGGGGAGCGAGCTGCAGGGCAAGGGAGTCGGGAGAGCACAGCTGCACTGAAACCCGTCCAAGTCCTCTCAGGCCACGCTCCAACGGCGTGCACCAAAATGCATCATCTTTGGAGGAAAAGCCCTTACCGGCCTCCAGTGCCTTAATTCTGCTGAAACCTGTTCTGCATTAGTATCTCCGCACTGAACACCTGAGCCTCCCAGCCCTGCCCAGGTAAGAGTTGGCTAAATGGTTTTCCCTTAGCGAAGCTTTTTATTCCTTTTTGTAGTTCTCCCTTACTGCGCTGAAACAGCACGCTGAGAAATCAAATTTGCCACATACCAGATCCACAGCTGGTCTCAGCGGGCAAAGCTCTGCTGAAGCTGGTGCCATCTGCCCTCTTCAGACACCCGGCTGAGGACTGAGCCCAGAACGCACGGGGGTGCTCGGCATTCGTGCCACAGCACGAAAATAAGCAGGACTTTATGATAGCTCCTATACTGCTCTTCTTCCTTTCTAAAGGGATAACCCCCAAGCTAAAAACACATCACAGCCTCTTTCATGGCCTTCCAATTTCAGCAGAATTAATTCAGAGTATGGGAGTATAAACAAGCCGTGATTTCAAAGCAACTCAGCCCCACGGAAGCATGTACCAGACAAGCTGAATCCAGACTGGTGCAGGTTCCTCACGGGTGGGGCCTGCTGTTTGGCAGGAGACGTCTTAGCCGAAGACGCCGGCGTGACGGTCTTCGGTGTCACCGACACCTCGCAGACGGGTCCGTCGTAGAGGCCTCGAGGCACACCCCGCAGCTCGGCCAGCTGCAAAACACAGAAGCAGGCGGTCTTCAGGGTCAAAACAGAACTAAACAGCTGGCCAGACGTTGCTAAGCCAACGACACACATTTCAAGATTTGTCTTTGGTAAGAGGATTTGAAAGCGTACATCATCTCCTCCGTGCTGATCCTCGGGTGGTAGCTGGTCTCTGAAGCAGCATGGATGAAATGAAACGCGCTCTGGACTGCTGCGGCTCCAGCTAGTCGTTAGCTGGTGCGAGCAGCCTACCGAAGACAGCCAGTCTGTCCCCAGCACCGCAAGTCCTGTCCTTTAATGATCTCAACCTACCTGCTGTTGTATTAAAGGCTCCTGACAACTCTCAAATGAAACTTATTACTAATCCCCAAAAAGCAAAACAATGCCGAGACAGAGGCAGACCCGCATAAACAGGAGCCAGGCTAGCTTCACATTGCCAGCCTGGGAGCTTTAGACTGGGTTAAATGCAATTATTCCAGCTGAGATGCTGCCCAGTTGGATTTATAGCTCAGACACGTACTTCTGTGGGAGACAACAGAAACCACGGATCTGTTCTCTGCGGTGCTACATTATTCGAGGTTGTAACTTTGATAACTTGCTATTTCTTCAAAAGAACAATTAAAGAAAGATCATTTGCAAGGGATGCGAAGATTACTTATGGTCAGCGGAACTAACACAACTCTGGTTTTGTCCAGGAGAGGGCAACACTTCAAACATCAAAACACTTTTCTCCTCAGAAATCTGACTTCATCTAGAAATAAACTTCCTACGTTCTCAGCAACTAAGTTGCAGCTGCATTCAGCGTCACCTTCTCTGTCAGTTTTTACCAACTAAAGGCATATCAAAAGGCAGTTTCTGCTCTGAACGGGTGTATTTTACAAAAGCACTTTTCCAACAATTTTAGCCTCTTAAAAATAGAAAATTCTCACTTTTAAACAGTCGGTAGGCTGTGCCTGTGACTCACCAGTCACCAGACAAGAGCATCTGATCATATCTGACAGAAGGGAAAGCAGCATAATGTATCTATAACAATAAATTAGAATTCTAAATTGTTGCTGAAAGATTTGATACATAAACGCTCCCAATAACTTCTCTTGGTTCTTCTGTGAAGGAGAAGCCTGCCGAGTGATTTGCAGATTGACTCATGTCCAAACTGGACAGTTTGTGGACACATGCTCTGTCCAGGTGTCCCAAGACAGAGAATAAGAATTAAAGAGCAGAAAAATAAAATTTGCAGAAAATAAAAGCTCAAGCCAAAGCATATTCCTGTAATGACTCAAGTGAATAGCAAAAATGAAAGAGGAATGAGATAAATATGGCTCCTATCCAGGGAACATTTTCTGTTGCAGAAGTGTGTGTCTGCGAGCCAGGGGATAGCATCTGTTTTCCACCCTCTTTAACTCAGGAGTTTCAGTGAGAGAACAAACGTGCATCCAACCATTTATACTCACCCTGCTCCTCGCTTTGATGCGCTTGTAAACGAAGTCAGGGAACGGTTTCCTGGGGATATACCGTCCAGATCCCTCGGTGACATGGAGATTCCCATCCTCCAGCACGATCTTCCCCTGGCTGATAACCACCAGGGGAGACCCACGGCACTCCATGCCTTCAAAGATATTGTACTCCAGAGACTAGAACGAACAAAAAGACAACATGAGGCAAACGTATTCATCCCAGCAAAGCCTGCTGTGCTTTAATTAGCAATCACCAGTCATGCTAATTGCCAAAATTTTAAGGACAGATGTAAGCAAACTCAACACCATTTACCTGAGTTGTAAACGCTGTGGTTTAATCGAAAGGCTGGTCTTTATTATCAGTCTAAATTTATTAAGGATTTACTCATCCAAAATTTCCATTGCAACAAGAATCATAAAGAGGAAATACAGTTTCAAATGAGAATATCTCAAAGCCTACCTGCTTAAATGCATTTAGGCACCTATCTCTTCTGAACTGCATGGGATTTAGGAGCCAAATAAAGTTTTATCTGAGTTTCATACTAAACATAATGATAATTTTGAAAAGCTGTATTTCAAAACAGCGTTTTGTTTGATGGGTCAGGGACCAGGACAATCTTGTTTTACTCTAATGGGATTGCCGATCCTCAATTAACAGGATTGGAAACGTTACACCACGGAAAAAAAGACAAGTTTTAAAGGAATCACTGGTAAATGCCCCACCCATGAAGCATCCTGGAACGAGATGCACTACAACCATGTTATTTGGGGACTGTTACTCTAGTGACCATCTCTGAGACAAATCCAGGTCGTCTTTACTGAGTTAATAATGGAGTTTGCTCTTGAAGTGTGTTATAAGTACGGGTAGGCTTGACTGCAGATTTACAGTTAGCTAGAATGGCGGTTAAACCGACACTGAACCAGATCCAGTCTGAAAAAAAGCTGCGGTGGCAAAGGAGGAGGCTTGGTTAGAAGCTTATGAAGTAGGCTGGTTCCAAGAACAACACTATCTCCCTCCCTAGCTCCTCATGTTTCCTTGCCAGACAGTGGCAAGAGCAGTGTGAATTCTTGGAAAATAGCCATGTGTTGCTCTAGCATTCATAAAAGTAACAATCATCTGATGCCACATAATCACTACGTCTCCCTGTGTCGCAGCAACCGCTCTGCCTTTCAAAGGGGCTTTTGTTTTATATTTGACCAAACTAGGATGCCTTGACCCTAAAGGCATCACTGGTATCAACTTCTCCTCTCACACAAAGCACGTGTGCAGTGTGAGACACGAAAAAAATACCCCAACAGGTGTAATGCCAGGTATAACAGGCGATGCAATGACAGGGGAAGAGGTTAGAGCTGGACATGTAAGAAAAAAAGCTGCGATTATTCTTAGACAACCCTCCAAGCTCTAAACAAGCCACCTGAAAACGAGAGCCCTTCATCCTCCACAGTGTTGGCACAACTTCGAGATGCAGCCTTTGGCAACAGCTGATCATTGCGTGCTGAGGCCTCTTACATGGTACACGAGTTCCAGGGGGATCTGCAGTCCTTAGCATATAAAGTATTTCTGAATGGTCGCTCCATGGTGGATCTGGTTCTCCTTCAGCCTAGCCCACATCCATGGCAAAATCATGGAGTCAATCCTGATTGTACCGGAGCATATCCACAAAAGACAGTCTCTGAGTTTTGTGTTAGGAAATTTAAAGAGTCCAATTCATTTCCTGAAGACAACAGCCATTAAATGGCAATGACCTTCAAATACTCCATCCAGCAAGCTACTTCCAGCTCTCTGAGCCATTCATAAGCACAAACCCAGGTTCAGACCACTAAATCTGGCACCTAATAGCGGTATATCCCTGGGCTCCCTCCTCTAAGTCATTCTTCTCCAGACTGGAGGTGTGATGAGTCTGGAAGCACCTCTAAGGTGATTGAAGTGACTGGACTTCTGGGTCTGGATGCCTCTGTTAGAAGTCTAAACACAGGCAGGATGAATCCAGGCCATCTGTGACCAATTCTGACACAGAGTTAAGTCACAGGGAAGGGAACCAAACCTTTAAAAAAAGTTTCTTTGTGAATGTGCCCAGGGATCCAAGTGTGGAAGAAAATTTTGCTCCTTCAGCTCCAGAGTGAATGAAAGCATTCACGGAAAAAAGAACAAGGAGTTTTTTTCCAGGGAAACATTCCATAGGTTCATCGCCAGCAGGGAAACAAGTCGTCAACAAATGCAAACAGTGGTTGCTTTCTCTGAGACAGTGCCCTAATGTCACAGGGAGACTCCAACCAGCCCTTTGCACTGGGACCATTCTGCAGTTTCCCACAGGGTGGAACAGCTTTTTCTCTGTAGGAGCCAGGTATGAGATATGGGACACAGCTATGGGCCACGAGCAGACAGTGCCTTTAACAGTGCCACCCCAAAGCCGCAGAAGAAACAAGGGGAAGGTCTGGTTAGCCTGGGTGCTGCCTCGTGCCTCCCTGTGCCAACTAACTTTGGGATGATCGCCAGTAAAATCATGTCTAAATATGACTCCACAGACATGTGCCAGATCAGTACCTGGTGTAAATCCACTCAGACTCACTGATCTGGATCAGGTCTCCAGCGAAGGTGTCCACGAGCTGACAAGCTTCACCGACCCCAGCTAGAAAAGGGGCAGTTCACATTCCCGCTGCTGGCGAGCCAGAAGGTCATAAATGACACATTGTTATACGAGGCCTTTTGATATTTTAGAAGATGCAAAGAGCTTTCTGTGTGCTCAGATCCAACACTCAGAAAAAGCAAACAATCTCTTTGCTCTGAGGGGAATCTCTGGGTATTCATGTGATTTCGGATTGGGACTCAAACGATTATCTTCCCTTCTGCTCACACAACTGAGCCGTACTGGGTGTAAGACCCGAGAGGGCTTGGGGCATCGAGAAAACAAAGCCCTGAGTTGTCGTGAGCTCTAGTCCTTGGCAGCACAGTCTGGCATTGAAGGAAGAGAGGAGGAAAGGAGCAGCAGAGCTCACATCATAGAAAATATCCTTACTATGTTATGAGTCTTGGCGGAGATTGTCTTGACACTGTCAGGATCCCAGATAACCAGATCAGCATCCGAGCCCACTGCAATACGGCCCTTCCGCGGGTACAGGTTAAAGATTTTAGCTGCGTTTGTGCTGGTCACAGCGACAAACTGGTTCTCATCCATCTTGCCAGTCACCTGCGGAAAGACAAAAGGAGTCACTGCATTAGCCAGGCGGGGACCACTCTGAAAAGCAAAGAGCTGACAGCACAGCAGATTCCCAACCATCTCTGCAGGAGCAAAAACCTCAAGCGCAAGGACCATAACAAGCGGCTGGGGGGAGATAATAACACACTGCTGCAGCTCTTTCAGCTCTGAATGTCTAGCTGCAGCCTAAGCCTGTGACACATGCGACATACCACAGCCTTATCCCAGATGATGGACATCCTCTCTTCAGTCCCATTGGTTCCTTCAGGGATCAGGGTAAAGTTGTCCTTCCCAACAGCTTTCTGAGCAGTGTTGAAGGTGCAGTGGGCACTGCCAGTAACTTGGAGGTCTCCACTGGAAAAGACAATGATAGGTATTTAAGATATTTTACTGCCACGGGTTTACTCCTAAAGGTAAAACAGCCTTTCGCTGGCTGGCAACAACAGCTATTATTTTTATCACCCGCTTGTCTCATGATGAAGCACATGTTGTACGAACACAAAGAGCTCTACTCACCAGGACAGTAGCGAGTTGAGAAAATCAGGAGTGGTTGGGTCAGGACTCAGTGGTGGGGAAGTAACAAAAGCTGCCGCCTTAGCCCAATTCTTGCTCCAGTAATGAGATCCATCGGTACCCAAGCTGGCTGTGATGGGCTCTCCATACACCACAGTGCCTACAGGACAGGAATACAGATAAATCCACTGCGAGCACCAAGCAACATGCATCCCCAGCCTGACTTCCAGGCGTAAAGCATCCTTCTGAAAAAGGACAAGTCAGGTAAGTTATGCCAGCATCACACGTTGCATAACACTCTGGTTTCTCGGTACTTCCTCTTAAGTATGTGATCACAGAGACACAACATTGGATTGAATTCACTGGTCTGCATAACGAGATGATCAGACGACATTAAACTCCTGGCCTGTTCAATGCTCCTCAGAAACTGTGCTGTGTTACTAGGGGCATGTTTTCACAAGCAACTCTTAATTTTGCATGCCTATCTTAAGATCGCTAAAGGAACACTGAGAATTTTCCAAAAATCAGTTCCTCAGACTAAGTATCCAAAAAACTAAATACCTGAGTTAATAATAAAGATACTGTTACTGACCAGAGCTTGGAGCAGCAAAATGCACACAATGCCTTTACACAATTGCTGAGGTCGGCGCTGAATAATTGTGGTTGAAAGGGTTACTGTAAAGATTCATTGTATTGTATCCTGGGCCAAGAACCTTATGGAAGAGGCTGAGGGGAACTGTAAGAGTGTGAGGAGATCCAGTCTGATCTAGAAGGGACGTGGAAGAACATGAATGAAAAAAACAGCGCCTACAATATTTTTACAAATGCGTATGTATTAAAGATCTAACAAGGCTGGGTTTCTCGGAGCAGGCTCTGTGCATAGATCAGGTAAGAGAAAACTCCTATCAAGAAAGTTTCCTGCCGACAGAGAAAGCCCATCACAGAGGAATTATCAGTGTTCAGCTGGTTCATAAATGCAGCTCAGTGAAACCAAGTAATTCCCCCAAGGGTACACGGTAAATCTGCGGCAGGACTAGGAAATGAAATTGGATCTTCTGACTCTCTGTCCAGTGCGCTAACCACCAGTGCATCCTTCCTCTTCATTAACATTTTTGGAACCACATGAAGGAACCTTAAGCGGATCCTTAAGGCCACAATACTTTGCAAGCTGGAACACACCAGCAACATCTACACACCAAGCAGATGCAAGATGCTGCAACTTCAAAAGCGTGCAAGCTGGTAGCCCCACAGATCTGCTCGCCAAATGCAACCTTCCTGAAATCTCTGCTAAGTGCCTATCCATCTGGCTTCTGAGCCCAGACACTTCATCTCTTTGTATCTCCCTGCAAAAGATGTGGGTAGTTAAAATACTAACCCTAAATACTTCTATCAGAAGACAGTGGCGAAGGCGACCCCAGAATTGGTCAGCAGGGTCTTACACACCTCACCGCGCGAAGTAAAAAACTACGACCTTTCTTTCACCATATTGTCTGAGCTACTGTTATGTCTATAGGCTCTCAAGCTAGCTGGGAAGGAGCGTATTAGCTGAGGCATAACGATGTATTAACTGGCTTCATGCTGCTTCCAGGACCACACTGAAACAGGAGGTGCAGGAACAGCCTTTGTCAGAGGGGATCCACCAGCAGAGGAAGAGGCCGTCTGACATCACTTGCCACAAATAGGGTTATGAAATCAGAACAAGGCAAAACACACGCTGGCTATTAATGGGAGGCCTGTTGTGGGCCAATACATTGGGAGGATTGTTCTGCAGAGAACGATGTTTTGAGCTCCCAGATCTGCCAACGACAGAGTCTGCAGGGAATCTCCTCCATACAAATGCCACTGGGAACATCTGGCTTTAAATAACATTCGTTCTTCTCCATTTAGCAAATCAATTCTGTTTTGTTTTCGCCTTGGATAGTCTTCAGTTTTGTTTCCTCTGTTGCTTGGGAGGGCAACGCTAGCGTGTGTGGCCCTCCTGGGTTACCCAGTTGGGTAACTGCACAGCATTTAAATTGAATTATTTAATAAATGAACAGAGAATGGTGTGCCATTTATACCCCAAATTCTCCTTATAAGGAGAAAACACAATCTGAATGAAAACTGCGTATGCTAGTTCACTCAGGAGGCTAAGTGAGTTCTGTGCATCATTCATCTGGGACAATCCCAGCACCTTTCACAGGCAGGGTAACATCCACCCAAGTCAGGCTGTTTTACAGCTTCTGCGATCTAAGCGTATGGTCCCTCATGCCAATGCCCCTCCCCACTTGCCAGCTAGTGGTCTCAGGGGACAGCGAGCATAGCAAGAAGGTGGTTTTGTTGATGCTCCATCTCTGTGGTGCACATGTCCCCAGTACTTTACCTACAAAAAGGAAGGGATGTTTCCCGGGCTTATAGGATTGAGTTGCACAACGGCATCAAGTTGTTTTCTGGAGTAACGCAACATGCAGCCACTTTGCCGTGTCAACACATGTTCTCATTTCAGCATCATCTCCACTAATGGAGCTAGGAGAGGAAGGTTTATTCCAAACAGCTTGAGCTGTTTCCACGCCACGAACAGAAAGAGATGCCTTGGAAATTGGTCCTCCTCACCAACTCTGAACTCACTTAACAGGAATCATGGGACCAAAATACTTCTGAGCCAATACACCAACACAAATCTGTTTGCTGTGGTAGGAAATTAGCTCTTCTCACACCAAACACCCAGATGGAAAGTGATGTCATCTGTATATCTATTCAGGCTTATTTAGACTGCATAAAATTAAATCCAATCCTTCTGAGGAAAGAAGGGGGAAAATCATCCCTCCTGCTTACTCACCCACCCAGAGCTGCTTTAAATAGAAATGAAGGGTTTAGTCACAGAATAAAGCAGGGAGATGGGCACTCACTGTGCTTTGTAACCCTTGCTCCCTGGGGGCAAGACTGCAGGGTCAGGACTCGGGAAAAGCTACCGCATCACTCAGAGCAGCGCAGCTCCTTCACAGACCTCGGTTAGAGGGAAGAGACACAAGGCAGCAGCATCCACAGCAGGTCTGAGTCTTGCTTCTTGCAGCATCCTCAGGCTGAGTTATCAGAGGTGACTGCAGTTCCCAGCCTAACCCAGACCACTGATCCCAATTCCTGTTCGGAT
This sequence comes from Leptodon cayanensis, assembly GCA_027564655.1. NCBI lineage: Eukaryota > Metazoa > Chordata > Aves > Accipitriformes > Accipitridae > Leptodon > Leptodon cayanensis. The sequence goes on along the minus strand of JANXJC010000051.1, from coordinate 18,015,057 downwards.
GCCAGGTTGTGAGTGACAGCCCATGAGGAGTATCTATTTCACAAGCAAGGAGCAGAGTGGATAGCTGGAATCGGTAACCTCTTTGGCTACTCCAACTAAATCCAACAGGGCTTGTGAGTTGAGACCTCCGTCGGGACTCTTGGAATCACTTCTGACCCCAGGAAGCAGCTCAGCAGAAAGCACCAAGGAAAGACCACAGCAGCTGGAAGAAGGACACAACTTGCAGTCTCCAGGAGGATTCATTAAATGGAGACAACATGGAATTACTCTGCAGTAACATGAAGGCGCATGGCTCAATGTGGTAGGATGAGTGCCAAGAGACAGGCTCTAGGGTGAACAGAAGAAACAGCTCCTGGCACTGATATGATCACTGAATACTTGTCTGTGGGAGATGAGACAGAAGCAGTTGCTTGGGACCTTTTAAAAAAGAGCCTGGATGATAACACTGGAAAAAGAAACCTTTCCTGTAGGGATGAAGCTTATGTTGGCAAGGAGTTGAACTGCATGAGCTAATAGGGCGCTTCCATCCAAGGGAAATAACTTACCCTTTTTCCTGGCTTGAGCAATGACATCAGCGGCACTTTTGCTCATCACCTTGGTGATATAAAGGGGGCAGTTGGTTTGGTTGGCGATGGTTATTGCCCGGTTCACAGCCTCCGCCTCCACCTGAGAAACAAAGTCAGCAGCAAGTTAGTAACATTCCACATGTTAGCATATCCCATTCCCCTTCAGAGGGTCACAGCCTCTGCTTTCAGGGGAAAACAGGGTGTGCAGGGCCGAGATGAGAGACTTTCCACCTCTCCGATTCTGAGCCAGAAAAATGTACAGTGTAATCATGGTAATTAAAATGACATCAAGCTGCAGTGCCCTCTCATTACTATCTTTTCTCCCAGGCTGTTTCGAAGGTTCTCTGCAAGGAGACCAAGTCCTAAAATAACACTCCAGGTGCTCAGGGTCAGAATGATTAAGCCCCCTCTTTAACCTAGACAAAAATAAGCAACTAAATGTTGACTCAACAAAACTATTCATGTTCCAGCCCACGCGGAAGAGAGATACTGTAGCCGCATACTCTGGTAAGCCACGTTTGCAAACAAGCCTCCTAAATTGTACCCTCCACTACAATAACTGGCTTGGGATCTGACAGAGTGTGAACCACCCCATAAATCAACTACTTTTTCTTGCATGTGTAGAGAGATAGCCTCAGCAAGACTGAGGGTCACTTTGTAACTACAGCCTCAGAATGAACGTCATCACTCTGCAGACTTTTACGGATCGCACATCCTAATCAAAGCAGTCCAGATGACAGATTTAACAGCAGGGTAATGCTCATGCTGCCTGCTGCCATGGAGAACTAAGCCTGCAATACCACAGACATTTTCCAAGCAAACAAGAGAGGAAATTGAAACCCAGAGCAAATCAGCCACCTGATTCCCAAATGCAAGAGGCTACCAGCACCTCCCACGGACTCCAGTGAGACTGGCACAGGCTCAGCACTTTTGAAAAGCTGCTCTACAGTGACTTATCGCAGACGGAGCACCGTACATCATCAGTCCCAGAATCACTGACTGCTGGCTCCTACCTCTGTGCTTGGTCCACCAAAAGAAGTACCTGATTCTAGAGACTCATCAGCTTAGGAAACGGTGCATTCGCCAGACTGACGTCCAAGTGCCCAGAACAGCTCTGCTCACACTGACAAAGCCACCGCTTCTTGTAACTCTGCTCTGTTTGCAGCTGGACCGCTCAAGAAAAACAACACGGCAACAGCTGGGAGTTTTTAAAAGAAAACCAGCCCCCACCCCGAGTCAGTAGGTTGGGCTCTAATGCCAGACGGGTTAAAGGCCTCGCCTGTCACCATGCCAGGGCTTCTGATTAACCCTCCCCAGGCAGGGGGATACACAGAAGGGGACATTTTCTGGCCCAGCTGCCCCACGCAAATGGAAAAGGCTGCAAGGAAGGGTGTTTATTCCAGGACATTCGACTCGAGTATGTCACAGCCAGCAGCACTTGCAGGCAAGACGCAGGCTCAAAGGAAGAGCCAAGAAAAGCATACTTGTCCCTCCTGAGAGACAAGGATAGAACTCGGATGGGCCAATGCTTCCAGGCAATGGCACCAGTTTGCAAACTGCCCATTTAAAGCAGGCCTGCACTCAGCTCTGTCACCGCAGCACTTGGAAGTCACGTTTCCATGCTGTGCCCCAGCTTCCCCACTTGCAAAACAAGGATAAAACAACATGCATCTCCAGACTTTTGACCAAAAGGCATTTTGAGCAACTGCTAAGCAGGAGGAGAATACTTTCTGCACAGAAGAGAACAAGGCTGCTGAATTCATGCCTTGTGCCCAGATGCTATGGTGACAGGCACATAACAATAACCCAACGACTAGTCCAAAGGGGAATGTTTGCAATTACCAGTATGCATTAGAAGCCCTAGCACAGCAGTTCTCTTGGAAAAAAAGACAGACATTTCCTGGAGCACTTGGACTGCTTGTGCTTTCAGCGTTTTTGTGGCTAAAACAAAAACAAAAAATGATGGATCACTCTGAAAAGTCATCACAGAATGATCTGCGCCATGAGGGGGAGAGTTTTCCAGAAAGTGATGGATGATGCTGACTTGGGATGGTGGTATCTTAATTAAGGCTCCCTTTGCTGGCTGGAACAATGTGCTGAATACCGTCACCTTGGCTCAACCCAGGTTACCGAGGTGAGCAAGCTAAACCCATGAGTCAGCAGTGAAACTCTAGCCTTAACTCATGCCTTCTGCTCAACCTGGGAATTCAGAAGATGTGTACGCTCCAAGTAAGACACAAATGCACATGGCCAGACCCTGAATGCTTCACTCTGACGTAAGTCTCACTGAATCAAATGGGAGTTTTGATTTAATAAATACTTTAGACTTCTTCAACAACTCCCGCTAGTTTGCTGTAGATGGAGGTCTGAATTAAGCAGCTCTTCAGTAAGGCGACAACCATCATAAAGTCCTTAGGACAGGCTTTACGCTCCGTAAGGGGCAGCACGAAAAGCCAATTCTAGTGTTAACACCACCCCAGAGGGACACCACGAAACATCCACTCCTACTGAAGTCAACAGGAACTATGGATCTGCTGCCACCCTCAGAATCTGGCCTTTATCATAGCCCAGCTGAAAGGAAGTTGTATGCTTTTAAAAACACAAAGTTACTCCCGCGTTGGAGAAAAGGAGGGGAGGAAACCAGATGACATTGTTTCCTGCTCTGTTTCCTATGACTTTCAAGGAGGAGAATTTTGGACCAAAGGCCTCCACTCTGGGCAGACAGCACAGCTGAGTTCAGCTGCACAGAGGCTGCCCAGTGACATGGGGAATTAGACCTTACTTGAGGAATTAGATCCTCATTTGAGGCAGCCACGCGTCCTCAGGCAGCCTTCTTTGCTATACTGAGAAAGAACACATTTCTGCACAGATGTAACAAACCAACCAAGCCAGGGAACCACACAGTTCACACTTTAAAGCTCCTGCTCCACTAAGGATGAGCTTTGAAGTAGCCAGACAAGACTTGGCTAGTTTGATGGCCAGATCTTTTAAGGTAAGGAGCAGCCTCCCTTTGAAGTCAACAAAAGTTTAGGGGTGCCCCACAGATAAGCCCCAAGTGTCATGTCGGCATCTGTTCCTGCTCTCCTGGTGCAAGCCAAAAAATACATATTAAAAAAAAAATGCAGGGGTGGGTGGGTGGAAAGCTCAGTGGAAGCGTTTGCTCACAACTTTCAGGAAGCAAAAAATCCCAGCTCCCGGAGCCAAACACAAATTCTGTGAGGATTCACATACTGCCCAAGTCGAACATTTTTTTTCCCCTTCTGCATGAAGCAACTGAATGATTTATATTCCTACTGAAATGTCTCTGGATGCTGCTTGTCTGAACCAAGGGGAGGAAATAGAGAGGGAGCATGAGGGGCACGTGTGGATGATCTCACACACCCAGCTTCCAGCTGCCACATCTGGCAGTCAGCAAAAGCCCCAATATCTTGGAGGAACAAAAAAAAAAAAAAAACCTGCTTGTACATAACAGATGGACTTTACAAACCCAGAATGCCACGGTGAGATGTCTAGCTTAGAGATACTGAAAGACTGGAAATGAAGAATGCAATGGAAACCAACCTGAAAAGCGAAGTTTTAAGGTTCTTTCTTACTCTTGAGATTTATTTTAAAGACTTCAAGGGAGTGAGAGGGATTGAGGTGCTTGACCCTAGAGAAATGAATGGGGAAGTATAGAGGCTAACTATATTAAAGTGCTAGACTGAGATCTGAGAGAAAAAATTTCTACTGATTCAGACAAAGTCCTGATAAAATAAGGACCAAGAGAGAATCCCAAGAGATGGGATCAGAAAAGTCCATGGCAAAATCCTGCCTACATAAACCTAAATTCTGAAGTCTTTACTCATGCTAAACTTGACTGAAAGCAATGAGAAACTGTAAGAACTTCAGGGTCTAGCTCCATAAAGACCAACATCATCAATCAGAGCATGTAATTCTTCAGGGACTCCATCTTAGAAGTGTTCCTGTGCAGCAGCTGAATCAAGGAATTGGTGATTCATACCTGTGCTTCAGGTTCAACATTTTCTACATCTCCTAATGTAGGATTCCAGTTTGAGCTCTCAAAGGGCTGACCTGAAGATGTGCTAAGTACCAACAGCTCTCTGTGTCTTGAGTGCTTCTCATGGGCTCTGTGGTTCAAACACATCTCACCTCCCTTTAGACACCTGATGTGTGAGCAGAGCCTTTATAGCCTATCTCCCATAATTAACAGAAAGAGATGAGCTTTTCCAGAGGGTGAATCAAATCTCAGGCTGGATGGTTTACACCCTGGAGACGTCCCCTTCTCCAGTACAGAAGCTGAGGGAATTCCTCATAAGCACCCTTAGCAGTTAGTCTCTAGAAGGGACTAGTTAGCAGTGAGTCCCTAGAAGTGTCTCAGCCTCTTCCCTTACCCCATGCAGCAATAATGTTTACAGCCGGGATGAAACTGTTTTCCGGCCACATTCATCCCAATATGAAGTACTTGACGGCAATGCAGAAATGTTATAAACTGGGGGAGTAAATCCAAAGGCGGTAAAGACCTCACCTCTTCAGGTCTGCTCAGCACATGCCCTTCAGGGCCTGTGATCCCCAGTTCCAGGATCCTTTGCTGCTCCTATGGCAGAGAGAAAAAAGAGCAGGAAAAAGACTTAAAGCAACATGCATTTTTTTCTTGCAGCAAACACAGCTGTTTGAAAGTGGTACAAGTGAGATCCTACGCATCTGTGCTAGCTAATAATCACAGGGGGCTTTACATAAGGGCCTTACAACCAGAGTCCTGTCCAACTTTCCTTGTTGAGAATAACCAGAGCTCACAAAACCCTCACTGATTTGTTCACAGGAGGTCAGGGAAACCTTTTATTTTTATTTGCTTCACACTGGTCTCATAACCCCTCAGCTTTTCATACTCATTTGCACCTATAAAATAATCTCTAAAGATACGGAAAAACAGTATCTCATGAAAAAAACATCCTGCAACTGTAGGTGACTGGGCTCAAAGACTCAGGTGGGCTCTTCCCCAGTCAGACAATGCAGAAGTCCTCTGCAACACCAAGTTTTGCATGCTTGAGACGTAAGGTATAAAATGAGCTGGAGATGAGATTAAATCCAAATACATCATTAACACTTTGTTGCTGTTTAAAGGACAAACAGATCCCAAACATCAGCATCCCAGGTACTGCATGAAGCTATTTCCCTTCCCACTCCCCCTGGTCTTAGTTACCACAGAACATTTTACTGTACACCGTGACAGTCACACCCAAATGCAGTCTTTCACTTATGGGGAGAAAGGCAGAGATGGCCGATATCCACCACAAGCTGAAAGCTGCCATGAAAACCTACTTTATCAGTGGCAATGAGGGGATAAGATTTGATGTACAGCTCTGCTTGCATCCTTGATACAGCTATGCCATGCTTTTATAAGTCTTGGTGATTTTCTGTTTGCAAAGAAGGAATTAAGAGTTTAAATCCCTCCCAGCGTTTTGAAGTTAATAATCCACAGAATAAACATAACATACCTCAGCAATGATGTCACCGTTCTCAGCATGCACTTGAGCTGTCGCACCAATATCCCGGATTACACTCAGAACCTCATATATCTGGAAGAGAGAAAACACACATTACAGTATAACCTGAATGCACACTCAGGTACACACCTATTATAAAGTATACGCTCCAGACTCCTTCACAGCATACAGAATTTTGCAGAATGGAAAAGAGAAAGAGAGAAAAAGAGAAGCATTAAAGAATGTAAGATGTGGTTTGTTGGATAGGTATGATCTATTTTCCTGCCTATAACTGAATTTCCCAATCTGTACAGTCGGATGCTACCGACACGGCAAAGCAGCACTACTCAAAAGCCAGGTTTGGTATATATACCACACTGGAGGAAGAAACAGCAACTGCACAGGCCTACAGCTGGAGTGATTTTAAAGAGCTCACAGAGTTGTAACTGTTTTGTGCCTTCATCTACCAGTGCCTGGCATGAAAAAAACCAAACCTTACATCTGATTTTCACGGAGAACCTGCACCCACCCCTCTCACTAGCTGGGATAGGTGCAGTGTCATTTCCCACTCCAGCAACCAGTTTGAGAGGGCTCAGGTTGAGTAACCCACAACTGCCGCCGGCTCCGTCAATGGTCACTCATTAAAATGCTTACCAGAGCCATTAGAGATAACTGTCATACACCACTGCCTCCTACACTGTTCCAAACGACTCCCAGGCATTCCTCTCCTCCCACCACGTTTAGAAATATAAACTGCCCATCTCAACAATTAAATGTACCCAAACGTACCCACCAGAATTGCAAATGGGAGGGCAATTCCTTCCTAAGGTCACAGCCATTCTAACGCTAAAGCCAGAAACCCACTTCTGGACCAGGATCAGTTTCAGCTTACGAACACATAGAGCAGTTATGCCAGAGATCTCGCTATCCTGCCCTGCGCCTAGGCATAAAGCAGTGATTTATAAAACTGCCACTGCTTCCACACCAAAGCAGCTGGAATAAAACCTTAGATCTCTCAAAATGAGGGGTTTGCCATTGCATTCCCCAGCCAAGCCTTTCAGGGTTTGTTGTTGGCTAGGGTTTTTTATTAAAAAAATAATCTTGAAACCAGAGTTCTGGGTACTGTTGCAAATCTTAGGTACTCTTACATATACAAAGATTGAAACCAGAAGAGAATGTCAGATCCCAGTGTATTGAATTTAAACCCTTATATGTGACTAATGCACTGCTTGCAGTGACAGAAGCATGTGAACATTAAGCCTTCCTACCTGAGAATCAGTTAGCTGAAAGCGATCTTTGAAAGCCATGTAAACCAAGAAGGAGTTCACACCTAGTAGAAAGAGAGCAAAGGAATTATCTTTGACATACAAATTGCAGGCACAGATAAAGCTACGAAACACACCGTTTCTCGCAGAGAGAAGATGTTCCCCTCCATCAGGCCCCCAGCAACCAGTAATGATGGGTAGACAAATAAATTACTTTAATCTGCTCTGAAATGTGTATACACATGTGCGCGCACACAGACACATGCATTCTCAACAGATCACAGTGTAAAGCCAGGATCTCCTCAGCCACGTGGCATTTATTAACACAACTGAGGAGAACAGAGGAGCCCGCACTCCAGCCGTGGGGACAGCTAAACCCCTAGGCTTCCACTTAACATTAAAGTAAGAGTAATTCTGTGGATTCAGCACTGTAGGAGGTTTGAGTAAAAAAATAAGCAAAACGCATCACACACAAAAGCAGAGACTGGGCCTGGCTGCCTGATCCCCCAACTCCCTCCTGTGAGAGCAATGGGAAGTTTGTGTTTGTAAGCATGCCCCCCTCCGCCGTATTCGTAATGACCAAGACACAGGGAGTGCTCCTAAGTCGGCTTTCCCTCTCCTGCCTTCCGAACTGGTAAAAGCTCTTACCCAGCACGTGTGGGAAAGCGCTCATTAGGATGTAAAAAAATGGTTTTTTTTAAACTACAAACAGGATGGAAAATTACTCTAGCCTAAGGATGAAACATCAAGGAAATTAAAGAGGGGAAAAGCCTATGAGGTCATTTTATTCAGCTCTTCTCCACTTTTAGCAACCAGTACTGGATTGTTCCTTCTGGGCCTGATTCTTCCCTTGTTTACAACAGTTTAATGGCTGAAGCTATCACCTACCTGCACTAACGAAAATCAAAGGGCCTCCACTAAACAAAGGTGCTCCTTTGCATGGCAGCAGCAAGAGAGTCACCTCTGCAAAATCAATGCTCACGCACCTAACACGCTGCAGTGACACTAGTGTGTACCGTCCCCCTGAGCCCTCTACAACAGTGACTGTCCAAACCTTCTCAAGAAGCCAGAATGGGCCAAGTTAATGTCAGGGCTCAAAACAGCTTTATTGGGACGTAAGAGTAAAATATTTCACAGGAGCCAGTCCTAAAAAATAGGGGAGCCAGTCCTAAAAAATAAGGAGGGGAAAGGTTTCCGTGAACTTTCAGTAACAGAACTTACCATGATCTTTAACCAGAGCTTCCATCTCCTCCTGGACACCTTTATGCCACTCGGTGATATCCACATGCAGAGAGTAGTCGCAGCAGGATTTGCTGTCTGCCCATTCTCGCCACTGGTCAAACGCAGTCAGCAAACTGGTTCCTGGCTCAGGAACCACGTGATCAACTGGGAAAGACAACCAAAGCATTGGTAAATAGCTGGCACAGTAGCTTTCCTGGATGTCCAAGACAGAAAGCATGCTTTGCAGAGGCTGCCGCAAAAACAAGACATCCCCTTCCCCTTAAAATATTTGAGTTTGAAAGACCTGGTTTCTAAAGCCCCACATGCGAGAATGCAGCCAGGAGGCTGATGAGGGAGCAGAAGCTGAAGGAAATAGTTCAATTACTACAGCCTGTTTACTGCAGTTGTGAACAGGGCAAATGAAAACTCCCAGGGCAGCAAACACAAACCACTGCGGAGAGGTCTATGAACACCGCTCTCCTGTTTGGTGACAAATAAACACAATGACACGGGCGAGATCCCCTGTGAGCATCAGTCAGCAGCTTTCTGTACTCAGCACCTCACGTTCGAGCAGTGCCTTTGCCTGTGCCTTTGGACACGCTAAAAAAGGTGTCCAAAGAGTGCAAAGATGCATTGCTGCTGGCACGTATGCAGCGGATCAGAGCTGCTTTGTGCTACACATCCCAACCGAGAGCACCTTCCAGAGACGGCGTCTAAGCGAGGACTGGAAGAAGCAGGACCAACAGTCTGTCACGGCTGGAGAGACACCTCCTGACAACACGATGGTCCTGCTTGCCTCTGGCATCTGCTCAGTCTGACCCTCATGCTAGCCTAACCCATTAGGTCCAGCAGCAACTGGGTTCATAGGCAGCTACGGGACGCTCCACCAGTGCGACAGATGCAGAACAGCCTCAACGGGTAACAGAAGAGATCTGGTTCTGAAGATTTAGCGCTCCTCGCAGTAATTCGAATAGCATGCAAATTTCTATTTGAATGCATGGGATCTCCAAGATCTTCACTAGACACAGTAAAACAAAAGAAGCAAGCCAGTATCTCAGAAACTGAACTGCTGCTAAGAGAGTAGGAAAAGCCTGTGGGACTTCAGGGGTCACAAACTGGGCAGGCACTGTTGGGGAGGAGGAGAGAGCCCTGGCTTGATTTTACATCAAATCGCACAAAAAAATAAAAAGTTGTTTCAATTATCAGCAGAGAAATTCAAGCAGTTTATTTTTAACTTCATTAGCGAGTATCTGGGCTGCCATCGGCTCAGTACTTAGCTCTAAATCACAACTGGGATAAGACACAAAGTCCTTGGGCCCTGCTCGCTCTCATTGAAGTACAAAGCTTTGCTTTGCCCCCACGCAGACGCATCAGCCTAGATTTACTGTTTTTGCACTGCCTTAAGAACTGGATTTACACCGAGGGCTCTCGACCCGCCCCAAAAGCGGTAGAGCTCTCCTGGACAATCCGCGAGCTTCAGCCACCGGAGTCGATAATGACGTCTCCAACGTCTGACATGTGCAAACACTGTAGAAGACCGAGAGGATTACCCAAAACAACCATCCGTCCCGCAAAGCCCTGCCTACCCTCTCTCCCTTTCGCAAAAGCGACTACGTGACAGATGGCAAAACAGCAGTTAAAATGCTCGTGCTTTCCCAAAAGGCTCGTGTTTGCCCCTCGAAGTACCACGCTAGCCTGCAAAGGCAAGGATGAGATGTACAGTTCTTTGCTGATAACATCGGCAGTACAGCTGCAGCTTTGACCAGCAGTGGCTTAGGGGTTCAGGAGTGGCTGGTGGCCTTCGTCTGCTCAGAATGCAGCGTCCTGCCCATCAGAGAAATCTATGCTATGAGTGAAAGCTCTGCAATTTACCTGGTGACTGGCACCAGATCAAGGATGTGCTTTTCACCACCCTTGGGAAAAGCAACCCAAATTTAACCAGATGATAAACTGTCCTGCTTTTTAAAAAAATCATCCAATTTCTGTTCCATGATCTCCTCCTCCCCAGTGGTCAGAAACCTTCCACTAACTTCCAGACTGAATTGTTTCTTGGCCAGTACGTAGCCCCTTGTCACTCTGCCAAAGTTAATCTTTAGCTTAAGTAGTAGGAACAACAAGGAGAAAAGTAACATTTTCTCTGTGTTACCAATGGGATAGAGAGAAAATCCAGGTTTTCACAAATGGTCAGTGCCTTAACACAAAAGCTGTCTTCCTCAACCCACTGACTAATTAAAAAGCAAAAAAAGCCCATTTACTCTCTAACACATCACAGTAATAAATCCATCTCTACTGAAGACGAAAGGTGCCCTAAGAGCTCTATCAGCCCCAAGATGATACATGGCTTATGGGCATCGGAAATTCTGCCTGGAGGCACCAAGGGGTTAACACAGTGGAGTCCTCACAGCCCAGCACGGAGCCCCTCGGAATGACTCTGGTGTCTAGGATCAGAGCTTTATCACCATCTTATTTCATGCACTGCCCAAGTATGACTAATGGGAGTTTGCGGAGGGAGTGGGAGAGGGGGTAAGGGAGCTCATCAGATCTTTGACAAATTCAAACCACAGCTGGTTACAATAAGGGTAAAGGATGGAGGTAGTGGTGCATATGTGCATGAAAGTCAGCTCTGGGGATTAAGAATATCTCATATGGAAGCTGCACTGCCGACACGTCTCATAGCAGCTCCCTTGAGCTCACCAATAGCCAAATCGCCCATCATCCCCATCAAAATAGAACACAGTTTGTTTCCATAGCAGTTTTCTGCCAGGCAAATATTACTGATCGACCACTTCGTTATATTCACGTGGAAGAAGTCAGCAAGAAGGCAGCCTGAACGCGCAAGGTAAGTCAACACCCTTCAAAAGCCCGACATTTAACCAGTCCCAAGAGACTCAGAGAAGGAGCAACATGACTGAGCGTACCACGGGGTAGTCACAGTGACAGGGACATCCCCGGACAGGGGTCCAAGCGCTGGAGGGCAGCAGCAGCTATACCTGACAGACGGCACCCTGGAGCAGGAAGGGAGCTGTGTAGCTACACGCGAGGCAGCAGAAACAGTAGATGCTGCACATAAGACACGAGAAAGGTAATCCTAAGTGCTAGTCTAGAGGTAATTCAGACACAAATGCAAATGTCTCCTCAATTTCACCATCCCTTGTTACAACAGAAAGGGCCAACTACATTGCAAGATCACGGTCTACATCCCTACGTGGTAGGGTTGGGGTTTTGGGGGGCCCAAGTAAGTAAGAATGAGCCTAGATCCTTTAAAGGAGAAGAGTCAAGACTGATTCTTCGTCTGCTGTTAAAAGAACTGAGCGTTGCAACTACTTCTGCCTATTGGTATGGATAGGAATCACCCACATGCAGCTCGGAGGAAGTTCTCCTTCCAGTCCTCAGGCACAGCTCAAGAGCTCAGAGTAAAACAAAAAGCTTTTTCTTCAAGGTCCCTGTGCTTCAGAGCAGTACAAAGCAGCTGACGAAAGCTCCATCCGCTGCATTCCCACAGCCCTAGGTTCCTAAGATGACCCTTGGGTATGATCCGCCACAGGACCACGGACACAAGGTCTTCTGACCCACCGGAGCACGCACCAAACCCAGCCGCGGAGATTACCCCGGAGGCTTCCCATGCGAAAAGCAGTGTGCTGTCCTGACCTCGCTGAACTACTTCTCTCTAGGGAATCCGACAGTTACTGCCCTATCTTCCGTTCCTTCATCTCGGAAAGCAGGAATGTTCAATTCCTGCAGCCGCTGGAGTGGCCTCACGTCTGCAGGACGCACTCAAGACAAACTGCTGCAACGCAGACTGTTGTCACCCCTTTATTCTCTAGACCGCTTGACTTCTTCGTGCTTCCAAGCCCAGATATTTTCTTCCTGTTGTTGATTATTGCTGTACAAATGATGTCAGCTGCTGAGGTCTGAAAAGGAAGTTGCCAGCTCAATCTAAGCTCAAAGCTTGCTCCAAAACCAGTAACAAAATGAATTAAAAAAAAGAGAAAAGGAAAAGATCATTTAAGTATCACTTCATCAGTACTGAAACCTTCAAAGGAGAAATTAAATAGCTTGTGGTTCTTGTAGTGGCTCCCTGAATCAGAGTGAATTTCAGGCTTAATGCTAATGTTTCTCTTTATTTAACATACGCTCTCAGCAAGTTACATAGCAAAGCCAAGGTTAGGATTACAGTGGTTTCTCAGCTATGAACAGAAAACATTCTGTAGATTTATCTTTTAACCTTCTGAGATGCTGAATCCAAAATGCAACAGCCTATGGCTTAGAAGCAAGCAAGCTTGTTTACATCAGCAAAGTAACTGCTTGTAAAAAAAAAATTTCTTAAAAAGGATTTTGTACTTTACAAATCATCCGATTTTTCTCTCGGTAAAATACTGCAGATATTCCAAAATTACTGGATAGTCTGCTTATCTTTTTCCCAAACAAACCAAGCGTTCACCTCCCTTTGGAAAGCACTGGGATTTGAGCACCTGCATACCCACATGCCATGATTGTTCCAGCCACATTCGCTAAGACGCTTAATTACCTCTCCGATGTGCCTGGTTTTGCTCTCCAATCATTACGTACAGTTTCACATTGCTTACAAGGTACATCTGCTCTTACTTCCAAGTATTTTAGCTCCCACCCACCCATCATCCATGGCTGTTTTTCTGCCTGTCTCGCTCATGATCCTTCGCTCCTCCTTGGACAGATTAATCGGCTCAAGATTAAAGGCAGACAATAAGCTGAAATGAGACAACACCACTAACCACTGTTAGCTTATCTGTGTGGCTTTAATATACCGGAGCTGGCATCCAGCCACACTGAAATGTTAGGCGTCCAACGAGCCGAAATGGCTGAATGCTGTGGTGGAGAGATAACAACCACCAGCGCATCAGGCACTCGGTATTAAATGAAAGGGGAAGGCAAAAACTTAGAGGAATTGATTTAAAGGGAACTTTTCAAGTACGGGGAAAATAGTAGTATTGTTTTAACATAAGCATGAAAAATCTAAGTCCGGTAGGAAAAGTGACAGCATCAGTTTATAAAGCACTAGCATTTACTAACCACATCACTGGGTCAGCACGCGTATAAAGGGTTGGCTCTAAGCACACCTTTGTTCTTCATTCAGCTGCTCTATCTTCTCACTTATTTTAAAAAACCATACCAACCCGCTAGCTGCACAGCACACTTAAAATGGTGCCGATCTCAGCTTTAAACAGTGGCTTTGTAAGTGTTGCATCACACCTTGGCTGCCTTTTACAAACTCGGATACGCTGTGGCTTTCTGGTCCTTAAGAGCTTTTCTGAAGCAGGGTGATACCTGCGGCTGGGATATCTCAGGCTCTGAACTATTGCCCAGCTTGAGAACGGAGGTAGCTGTTCTGCATGGGCACGAGAGACCACGCACAGAAGACAGGGGAATTGAACCAACAGCCTGCAGGATGCTTTGAGACTCAAGCCATAAAAAATCCCATATAATCTCTCTGGCACTTTGAAGATCTCCCTCAAAAAAAAAAAAAAAACCAAACACCAAAAACCAACAAACAAACAAACAAACAAAAAAAACCCCAAAAAACCCAACACAGCAGTTTAACAGCCATGCCTTTATATTTTTGACCCTTCAGTAAGCTCAAGAGAAATTATTGCTTCGCTGGGAGAGCTGAATTCAGCTATTAGCCTTGCCTTGAAAACAAAACTTTACTTTTTGGATGGACGTCCTCATGGGTGGGGATTAATGGGGTTTATAGCTTCCTGGCATTGTGGCATGTTCAGTTTTTTTCTTTTTTGCATCCTGCCGCATTTGAGCAGGCCTTGGTTTGCTAACAAACCCTTCCTGGAGTTTCTATTCATAGCCCTTGGTTCCAGCTTTCCCCTGGAAAGGTTTTTTTCAGCTGGTTTAATTACATGTCATCTAAAGCATGCATGAAATTTTTCTTGCTCTTCAGCTAATGAACACCACTACCAGGAAAGAGAAAAACTATTCGATACGGACAATATAAACGTGAATTAGGGTCAGATGTTACAAAAACTGTGTATGTTATAAAACCATATATGCGGGGTTCCAGTTGCTATTACAAACTGCAGTTTTAGACGTTATTTCCTGCTCCTACTAGCATTAAATGTGCCTATTGTTTAAGAGGAGTTTATAAGGTGAAAATCCTTAACATTTAAGCTTAACTGTTAGCAGGCAGATTTCCCCTACCCAAAACTTTAAATAGCAGCTTGATCACTATAAACACATCTGCCTTTTTAATACTACTTAATCTTCACAGCGACTGCATGTGATGAAATCTGGTGAATTTATTGAGTTGTACATTCTGTCACAAGCCATTTTATTGAGAGGTTGTAATTAAATTCAGCCCTGGTAATTGCACAGCTCCCTACTTAGAAGTCTGGAGTTGTTGCTAGTCTATGGCTGCAATAGTATTCTCCTGGCACTGGCATGAACTGGGAGTAATGCTATGAAAACGAGTGGAACAAAATCAATATACGTGAACTGAAAGTCAGGCCCTTGACTGACCCAAGAAGCTTCACAGAAGATTATCGCATAATCACAGACCTTATTTCATCCAGAGACTTCAAACTCCCAGCTAATATATCATTATGACCCTTTTACGTGTCAAGAAATTGAGCTACCAAAAGCTGTCTTGTCCAGGAGCAAAGTTGTTCAAAAGTCAAGCCTCCCAGCAACAAGGCTTCTGCTGGAAGTACTGACACACAACTGCCAGCTCGCGGGCTCTGCATCAATTTGGGCTAGAAAGAGACCTCAGCATTTCTTCTGAGCTCAAAAATCCCAAATCAAGTAACCTAAAAGAGCCTCACATCTCCTATGTTCTGATTTCATACCTAGTTCTTCCTCTAAACCACACTCTGGGTCATGTTCTTGATCTAGGACAAGAAAGGATAGCTACAAGATCACTTTTAAAGTTATCACTTCATGTATCTGACGTACCTAAGCTGATACACTTGAAGGTAAGGAAAAGTCAAATGAAGAATCTTCTTAACATCCTGGATCCAGCAATCAGATTTCAGCTTTGCATATTTCTGGAGATTTATTCCCACATTATTTTATTGTTCTTGGTTTTTTTCCACCCAAGAAAAGATACTGAAATAAAGAGATTATTCTGAAGAGTAACAACACTCTGCACAGAATAGCACTTACTGTGCTAATACAACTACACAAGGACCGTTTGCTTGTATTTGTCTGCCAAACTAACAGAAGAAAAGGCAGGCTAAATGGCATCGCGTGTTGTTTTCCGTCAGTTTCGATCCAGTTTATTAGACTCCATGCAGAGAATCAGAAGCTGGACCAGGCTCAGAAGAATTAGACATATCCATGCTACACTGATTACATTTTCAGACTGCAATGTTCTCTTATTCCCCCACTGATGTCATACAGATATTTCACTTGTCTTTTTAGCTGATTAGATCCAAAATGTAATTAATAATTTAATGCCAGCTGGACACAAATGTAAAGAATAAGGGTCTGCATGTCCGAAGAGTAATTAATAGCCCTCTTCAACAGCTGGAACGACTACATATTTAGATCAGATCAAAAAAGGCTCCATTTCTTTAAAGTACAGGTTTATTGTACATCTAAGCTATGTTTGTATCTCAGGAGGTCACCATGATAGAGGAGGCAGGGAGCCAAGTACAAAAGAGATTTTAAGTGATTCCAAGATTTATTCTTTCTTTTAGGCACACTCCACACTTGAAGCCCACAAAAAAAAGTACACAGGACTTCAAAGACTTCCATATGAACTAACTGGCCTGTAAACCTTGAGAGAATGGGATTGAGAAAACCTCTGTTTGCAGCCATGGATTTCAAGTCGAGGCAAAACACAACTATAACAACACATCCAAGGGGCAAAACTTTGATCAGAAACAAGAGGACAAAAGATCAAGTGCCGTAAGCCAGTTCTGTCCCTCTCAGGTCAGTGGAGATACACCCTGCCCGTCAGGCTTTTTCCACTCGCCGGGAAGCTGGAACAATTCTGGATTTGCATCACTGTCGCCAGGACCAGATTTTGGCTTCTCAGCCTCATTTCATTGCCCATGGTTGTCTCAGGGGGGCGTTGGAGATGAAGAGGAACACAACTGCACAATGGGAATTTTTACAATGGAAATTTGCGATGGTGCTGAGAGGGCTTTGTTTTCAGGACTAGAAAGAAGAATTTTTTCCCCAACAAAATAAACTGAATGCAAAGAGTTCTGATTCTATAGAAGCACTTTTTTTTTTTTTTTTTTCAAACAGCTTGTGAGAGAAATGGAGGGCGGGGGGGGCGGAATCTGCTTGGTGAACATGTCCTTTCCTTCTGTGTATTTGCCATATAAACATCTCCCTTCGCTGGACAAGGACCAGACACTTGCTCTTCTCGTGGCTGTGATGAAGTGACATGACGCTTTGAGGAAGAGGTTTTCATCAGTCACCAGCATACCACTTCTGGTAAGACACCAAGACTCCCCATTCTGTTCTCAGTTAAACCCCTGACTTTGATGACTGTCAAACAGAACTATAGACAAGGAAGTGAGGACTGAACCAGACCCAAACGTCCACATGTCCATAGAGAAAACTGTGGTGGGATCTGATGTGGAGGTGCAGCAGAACCTATTTTCTAACAAACCTATTGTAGGACAGAGATCAAGCAGCACGTTCACATTGCACACGTCAATTTTCTGACTACACCTAGCCATCTGCCAGTTTTCTATCAACTTTTTAAGGCTAGTATTGCCTGCAAGAACAGCTGTTGAGATTGCTGTAATAATAACCTTTGGAGGCCCTAAGTAGATCATCCTTTGTTTAAATAGGAACTCTGTGACACAGTCCCCAGCTGCCAAATTTCCTTCCTCCAGGTCTGAAATAGCCCTGTCCAGCCCCTGAAGCCCCTTGTTTGGGGGCACAAAGCACCATATTTGAGGTAGGAAAAGATGCACCCCTGGGCATCGCCTGATCTGGTCAACCCAGAGATGGACACTATGCCTGTGGCTCTTCCAGTCCAGGAACCCTACAGCCTGAACTGCCCCTGGATCCACGCTGCGGGACAGCTCGGTGTGAGTCATTTCCACGCAGCTGCCATTTTCCCCTTTTATAGTGTGTTTACATAGCAAAAGGACTAACTGCTTGTCAGAAAGCAGCAGAAGCGAACTCTGGTCTTGGTACCATGGCCTAATTCTACTTCACGTGAGAACATCCTGCACATCTACATTTTCCTCCAGCTACTCTTGTGCTACAAAGACTTTACAAAACTTTTTCAGTTCACAGTGGATAAAGAGTCTCTGCACATCAGCCTGAAAAGTACTTTGCACCCCATCAGTAGCTGAACTCTTCTCTTCGGACACCGATACAAATCCTGAGAAATCTTATCTGAAATAAAGAAAAGTCTGTTGGGAAGTATCATTAACTGACACGCATTTCTGCAATGAGATTTTTGAAACTATATTGGGTTACGCTATCTCTTGCTGTGCTATGCTTTGGGAACTTTCCCCCTTCCTCTCCTTTGCACAAAAGCAGTGCTGTGTAATAATACGGGATCGTTCTCAAGGAACTCCTTTACCAGCTCACGTTGCCTGTAGGCTGTGCCAGGGAATTTCATTCATATGTAAAACACCACAGAGTCCCCCAGATTCCAAAAATATACACACTGCGCATATGTAACTGCTTTCAGGAGCAAAGCAATCTGGTGAAAATATGCCCTAGAAGCGGTCAGGAAGGGGAACTTCCAAAAGCACGGCCCTTTTTGGTGGGCTTTGAAAATTCACCGAGAGACTCCCCAGTTAACACTTGCATGTTGAAGTCTAACAGTTCCTCCTATTACTTAAAATAGGCTTTCAGGATCCAGGAAGCCAAAAGCACTTTATGCAGACAGGGCTCACCTCGTCTCTGCCTCACACAGGATTTTTCCTTTTATTCATATCCTGACAGTAACCAGGGCTGTGCATCACGAACGGCAGGGACTGGGTGTCTGCATCTGCACGGGTCCCAGCTGGGAGGGACAGGGACTATCTCAGGGCTAGGTGGCAGCCAGTGTTTCACACGTCGGGCTGTCATGAAAATAATCACTTCGTACTTACAATATGAGGGTCTAGGTGAACTTCACTAATTCGAATTGAAGCTTACAACCCCTGGGCAACAAAGACACCTCCTATTATGGACAGCTAGCAACTAGCGTGGAGAAATTAAATGACATACCCATTGTCACAGAGGTAGTCCTAACACTAACTGTAGTGTATCAAGGGAAGAAAAGAGTATTCCCAGAAGCCATTACTCTTAAGTGCCCATCGTTGCATTCCTTTTAAATGCACATGGCTTCCATGGGAGCTAGGGTTGTGCAAAGATGCAGGCACAGCCCCAAGTTGGTAAAAACTGGCAATTTATAAGCATGATTAAAGTATGCTAGACAGGAGGAGCTAATTTGTATTCCTTAAACATTTCTTCCTCTCACCAGAAAGATAAAAAACAATCCAGTTTCTAAGAAACAGATGGGATCTATGAACTGAAGGCACAGAGGCTGAAGAAAAGATGGAAAAAAGACTTTGCTGACCCAAGACGTCAAATTCCACTCTACAGACAGCACTCACCTGAATCCACCCCAAGTAAGAAATACTGCATTTAGTTTTAGCCATCACTTCTTTCAGGCATCACTTGCTTCCTTCCCCTGACACGCAAAGCTAATTCCCAACGCGGAAAGTTAAAAGTTCCTGTCTGACAAGGACGGTTTCTGCTGAGTCAAGCTCACAGGAAGGTAAAGCAAGCCAAGGGATTGAACACGGGTAGGAAGGCAAAAATCCATGCCCAGAAAAACAAGCCAAGAAAAGAGCTGGAGGCACCATTTCCTACTGTTTCTTTTAAGACCTTGTCTCAACTTGAAGGTGATTAAGACAGGTTATATAGCAAGATTTAATACGCATGCCCTGAAAACCTATCACAGACAGCTAATGATGTTCCATTAACCGAGGTGGATAATTGTATTTTATTTTTTTAAGACTGCTTTTCCATCTACAGTAGACAGGCTTTAGCTGAAGGACCCAACTTTTACACCAGCACCCTTCGAAGTACCACATGCATCTTCCATTGATGTAAGGGGCTATGTAAGACACCACGCATTGGTGATACCCGTTAGCTCTTTACTTTTCCTGTGTGTCATCCATAAGGCATGGGACTTGGGGATGAGAGCACTGGACACAGGAAAGCAAGAAAAGCATTTAAAAGCAGCTCTTCAAACAAAAGAGCACGAACTCTTCTCCACGCAGTGGGAAAGCAGCACTACTGATCCCAACCATTATATG
Source organism: Leptodon cayanensis (assembly GCA_027564655.1). Lineage (NCBI taxonomy): Eukaryota > Metazoa > Chordata > Aves > Accipitriformes > Accipitridae > Leptodon > Leptodon cayanensis. The sequence goes on along the minus strand of JANXJC010000051.1, from coordinate 17,995,252 downwards.
GAATAAAAGGTATTAAGTGCTATTGCATAAACAGACAACATTGGTTATTTCTCCGGAGTGCGTGCCAAATCCCTCTTTTTAGATGCATGGAAAAATCTAGGTCAGTCACATCTGCAGGAAGACGGCTGCAGCGTCAGTGGTGTTGCCATTTCAACATTCATTTGTTCGTAACTAAATCAGAGTCTCCAGGCTCCAGCACGTGTGGGACAGCCTCCATTCGCTCTTTCCTCCGCAGTGACAGGGGTGGAGCGGATCCAGAGCAGAACACGGCAAGACAGAAACGGAGCAAGGGCCCCACTCACCTGCTCTTTATAAAAAAATGAGTGTTGCCAAAGAGGCAGCAGGCTGGGAGAGGAGCAAGGGACAGGATCCAGAGCAGCTCTGGGGAAGGTAGAAGATGGGAAAATAGGGAAAAATCTACCGATTGACTTGCAAACAAGCCACGCTGGACTGCAGCGGTTTCACAGGACTCCAGCCCAAAACCCGACACTGCTGATTTCACCTTCCAGCACTAAGAAGGAAAGATGGCCCGGCTGGTAGGCAGAGTCATTAGCCCCACTATCTGACAGCCAGAGTTAAAGACACTATCACACCACAGGCCTCCTGCATAACCTCAGGCAAAGCTACACCGCTCCTGAAGTCCTCATCTGTTCCTCACAGGGGCCTGTTCTCTCAGCAGCAAAGAGATGACAAACAATAGTCGCAGCTTAAAGGGGAAAAAAAAAAAATAAAATAAAATCCACACAGTAACACACAACGTATGCTGAGGACCGAACAGCTGTTTCCTTCTGTGCTAACTGGCAAGAGACATCAAGGGCTTGGCAGATTTGCTCGCTTCCAACGAGACCCCTTTGGAAACCCAAACAGAACAATAGAAGCGATCCCATCCAGCAGAAAGTCAGCGTCACAGGGATGGCTGGAAGCAGAGCCGGCCCCAGCAAGGCAGGCCGTCGTCCGTACAGTAGCTGCAGACACTACTGCCGGCAGAGAAGCCTAATGGACTTAGAGGGGTTTAAAAGCTTGCGAAGAGTAGCTCGCGACGGGGGAGTGCCCGTCTCTGTTTACGGACCAACTTTCCCGTTAATGATTTTAAGCCCACTCTGAATGAAAGCAACAAACACATCAGCAGCAAGCTGGGAGTCAGTGAAGCGAACAAGATTTAGCGTGAATCGGTGCAGAGGCTGGAGAGCGCAGGGGTATGAAAAGCACCGAGGGGAGCTGGGGAGAGGAGAGAAAGGGCCGGAGGGACTCTACACTCCTGTGTGGTAATGTCATTATCTTAATAACAGAGTTCAAGGAAGCCTCTACCCAGATAAATCACCAATAATCTTTTGTACAAGCGAGCAGACATTTTCATTACATTTCTAGAGAATTAAACATTTCTTTGCTGCAGAAACACCACCGCCAGCTGCTAGAAAGTGAAACAAGCCATACACCCCAAAGCAGCCCGTCTGAAGTGCTAGTCCCCAGCTGCACAGTTCCTCTTTTATCTCTGCTACTGGGTGCAGAAAGAAACAAAAATTCAGGCTGGTGTCTGCAGAACAATGCAGTGCTGTGTACACATAACCACAGAGACTTGGTGAGACACTACAGCTCTGTGGTCACTGCCCTTGGACTCAAAACGCTTGGTTTTATACTTTCAGCTCGGCCACAAGTCACTGCATGACCACTGCTGTCACCTCCTTCTGTCTCTCTGTTTCCGTCCTCCTCCTCTGCCCACCATTTCGACTCTTGCTCTCTACCAGCACAGGACTAACCACAAAAATACAAAATAGCAGCACCCAGTAGGGTAAAACATGATCTAGTCTTCACTGATGGGTCTAAACACCATCCCATGCCAAGTTGCCCTTGTCTTTTTCTAAACCCCACTCTAAGCTCACACTGCTGCAGTTTTAGACTCTGAACTCCTTTGGGGCCGCTCCATTCTCTCAAGTCACACTCAGTTCAAAAACCAAGAGGCAAGGAAGCACGCTAGACTGGAAACTTTTCCTTCTAGCAAGGTGGCGGTCTTCAGGATGACCTAGGAGACCTGGTGTCTGCTCACTACAAATGTGACTGTAGCTGAGCAGCTAACATGCTCCTGAAAACTTTTGCCATCCTGCACGTAAGCTCTGTCTTTAATAGCAGGGTAAAGCATTAGGAAGCAGACTGCTGCCCATGTGAAGTTCCCCTTCATTTTCTGAACCTTCCAAGATACAAAGGCTCATATCCCTAGCGTACATTCTCCATGTTATTAGGATAACTGCTAGTCAAGTTCAAAAGGCAGCTGGCTTCCCAGTCACCAAGCCAGAAAGAGCTATAATTTCTCTCACTGTAATTTCTCTCTGTGATTATAACAGCGGTTGACTGAGTCAACACAGGCAATGTCAGCAAGCGATTTCACTCCAGGACAGCAGATACCCAGGAAGAAGCACAGTCTTCGGGAGGGGGGGCTGAAATGTGTGTGGGAGCTGGCCTGGATAGATGCAGATCTCACTGGGACATTAAACAGGCTAGAGGATCAGAGAGCCACTAAATACACACAGCTTAGCTTCATCCTTTCTGAAGAGTTAGGAGCAGAGAAGGCAATCCTGCCTCTACTGAAATCAGGGGGAGTTTTACCGTTCATTTGGATGGGGATTTCACCCCTCACAGTTAATAAGCGACCAAACCATCACAAGACTTGGAAAGACCACCTTGTTCTTAGCAGCCGTATCTTCCTTCTCTAATAGCTCCAGGGACTGTTTCATATCCTAGGGCATCAACCTATCTCAAGTTGGGACAATAGGGGCTCAAAAATGCCATCTTTAGCTCAACAGAATGGTGGCTCCATGGATGAGAAAGAGCCTCTTGTAAAGGGCAACTTCAGACAGAGTCCTTTTCCAAAACTCTGAAAGGACTGGTCTCTTTCCATGGAATACAGGGGAGCTTAGGGAAGCTACCCTGAACGAGCTGGAGCCTATCTAATATTCCTCTCTCCTCCAAAGCCTTCTGCAGATCATCCTGGAATCTTCCCTTCAACTTAATATCCAAACACTGCATTCTGACATTTTGAAAGGGCAATAATCCAAGTTTCTTACATAGTAATGTTATCCTAAAATATGTGCAGCGCTGTTTGCCCTCGGCTGACATACCCACACTAATATTGTTTTAAGGTAGGGACAGCGAAACGATCATGCAAATTGCCGTTTCACAAAAACAATCAATCGTATCACAATACGTCACTTCATCTCTCAGCAGCTCTGCACAGCAAAACCAACTCACTATATTTTTTCATACGTTAGCAAAGTCAGCTGGAGTCTTGCCTTTGGCACTGAAGAGGGTAGAGACAGAAGGATCATAGCTGGAATTCCTGGTCAGATGGCCTCCGTGGAACGAGTAGCTAGAAAAAGCAATCAGCCCTAACTCCTGAGCGAAGCAACCTAGAGGAGTGCTCAGGAGAGCAAGGACTGGAGAGCCCTGTGGGAACACGGGGGACGTAGAGCAGAAAAGGGCTAATTCAGATCACCACGGCCAGCCGCTCTCCCTCATTCCAGCTGACCAGGGGATGAGTTGGGAAGCACTGGATTGGAGGCAGATCTGCTTCCCACCAGGATAAATCTCCACCGGTCCCACATGGAAAAATGGGGCTGCTCCATCTGATACCAGTTGAGAGTCGGATTCTCCTATCTCTGATGCTGTAGTAGTGAATTTACTTTAGCGGAATGGAAGTAAATGAGAACACAGGGCTTGGAAACAACAGGTTACATTCTTGAACTCCTCTGTGCTTCCCTTGGATGTGTCTGCCATGAGAATTAAAGGAACAACATTGAATTGGATCTGAGCTGAAAACAAAGTTCACTGAAACCAAACCAGACACACAGGGTGAATTCCTGCTGGCACTGCTGAGGTCAATGACAAAACACTCTGGTACCTCGACGAAGGCAGGATTTCACCCACAGTTTTTATAAAACCAATGATCAATGGAAACCTATCCAAGATTATTGTTTTAATTTCACCGAAAAATGTACCTAAACCAGATATTTCCCTACAATGACTGTAAGCAGTCGTAAAGTGCCCTCCCGCATGAAAACACGGAACAAAGTGAAGCGTGAAGCCAATTAACCTGTTTTCTCACCCAAATTGAGGGCTATGTATAAAAGAGAAAAATGGATGGGGTAAAGGTATTTGTAAATAAATAATACAAAGTTTGCTTAAAGCACAAATGAAGAAACACGGGTGTTTTTTTCCACAAAGCTCACATCCATGAGGCTATCTTTTCCAAAAAAGCCGGAAGAATGGAGGAACGCAGCTAGACACATTTCTATGAGAGGAGCGTATTCTCTTTTGAAAAGTCCCAGGCACGGTATTTAAAATACACAATGACATAAACATAAGCATGTCATTTTACAGCTGCAATTTGTTTGTGATATTATGAATCTAGTTCACTAAATGTTGTCCTACTTATCACAAAAGAAAAAATGCTGCCATCACCCACAACTCCCACCTGCTTAGGGAACAACCAAAGGCCACCCACCAAGAGCATGTTCACGAGGGCAGTTCTGCATGCTTCATTGCGGAAAAACATTTCTGCAAGTGGTATAATTTTGCTAAGAAGAGAACAGCTGAGCTGACACAGAGCAGAGTCTCTGAAGCGTTGAAGTCTAGTTGGATTATTTATCCTGCTTTCCACTGTTCAGCTCCAGTTGCTGACACCCGCCCATCAGAAACGTCTCGCCATCAACCTAAGCAGTCCAATTACTGTCCTTGCTACTACGCTTTAGGAAGATGATTTTTGTTCAGAAATGATTGTGTATTTTGGTATCCTAATCGGAGACACTCAGGAAGGCAGTAAGGTCAAGTTTAGCCACCAGCCTCCTCTACATGGTTTGCCCACGATCATAATCTACCTTGTGCTAATTCTTCACAGCTGTAAAATGAGAAATTATAAAATGGGTGACTCTCCTCCAACTTCCCTAACTCAGAGAAGTGTTACAAACAGAGAAGTGTTACAAACACCATTAGCGAGATATTCGGATACTACAGTCATAAAGGCAACATACATGTACGCACATACGGAAAGGTCCAAGCATTTCTAAAGTACGAGGCTCTGCATAGGTAAAATTGGGCAACCAAAGAAAAAGGGCTACTTCAGAAAATTTCGCCTAAACAATTTCTGCTTAAAATGTTTTAAAAAGTCCCACTGCGGGAAATGATGCTGTTGAAAGGTCAGATGCAGATGAGGGAGAATGTTATTTTGATCTAATTCGACTTAACAAGGAAGAACAGAATGATAATTCAAGTGTGAACCAGGTGTACTAACAAGAAAGCAGCAACCAATGAAACAAAGTCTATGAGCTGAAGCTGCAAAGAAAATACCATTTCGGTGTCATTAATTTAAATTGACAGCAAAGGTTTGAAGAAAAACTGGATATTAGTAAGCACATCCACAGCTACGCTCCCACTTCACGTTCTCGGTACGCGCGAGGTTATCTGCATACACCAACTTCATACTCTAAAGTGATAACATTATGAAAAATAATTTCCTGGGTTATCTTAAGGTTATTTATTGGAAGCATTAGATCAAGTTCATCGGCCAGACACAACCTCTTTGCAAGGTCCAGACCCAGAAAAAGATTTGTTTCTGAAACACAGAAGAGCCTAGCTGTGTTTGCACCACTGGCTCCCACTCCCAACCCCCATGTCAATCAATCCGAATCCGCCCACCAGGCCAGGGATCAAAGATCGCTCATAACCCTCCTCGAAGAGATGAGGATGTTCTAGTCCACAAGGAACTAGGTTTGAACTGAGGAGGGTTAGGCCGATTCCTGGCTGTGCCTAAGATCTCTTTATATCCGTGGATTGGACAATAGACACTAGTACCTGTTCTGAACCACGCTCTTTCATTTCTCTGTACCTTAACTCCCCTCCTGCGAAATGGCAGCACCTCAAAGTACACGAAAGAATGCCAGATGCTCAGATATACTATCACTTTACACCTTCATCCTCAATTCCCGTATACGGCAACAGACTCCAGGGCGCCGTGGTACAGTTTACACGTGATCAGCTGCACTGCAACAGAGGTTTTGTTTTTTTTTTTTTCTCTAGCTCAAACAAGGTTAACAACAATGACTCACGGAGTTTTAAGATCCTGGCTCTGACAAGCCAAGCATCTGTAGCCAACGCAAGCAGGGACAGATAGCCTGGAAATCATTCATGAGGCATTTTAGAGCCAGAGTGGAACACCATGAGTGTCTAATCCTAGTGTCAGCAGAACAGCCAGTCAGTTTGCCTTTTTATTTTGAGATATTTTCACTTCCCGGTTTCTCTCTTCCTCCAAAAGAGGATATGAGCACAAAAGGAACAACGCTAACAAAAATTCTGGTGCTAAAACCGCATACATAAGCGGGCATGTGCAAATCCTTAAATAAGTGACCTTGTTTTCAAAGACACGTAGTAAACTGGCATCAAGCTTCTGGGTGTGAAGCATACAATGGACATCTATCCATAGATATCATGGAGAAAGGACCTGAGGCACAGGAATGTGAAGTATCGGCTACTCATACTGGAGCCAGAGGTCAAAGTGGCACCGGTTTCAGTAGGAGCAGACCCAAGAATCTGGCAAAGTCACACGACTAGCAAGGTAAACCCTGCCAACAGAGAAGACAAGAGTGAAATGACTGACAGCTGTGAGATGTGGAAATCCTGGGGTCTTGCTTTTCCACCCCTTTTCCCACCCCTACACAAGCTTTTCTCAGCAACCTGGAAAGACATCAGAAATCCCCCACTGCTGGTACCTGGTCCAAAATATCACGTGACTTAAAACAGCCCACAGTTTCTGTACTTATCTAAGAAAGGGAAAAGTGAAGCTTTCTTGGAAGAGAAAAAACAGCCAGCTTACTGATCATGGTGGTGCCCCCAGCCAGCGCAGCCTTGGTCCCCTGGAAGAAGTCATCAGCGGATGTCATCCCCTGTTCCGGCATCTGGAAGCGGGTGTGAACATCGATCCCTCCAGGAATCACCATCCTGCCATGGGCTTCAATAGTTTTCACTCCCCCTGGCACAATCAGATTCTCTCCTATTTGCCTGGGTAAACAGGTTGCAAACAGCAAGTCAGACACAAACAAAGCGAACAGCCTGTAAACATACACCCTTGTGCTACTTAATCTGGCTAGTGTTTTCTTTTTCCATATAAACCAACGTACAGGATCAGCATACATAGCTGATGTTTTATTCCTCCCCTCGAAGCAGTTGCATAATTGAGAGCAAAGTGTGCAATTACTTCAGGACCTCGGGGCAGTATTAGACTGAACAGGAAGGAAAAGAAGGAGCCGCACTGGCAGGCAGCTGGAGAAGGGACCATGCAGATCATCAGATGATTGCCGCATCAACACAGCAAGAACCTTGCGAGCGGCTTTACTGGGACTGGACTGGGGTTGCCGAGTAGCAGTTCAACACTTGATCCTAGCTATCTAACAGCGATTTAGATGCTAGCATTGTTTTGGGAGCACTGGAAGAATTTTTGCCTCTATACTGTCTGTCTTCCTTTCTTGCATAAACATCACGTAGTCCCTGCACAAACATAAGCCCATGCAGATATCAGTTACCAAATTCCTGATGAGACCATCAAAGGTCTCTCCAGTCTAGCTCTTCACAGACATATTCTTAAAAGTGCCATATTGGATGACACATTGCAATTAATTAGCTGTCTTTGGCTGGCTCCTTTAACTTTTAACCTTGATTAACAAAGCACATGTGCTGACCATTTAGCCAGAACAGGAAGATTCCTTGTTTGTAACCTCTGGCTTGTCCATGTTTTCCTAAGAGTAATTTTCCAAAGACATCTGTAATATATTTAACGTGCCAGAAACGCGTGTTTCAGGACTGAAAACACAGAAGCATGCTGGAAAGAGGTCTGAACCTCAGTCCTTAAACTACAGGATCATTTTTAACTTTAAGGGAGTCTGGATTGATCCTTGCGCCATAGAATCATAGAAGACAGCGCTGCAAGAGGCCTCAAGAGGTCACCTAAGTCCAGCCTCCTACCCTAAAACAGAATTAACTGTATTAGGATGCTGAATTCTGGAATCAAAATATCTTAAGTCATAACTCAGTAAAATGTTACAACACAGATAACTTCAAACATATGTGTCATCTCAGCATGGGGCTATTCACATGGCTAAAATTAAGCACGTGTAAGTACCTCCTTTGACCCATGCTTTAATAACAGCGTTTATTTAATTCAACATCTTGTTTTTATAGTTCCTCCCTCAAACACCAGGATATACATGAAATATTCATTTTTCACTGCCATTTAATACAGCTCAGAGACTAAGTTCTTGCTAATCTGCAGTACATTTCTGTACGTTTCCAATCACAACACGGTATCAGGCTTCACTTACTTTATCAACCCATCTTCCATGTAAATGTCTGCATAAAAAGACTGGTCGTCATTAACTATTTTACCGCCTTTGATCAAAAGACGATCACTCTGCAACAAAGAAGCACACAACAATACATAATTATTCTGTGAGAAAGCTGACAGTCTGCAGTGTCACTTCAGAGATGAAAGAGCAGAGACAGAAACAACCTCTGCATTATTCAAAAGTGCATGTCAAAACACAAGTCAATTGCTGCACTTTCAACTGGAAAGATAATATATTTTATTTCATCTGCAAGTCCTTTCATCACACTAACGATCCAAAAAAATCAGAACAGAAAAGAAGCTGGGTTCCAGTGGGCTTGTCTACTTGGCAGCTTCACTCATACCTGCAGTTTGCCACCATCACCTACAGCAAAAGCATTCAATAATACTTTGAGGGATGCATAACAGCCACATCTTTTTTCTGCCTTGGTCGTATGCACAATTTCCTACATGCACCCACACACTGGAGTCACTACTTGGCTAACTGTGAGTCAACTGCTGTCAGGGAAATGGACCAAAAGTCTGTTGCCATGGGTTACACAACACAAACAAACTCATTTTGTCCAACTTGGTGATCTTTCGATGCAGCGGATACTTCTACTGCCTTTCCAGAGCCCTGCTGCATAATCAGACGGAAATAAGCAAGTATTAGCAAATCAAGTTTAAGAGAAGGATTTAAAAAACGGGTATTAAAATTTCCTCAAATTAGACAACAGTTTGACAGGAACAGAAAGGTAATTATAACAAGGCGGCCATCAGGTGATGTGCTTTTATCGCAGTCCAGGTTACATCGCGCTTTTGCGAGACTGTAGGTCAAAGACCAATTTATCTTTTTTTGCAGTAGTCATAAACAAGAGCGAAACACACTCTGCAGAGCTCTGGATGGGGAGGAAAGTTAAAAGCGACTGCCCTGTTCCTCTGGTTCCTCCATTCCCCACGTTACAGATGCGTATATTTAAAGCGAAGCACATACACGCTATGCAGCGTTCGGTTTGAACTACGCCTTGGTCCTTGTATCCGCACTTGTACTTACTCTGATTCTCTTTCCTCCTCCCACAAACGTCTTTGTAAGAGAACAAAGCTATACCAGAACAGCACAGCCAAAGACTGGTGAAACTGAATACTGAGTTCAGAAAGGGGTAGAAAGCAGGACTTTAACTCAGTGGTGCCTTGAACTTAAGGCAAATACATAGAAGACAGTGACAGTGGTGCTCAGGGCCCTTATTTCGAGCTGGGACTCCTCCACTGGTCAAACAGAAGAAAAGAATCAGGCATTTTCCCAAAGAGCTTATAATAAAACTGAAGAGCTGGAGCACCAGATTCTCGACAGACACAAGCTGACATGGCTCTTTTAACGCCAAAAGGGCTACAGGAATTGCATCAGCTACTGATTTATACCATTATATCCACCTTTTATATAACTGTTAAACATCTACGAGATGTTCAGTGCCTCTCCTTCCCCCTCCTTTCTTTCCTTCTCTTTTCTCCTACTGCTGCAATGGAGAGTTTCCCTGAATAACGCCACTGATTTAAAAAACAAAGAAAGAAAACCCCAAGATTTAAATTTAGGATCTGCTGTGAATGCCAATAACCCTGAATGAATTAACTTGGGGCGTGAAAAACCCACTTGTCTTTCAACGCCAGCCTCTACAGCAAACTGTCCTACATGTTTACCATTTCCAGAAACACTGCAGTATTTATGCCCACCCCTAGTGCAGACTCCTTGTGCTATTAAAAAGGCCAGCTACTAGTGAAATCGGCTAGTTTGGCCATCGATGTCACTGACAGCCCAAGTCCTAATGCACTGAGCATCAATTAGGAAAGAAGAAAAAAAAAAAAATATATATATATAGTGACCAACAAAAACACAGCCTGGACCGTTTTGATGATGCTCTAATGCTTCTGCTAGTAAACAGGTCTGCCACTGCAGCTGTATGGCAGGCTCTGAAATCAGTGCGAATCCTTCTGCTCATTTCAACCACCCTGGAGACAAAAGCGCACGCAGTTTGCAACCGTGCGAGGGCCTGCCGCTAAACCTGGATGTATTTACCCTACTGATGCAGTCAAAATAGGACAGCTAGACGTTGATGATGATCCTTCTTCAAACATTTGTCTCCATAGATCAATTCCGGGTTCGTACAACAGCAAATAAGACCAGAATCTGATTTTTTTTGTCCCTTCTCTTTACAAGAGAATTGCACTGGGTGCACACAACATAAATCAGAGCATTCAGTCATAAGAAAAATGCGTCATACTACTTTTGGCCCGTGACAGCGATTCAGCAGTAACCTTCATCCTTATTTAAACGTATGCATCTTTTTAAACTCGCTAACACTGGACTCTCCGAGGGAAACTATTCCACACCGCACCCCACCCCACCCCCTCCAAAAAGGAGGATGCTCCAGTTATCACGTAACAATTTTGTGCATCCCCTGCATTTCCTGGACAGGCTGGGAAAGGTAACCGTGCAGCCCAGCGGCTCCAGCACAGATGTCACACTTCAAAGCTCCATTTCGGAGCTCACTTCCCTGCCTCGCAGGCTGGGGAAGGAGCACTAGGCTGGGTGTGTCCGTGGGGCTGCGAGAAGGAGCCGCTGCCAATAATGAAAAAAAACTCCGCGTCAAAAAAAAAAAAAAAAAAAAACCAAAAAAAAAAAAAAAAACAACGAAATGGCTGTAACGGCCCGTTAGATGCGAATATGTTGCCTTACGTAACGAAAAGTTAGTATTCTCGGATCTGCAGTACCTGCCCTAAATCGGCTCCCACAATAAGGCAACCGAGGGAGGGGTTTATATAACGGCTCCTTCCCCGCTCCCCCCGGATCGCACCCAAAGGCGCGCCCTGCGAGAAGCTTCTTGGGGAAGAAAAAGAGAAATCCTGCTCCAGCCCCAGCGCCAACCCGCCGGGCTGGGGGGCGGGGGGGGGAATCCGGCCGATCCCCCCCTCACCACCCCATTCACCCCCCGAGCTGCTCTTTGCCGGGCTGGTGCAGGACGGGGGGGGCTCCATCCCTCTCCCCCCACCCCCGGAGGAGGGGGGGCACAAACCCTGCAGGCAGGGGATCTCCCCAGCCCCGAGGTACCGCTGTCCCCGAGGCTCCCCCCGGGCGATGCTGATGAAATTCCCCCCCCCAACCCCGTGCCGCCCCGCTCCCGGCCGGGCGCCCGCTCAGCATCTCCGCGGTTCTCCCGAACCTCGCTCAAACTGTCGCTCAACCCCCCCCACCACGACCACCACCACCACCTCCCCTGGCCACCCGTTGCCCCCCCCCGGGCGTCCAGCCGTGCTGCAGCACAGGAAGCGCTGCATTAGCCCCTGATCTCATTATCCTGCCCCAAAGCCCTGCCATCGCCCTGCGAGCACACAAAGGGCTTAATCCCCGCGCAGCCCTCCCCCCTTCCCCGCTTTTATTCCCGGGCTCTCAACTCACCGTGATCCGTGGAATATTTTTCTTCCCCTGATAAGACATCTTGGGAAATCACTCCCCAATTTATTTAATGATTTTTTTTTTTTTTAGGGGGTGGGGGGAGAAGCGGGGCGGCTGCTGTATGGCTATTGTCTCCCGTGCAGCAACTGCTCCCCGACCACCCCTCCACCGGAAAAAAAAAAAAAAAAAAAAAAAAGGCAAAAAAAA
>JANXJC010000051.1:17970062-17982691 GCA_027564655.1 Leptodon cayanensis | reverse complement strand
CAATGGAGGCGGCAGGGAAGGCGCGGCGGCGCGCGCTGCTGGCAGCGGCGGGAAAGCCGGCGGGGGAGGGGGGAGAACCGGGTGCCCCCCCGCCCCTGCCGCCACCCGTTCCCCCGCCCCGCGGCGGGGCCAAGCTACTGCCAAGGGAGCGGTTAGCGGAGCTACCGCGCTTGCTCGGGGGGTGGGAGGGGAAACGGCGGCCGCCTCCGCCCCGCAGCGGGCCCAGCACCTGATGCGCGGTACCCGCGGCTGGGGGATGCTGCGAAACGACACGCACCCCCCACCCACCCACCTACCCACCCGGGGGGGGGGGGCTGCGGACACCCTCTTTCTACCCCCGGCGGGGCTGCGAGCCCAGCGGGAGGGGAGGAGGGCTGCCCGGGGTGGGCTGGCAAACGCGCTGCCGTCCATCTTCTTTGTCCCACCCCGCCCTCCTTGGCGCTACCGGAGCAGAAGGCTGTTGGGAAGCATTAGCAAATTGTTCGGGGGAAAAAAAAAAAAAAAAAAAAGAAAAATAAAAGAAAAAAAAAATGAAGGTTTGAAGCCACTCCCGGCCCTTTGATTTCCCAGCATCTCTGCCGTGCTTTCTAAATACCTTCTCCCGCACCTCCTCCTGCAGAAAATACAGCCCAGATTCCAGTCCCCCCCTCCCGTGGTCACTAACCTGAAGCTTTAGTGCCAGGGAAATGTGGGATCGGAGCTACGCACAGGCGTGGTGGTCCTCTCCAGTCACTCTGGCCATTCCTTACTATTCCAGTGTTGCCATCTCCCACGTTCCATGTTTCAGTCACACTTGGAGTCTTAAATTTCTCACTCCCTGAACTCCATAAGCTGGTACTTCAAGGGAAGAAATGCATTAAATGGCATAAATATTCCCTCATTATTTACGGTGCGCTTGCCCCAGTGCAATGGAGATGGGATCCATGGCCAGAGTGTGGGATAACCATTCAAAATACATCTGTTTACACCAGTTCCTCTTGCATCAATTGCTGTGGGGGAAGGTACAAGACACCTTTTGGAGAACTCATAAATAGCACAAATCCAATTCTGCTTGGAGGTTATAACAGACAATTAATGACTGACAAAGACTTACCTTCTTCCCTCATCATGAGTGAATTTCACATCACACAAAGCAAACTGCAAGCTCCTGCTATCACAAAACCTTTACATACCCAAGTAGTTCCGTGACACACACTGTACACAGCCCATAAGAAATTAAAACCTTCAGTATCTCTCTGCAGTAAATCATTATAAAGGCAACATCTGTTCAAACAGATGACTATCAGGACCTTTTATGTACGTTAGTTCACAGGAAGCTATAAAGAAAAGAGTAGAAGAGCTTTTCCTATGTATAGGTAGGGCATCAGGCAACATTTAAGTAGCTAATGTGCCAATCAGTTAATATCCAATTAGTACCAAATGAAAAAGCGGCTCATTATGACAGTAGCAAAATGATTAATTTGTTAGCCTGTAGGGTTTTATTTCGATTTAATGATTAGAACAGACAATACTAAATGAGTTATCCTGCCCCTCCTGATCTGTGCTAAAAGAAGTTTTAAAACCTCAGCATATTTTTGCTCGGAACATGGAAGAAAGCATTTACATCAGATCTCTAAATTTAGACAGTGCAACTGTTCCTTTTTTCCCTTTAATGCTAGCTTTCCTCCTCAATTTTCTATCTGAACGGTCTCTTGCCTCTGCTTGCCAGGTAAAAGAGTGTCTTCAGCTATCAAAGAGGAAGCAAACGCTGCCTAAGGGTTTGAGAGATAGCATCGAGGCGCTTGGGCAGCTGACCTGAGACGTGGTAAGACCAGCTACCATTTCAAGATCCTGCCCTGGCAGCAGCGACATGATTAGAGAGGAACCGCCACAAAGATGGGCGCAGGAAACCGTACGTCTCCAGCGCTGACTCGCCTCCCCGACCTTGGGCAGGTCATTTCTCCACATTATGCTAAAAGTTGTGGAACAGCAGTACTGGTAGAAGAAATGGAAGCACCTTTAAGGGGATGACGTCATCAGCACGCTGATGTTTCTAAAGCTATTCTCATCTGCTCAAAGACAGCTATTTAAAATCCTTTTTTTAAAAGGCGAGCCTTACTGCACATGGGCCTAATTCAGAACGGCAGTTCTTGGACTTTGAATACATTCCATAACTTGAATCCAGTAGTGACTAGGTTCAGAAAGTAATAACAAATCTTCAGGTGACACTTAGCTTTTCCTTCCCATCACCATGTTGCAAGAACCTAAGTAGTACAGAATAAAATAAATTAAGAGATTAAAGGGCTGAAAAACACGGTTGTTCAATATTCAACATCTACACAGCACCAAATTTTAAAAACTTCCGTATGATTTAGTGTGTACCCAAAGAACCAGAACGGAGCTCCCAGGCGTATCTTCTAGCTCCATTATACCAATTGCCAATATGGCCCAATTTTCTTTCCTTCTAGCAATGAGCTAAAAGGCTATCAAAATAAATAATTTAAAAATTATTAATGTAGTTGCAAACTCGCTTATTTAGCCTTGCTAAACAAAGGCAAGGAACATGAGGGGAGGTGATCGGGAGGGATGGAGAAGAGCTATTGAAGCTAAAGGACAACGTTGGGATGAGAAAAGTGGGGAACAGAGTCAGAAAATACCACAATGTACACCTGCATTATATTTTTTTTTTACAAAAGCTGATTCTCTCCTCTAGTAAAGCTGTAGTTTGTGTCTAAGTTCCCCCTGTAAGTTAAATGAAGAAAGATAACTACTTTTGAAATGTCAGGGGCAGGAGTCAGGTCCTAGGTTAAAAGAGGAGAGTTGAACCCGCTTCTTAAATCCTTGCAGGTTTGTATCCAGTCCAGCTGTCATACAGCAGTGCCGTTACCTGCCAAGGTATTGCGGGAAGTGGTGGGATTTCTAGATAATGTTGATGCGCTTTGTCTTCCATAGGTCTGTTAATGCACACGGCAGGCTGAGCAGGCTAAAATTAGAAGGTGCTACAGAGAACGAGCACTGCCAAATCCTCCTTGCCAAACGTTAACGAAGGAAAGCGATGAAGGACGGCTGGCCAGCCCAACCCAGCTCCCTGACTGCAGCCACTACGACAGGACCAGCGAGGCTGATGCAGCCAAGTCACATCAGCAGTAGAGGAAGAGCAAAAGAACGTAAATGTCTTCCATTACGCTACACCAGCATTTCCGAGGGCGCTGACAACATTCCCCAAATGGCAGAACAGGGGAGGAAATGCAGCAAACAGAACATTATGCCCACATTTGCACTGCCAGCCTGTACCCCAGCCACATACAGAGCTGTGCTCTGCACTGGCTGAGTGTCTCTGGCTCATCCTTGGGCTTAGGGTAGTTGGGGGGCCAGTGGATACACAAGATTGCCGTCAGCCATTTCTGCACAGATAATCAGCTGGTGTAGGACATCTTGTGCAGGCTCTTTGCAGCAGGAACGCATTTCATGTTAAAGGAACGTCTAGGTCTAAATTTGTCTTCTGGAAAGGTCTAGAGGGAAAATGGCACAAGAATATGAGAATCTCTGTACAGTGATAATCTATGCTAAAATAAATCATCACAGGCATCAGTGGAAATCACTTTGCATCAGCTCTGAATCTTAACTTTACAGATTCTGTGGACTACCATAATGCACTTCACAAGGAATTTTATTCCCACTGTGGAGTTACTGTATGGTTGGGAAAAAACTATTAAAAGAGTCTCTTTCTCTGTGGAATTTTAGTGTAGTTGCAACAGACCCCACAGAATTTCTGCAACACCCGATTGCTTTTACTCCTACTGGATTCTTAAAGGTTTATCCACAAGGACATTTTGCTATGAAATTATAAAACCTGCAAATGGAAATACATGTTTTAGAATGCAATCAAAAGAGGGATCAGAGATGGATTTAAAGCATTCCTGAAAATACATGAAATTCTAGCACTACAGCATCAACGAACTCTAGATTTCCCTTTAGGCTTGTTAGATGCTAATAAACCCCACTCCCTATTGGGGAATCACCCACTGCCAAAGTCAGCAAGGCTCTTGTCATTGCGATCAGAGGCAGCAGCACTGGACGAAAAGAGCTTTCATGAGTTCACCCATCAGGCCCTAATTTTCTGTCATGATTCTGCCCATGCCAATTGCTGCATCAGCTCCGAGTCTCAGTGACTTGAAAGGAGTTTCCCATGGATCCAGCAACCCCCTGCATCTTGTGAAGTGCTGAGAGGATTAAATGCAGGCTGATATATGGCAGAAGAAGTACATCTGTCCTTCCCAAAAGACAATGAAAGAACTGTCCATTACTAATCACTATAAATTAAATTACAGAGGGGAATTAGACTTGCCAATGTGCATCTTTCGTTTTTTTCATTATCTTAGAGGAGAAAATTAAAGTTAAGTGTCATGACATGGAAATGACCATAGAGGTCAAATGTGCTACTATGAGGTAAAAATCATACAACTTGTCAGAGAAACAGCCTAATCTTTTTTGAATACAGACTATCTTAGATTATGAGTGGGAGATTCACTTTCTAACTGCACAAACAGGTCGATAAAAATGTACATTTGATCTGCAAATTAAAATTAACCTTCCAATTGATTTTGTTTCCTTTAAAATCCCAGGAAACCTTGAGAAGGTTCAGAAATAACCTTCTAAGAAGACTGTTACCGTTATAGTGTGTTTCTTAGAGGAAATGTCCTGAACATTTCAGGTGCACTACAGACTTAATTGTCCTTAAACAAGCCTGAGCCGCTGCTCCACAGTTAATTTACTATCACATCATGTTACTGGCAAAGAGACAGCCCTCTTCAGGGTTCTGGACAGGGATCGCTCTGTCATGCGTAGTACAATACAGAGCAAAAATGTGCTTTCCTCTCTAAACAGCTTACTGCCTACACTCATGCTGTGACCTTCACTACAGTTAAATACAGCATTTCTGGAACTAAGGCATGGGACATTTGGACATCCTTGTCCTTGCTCCTCCCTTTCATCCAGTGGAGAGAGTTTAGCACCTCCAGGCCCATGGGAACCATGAGTAGGGTCTAAGAAATGGCTATTTTCACAGTAATTTGCACTGTTACTTAACATTATAATCCCTTCTCTTTCCCCAAAAACCTACAGGGCAAAGCATCAGGCTTTCAGCAATTGCTGTCATTGCTTGTGTCAGCCAGCTTTGCCTACCTCTGATGTACAGGACAATCATTACCCCAGACAACAAGAAAATGAAATTCTGACCTTTCTCCTCCCACCCTGAGATTCATTCCAGATCTCTGGGAGGTGACCAAAAAACAGGACATTACGCTTCTGTGTGAATCTTACAGTAAAGAGGTTTGAGTTTTGGTACATTTCCTGCAGCACTGCTCCCAGATGCTGTCCCTTTATTAGGGTAAAAATGTTCATGCAGAACACACACATCAACTTCTCATGAGCTTTGCTGCCTACATCATTTCCCAACTCTATAACACCACCACAGAAAATAGACTCCGATTTAATGTGCCGCAAGACAAGCGATACAGGGAGTTAGATGTGGTCTTGCAGGCAAAAAATTTCAGGCAGACTTAAACAACTGCTCAGCATCTACTAAAAACAGATGGCTCATGTCAAATGATGGCCACAGCACTGGCATAAGGGTGGCATGCAAAGCTGCCAGTCTCATTGTGCCAGATACTGCATCTATCCCCCCGAGATAAAGCCTGCATTGCAAGGTGCTGCTGGAAGACCAGATCTCTGAATTGGCTCAGCTCTAAACTGAGTGGGGAGATCTGGCCCCAGGTGTTCAAGTTCTCCCTCCAGTCTTTAGCCCAAATGATAAGTTGGCACTGCATCAAAGCCCCTTGCTCATTTCTGCATGAGAGAGTGTGGTATTGGTAAATTCCTGACATAACACTAACAGACCACTCCACAAGACACCCATTGGATGTATGGCATGTTCCAGCTATGCACATTAATGGCTTTGAGGGGGATCTAATAAGTTAAGAGGAATTTGGCGTTTGTGCTCATAATTGTTAGTTTCTCTATGGGTTTTTTTTCAGTAGTCAGACAAACCATTATGATCCATTGGAAGAAGATGCAAGTCATCCTCCTGTATGATTATTTTTCAAGCAGTGATTGTCAAAATAAGGCTAGAAAAATTGCAGGGATTGTAACAAATTAAACTCAGAACTGCATTTCCAGCTGTCTGGAACAACTTCTTTGTTTTACACAACAGTTCCATTAATGTTCCAGAGTCTATGATTATTTGAGCTCTCAACAACGTCCTGTTAATTATTTCTCTCCAGGAACGAACCACCATGTTCCTGAGAGCTTTGAGGTTTTAGCAAAAAGTCCAGTCGTGTCAAAAGCTTCGTGACACTGTGTTTTGCAAGTGATTTCCTCTCCTGTCAATTTTAAAATAAAAATATTTTCCTAGTCTCTGTTTATTCATTATTGTTACTTATCGTATTACAATAGGACATAGCTTTCTTGTTTTAGACTAGTAGTTTACACCCAGTGCTCTGCAATTCCTAAAGGTCCATGAACTGTTTCTAAGGGATGCAAAAAAGGTATGAAAAGGTGACTGTTTGTTGCGCAGGGGAACCACCTGAATCACTGGAGTAAGGACAAGATGGCAATGGGAACTTCAGCTAGCAACTGAAGGCAAGATCTGGACCCCAAGGCTTGTAGCTGTGTTGAAATGTCTTAGCGCCTACTCAGGCTCTCTGTGCAAACTAGATTAAAGCAAGCCCCAGGCTTGCTGATCCCTCTTGCAATCAAACCTTGCTTTTCCCTATAGATGTTCCCTAAAAGACTGTCTCTGTCCCAAAGAATCTCAACAGATGAGCAAAACAGAAGGAAAAGCCATTATACACATGGGAAACCTGGGAAATGCACACAGAGAAATGACCCAGGTCAAGCAAGCAATGGCCAAGGTTTTTCAAAATCCAGATGAATGCATGTGTCTCAAGACTGGTCATCTAAGGAACAGAGGACTAATGCCCTGGGAAGCCATTTTATCAGTCCCCCGGCTCTGACACAAGGTAGCTTGCAGCTCCTGCACTGACTACTACAAAGCAGTGCTATGAGTAAATTCCACAGGTCCCTGCCCTGATGCTATGTGAATACCCAATCCCACTGGAGGAAGTGGGCTTGCAGGTGCACAGCAATTCATGAAAGCCAAGCCAAGTGTTTATGGTCTCATTCAAGAAATGCCAGGTTTGAACATGACATTCTTGTTAGACTGCAGTGATGGCCCAGCTGAGGTCAGGGCCTCAAAGCACTAAGCAATGCTCAGACACTGAACAATTAGCTCCAGGACCAGGCATTAACAGTCTAAACAGGGAAGATGACAAAGTTTAAGACGGGAAATAGAAGCACAGTTAATTCTCCAAGGCCTGACAGCTGGGAAGTAACAGAGCTTGCCTGAGATCTGCTGAGTGGCAGACCTGTTGAATAGGTCACGCTGCCTCCAGAGGCCTAACTGTAAAGAGCTGCTTAAACCAAGACAGAGAGCCTTGCTGGTGCCTCTAGAGAGGATCTTAACCCTGAATTATGAGGCAGCATGGCCCAGAGGCAATAAAGCGAGGCCATGATAGATGCCTATAGAATACCCTAGGCAGGATAGACACAAAGAGATTTGATTACCCTTATCTTTGCCTGCAGAACAATATATTGCAATTTAATGTGGAATAATTACATTGCTTTTTTTATCCTCTGGACAGCTAAGAACTGAGAAAAATAAAAAATAACTTGTCCATCTTGCTTTGTTAATTATTTCAGTGGAGATTAATACAAGATCTTTCTATACGGTGACAGAAAGGATGACTGTTTTAAACCCACTTTGGATCCAGTCACTGGCTAAAATACTTCCACCTATCTCCATTGCCTCCAGTTGATAGGCACCCATTCCCATCAGCTCACAATATGGTCCTTTGGTTGCTGAAAGAGAGCATGGACCATCCTCTATGTTGGTTGTTACATGTGTTGATAAAAATTTCAACTACTGTCAGCCTCAAGCTAAAGAAAAAGAAGCAGTAAGATTTCTAGCCTATTGTGAAATAATTCATGCAAGTTATAAATTCAAGATCCTATAAATTAGCGTACAGTTTGTTTCCACTATAATTTAGATTCCTATCACATGGAAATAGTGTACAGTCTATCCAGGGAGAACCTATTTCAGATGTGTTATTAAATGCTTAAGGCAGAGGTTTGAAAATAATGGGCCAAATTAAGTTGCAAAACTTCAGAAGCCTTTTAACTCCTATCTGAAATTATTTTAATGCAGTTTCCTTTAACGCCACTTCCTGCAACATTGTTTTTCTTTACCTTTTTTTTTGTAATACGTTGAGCTTTGATTCTCATCATAAACACATTTCTATTAACCACACTGAAGTAAAGCCAGTTTTACCTGCTGAGGATCTAACCATTGATTCAAGCTACAGTTGCAGTCAGCTGGAAAACCATCAAAGCTAAAACACTCCTGCAATAAAGTGCCAATCCATAGCAAGACATTTATAATAAAAGACTGCACTTACCCGAATGCTCGCAACCCCTCACAACACAATCCATTGGCATCAGTGTTACGTAAAGCTAATGAGAAACAACTCCAGTGTTGCACTATCCCATTATTTCATAGCCTCAGTTAACATTTATACGACAATCTTTAAAAATAGAGCCAAAACCCACACTTTTTAAAAAATGTGATTAATATTCTGTGTGGACTTCTGATTTTTCACCACATTGTACTTAAAGTTTTTTATTATGTTAATCACAAAATAATTGAGCTTTTCAGAATTAATGTATCACCTGTTTATACTTATGTCCCGCAGGACATCGCCACCTCAAATTGTCGGAAATGAGTCCTGAAAGTGTCCTGAATTGCAAGACCTTTGACTCGCCAAGATGAAAAGGTGTATGCCCTTTATTCTTGAAATGCACCTTGGTTAGTCCAACAAGACTAATTAATCATGGAAAGTTGCTCAATTAGTAGGCACTTCAATATGGTCAAATCAAACCATAGGCATTTGTAGTGGCAAACTTTTGTTTGGGTTTGGCAAATCAGGTTTGAAGTGGTGTGGAGCATATCCCACTCCTAATCAAAGGTTGGTGCGTAGCGCTTCTGAATATCAAGGCCTACCTTTGTGATCTCACCGTAAAGGGCAGTTGTTCACGCATGTAAATATGGCTGGATGGAGCCCTTAGGTTACTGTAGTAGGCAGAAGCAGAGTAGGGTCTGATTTGAGGAGGATGAGTCCCCAATAATACTCCTAGTAATATTTCACGTTTCTGAAAGCAGGAGAAAGTGGCAAACAAGCCCATATTATAAATTCCAGGCAGACTTCTGCCCTGTATATGCAGTCCATACCACTAGTAAAAATCAGGAGGCACATCCTAGAAACAGTTCCCAGAAGAAAGGACTGCTCTGTAAACCCACTGGTGGACTACTCACAGAAACTCTTTCCCAGTATGCTAGGAGTTTATCAGTTTGCTGGTCGGCGCTTCGTTCATTTCCGCTCTTCCAGCCTATGCATAGGAGCCAGCATTGTCAGAGGAACACACAGAGTATTTCGTGGCTCAGATCTGAATAAAGCTTGCTTAAATCTATTTATCGAGGAAAGCAAATGTGCATAGTCAGCTAGACCTATGGGTTGAATGTGTTTTGCCTCAGGAAGAGGATAGGCTTTATTACACCGTGACACATACAGAAAGTAAGAAAATATCTTCAGGAGTCTTAAAAGACTGGGAGGAGTTCAGTAGGTTTCTAAGAGAACGCCACATTCCTGTGAAAGTCCCAGATCTTCCTGAGGCAAAAATTCCCACTGTAGCCAGAGGCCTTGATCAAAATTGGTATTGAAATACAGCTCCCAGGGGTCACTCTGGAGTCTGTCCTCCCCTGGGAGGAGGGGGTAGGAGTTTTCCCTGAAAGAAGCCTGCAGGGATTTAATCCCTGTAGGTGGAGGCTCACTGATGCTCTTTTGCTAACAATTGCATTTCTGCTCCCGTGAGCTGCGCTCACTAGCTGGGTGGGGCATTTTGCTACCGTTGTACTGGGGGGAATCGCCTAAGAAACAAAAAAGTCAGTATCTATCCCCAAATAGGAAGGCAGGGCAGGGAAAGGGAGGATGTTTGTGGGTGCAGGGGCTCCTTTCTTCTTCTGCCCTCTTCCCTGCGCACATATACACACACCTGCAGACAGCACACGGATAACATTAGACGTCTGTCTGGCAAGAAGGCTCTAGGAGAGATGCTGCTTCTTAGACGAAGACATTGACTGCCACACACACGCAAGTGACATAAAAGCAAGAAACTGCAGGGTGGAAAGGATACATCCCTTCTGCAGCCTATCGCGTGTTCGAGTTGCATCTCTCTCACACACACACACACATATATATATATGTACCCACCTTGTCGTTTAGGTTCTGCAGCGCCTCCTTCCCAGTGGCACTCTTGATCTCCACCTTTCTCCCGAAATCAACAGATGGTTCCCCTCCCTTCCCGGTCTGCCTGGAATAGACGGATTGAGCATCCGGACCCAGGTGGGCAACGTCCTTCTGCTTTGCCACGACTTTGTTAGATCCGCGGCCCACCGAGAGGGAGTCGAAGTCGATGGTCTTGTTCTCCAGGGAGCCTTCCACCGGGCAGAACATGCCACAGAATTTCTGCCGGGGCTTGGGACTGCCCGAGCCCAGGTTTTTGAAGAAGGCTGGCACTTCTTCTTCCTCGCCCTGCCGGCCAGACTGCTTCCTCTCAGCCATGGCTTGTGTGGTCTCTCTGCTAAGGGAAAATAATAACAGCAGTAACCAGGAGGATCCTTCACACACACACGCACACACACGAAAGGAGGAGAGGGGGGGAGAAAGGAGGAAAAAAAAAAAAAAAAAAAAAAAGAGAGAGAGATCGCTCTGGGTCCTAGAGATACGGCAACATCAACTGCAAAGGGCTGTGCCTGGCAGATCCCCTGCCCCCATCGGTACAATATAGCCTGTGGCTCGCTCTGTTTTCTTTGATGCAGTGCAAAGTTGAGGGAAGATTGGGGCAGATCCTGCTGCAATCAAGGGAGGAGGTTTCAAGTTCCCAGCATCCAGATGGGGAGGGAGGGAAAAGGAGAGAAGGGGAAAAAAAAAAAAAAAAAAAAATCCTCACTCTGCAGCAGAAACTGAGGACTGATCCGGAAGTGATGCGACTGGTGAATTGGCAAATGGACTCGATCAGGTTGGAGCAACAGCCCCCATCACACACAGCCTTTCCCCTCCCTCCCCTTCCCCAGCGTGCTGCTATTGCTACAAGTTGCACAGAGGCTGATGGGGACTGAGCACCCCCCCTCACCTCCGGCTGCTCTGGAGGCGTGTTCCCAAGGCAGGGGAGAAAGGATCTCTTCCTTCCTCCCACCACCCCCCTTTCCCCTTCCTCCCCTAGCCCCGCAATGGTGGAGTGAGGGAGTGCTCCGGGAATCCTATTGTTCCTCACTTAAAGCAGCGGAGCCGGAGGGCGGGGAGCAGAGGAGATCGCGGTTGGGCTAGCGGGGCTAGTGGGAGGCAAAATGCTGACTCATCTTTCTGGGTTTTGGGGCATCGCTGGTGCCGTGACTCGGGCAGACCCTCTTCAGGGGGGGAAAGGGTCGATTGATGGCAGTGGCGAGAGAAGGAGAAAGACAGACGGATGGGAGAGGGCTGTGGGAACCGAGGGAGCGAGGAGAACGAGCCGTTAACCAGGACTTACCTCCAGGAGCCGAAATTCAGTGACCTTGCGAGTCAATTAAGCCTCCGCAATGCCAGCAGCCCCCAGTCCCTCCCCGCGGGGGATCAGGCGAGGCAGCCCGAGGCGGCTCCGGCTGAATCCAGGTTTCTAGAGGAGGAGACCGAGCAGCGGCAGCCCCTTGCCTCCCCGCTCTTGCCCATGCTGACAGCCTCCCTGCGCTGGGAGACGGAGGCAAAGCAGGCGGCGAGCGGGAAAGCGAGGGGCCGAGGGGGCCGGGGCCGGGCGAGCCCCCCCCCGGGGCCGGGCCGGGCCGGGCCGCGGGCGCTGTCCCTTCAGCACCACCCGCCGCCCGGCCCCGGCAGCCGGCCCGCGGGGGGGCTCAAAGCCAGGTCCGGGGTCGGGAGGGGGCTCAAAACCAGCCCCGAGGCGGGGGGCTCAGAGCCACGTCCAGCCACGTCGCCCCCCAGCCCCCTTTGCGCCCCGCATGAGCCGCTGGGCTCTCACACACCCTCCTGCTCCTCGCGGCTGGTACAGCTGCATGGGTCAGGGATTCTTTTTTTTTTTTTTTTTTATCACTTATTCTCTCTCGGGTTTGTACCCAAATAAGCGGAGGGAGGGTTGCCCCAGTCATTTCCGAAGGGCTTCTTTCAGTAGAGTACACCCAACGGCCCTGCGGGTCCAGCTGAGGCTGTGTACGTGGGAGGAGAGACATTTTTATGACAAAGGTAAGTGGTGCAGCGCACAATAGGTTTAGCTGGGCTGTCTCCACCTGATACGTGTTATTAACACCGCTGGTCTGGGTCCTTGAGGCTAATCCATGTGCAATATTGCTCTGAAACAAACCCAATCACCGAGGTGTTTATTACTATGCATTATTCATCGATATGCATCTTTGCACATGCATATATTAAATGTTAATTGAGAAGCATCTGTGTCCAAATGGTTACCAAGCACCTTCATAAGGGTCCGGGCGG
>JANXJC010000051.1:17927867-17969962 GCA_027564655.1 Leptodon cayanensis | reverse complement strand
GGGCCCCCCCCCCCCCAAAAAAAAAAAAAAAAATCACCAAAAGCAAAAAATAAATAAATAACAAGAAAACTGTCAGAGCCCTCTCTCCCTGCAAACCACACCCAAATCAATGCATTTTTACTAAGAGGTGGAAAAAAACCCAAACCAAGGTCACAACCAAGTGGAGCCCTGTAATAAATGCACAGCACAGTGTTAAAAGACTCCAGACTAAAAGAAAAGAAATAAGCCTGCAGCTTGGCCCTGAAGGATGAAGATGATGTGCTCTGGTAACTAATGAAGGAAGGAGAAATCCAAAGACAGAGGCCCTCCAGGGGAAAAGCTCCACCTCCTTCCCCTTCTGGGACCATAACAGCGGATCAGCCAGGGTTGTAGCCACACTGATCTCAGGTGCTTGGTTGGGGATTGGAGGCCAACATATGGTCTCTCAGGTACGCTGAAGTCCTGTATTATTTAAGGTTTATAAATATTAATAGTCATAGCACTGCTGATCAGGCAGTCCGCAGAAGCTGCAGAGAGTGCTGACAGAGGCCCCAGCAAGCTGAAAGCCTTGAAGCGATTGTGTTGACACGTTCTGCAGTTTGCGGAAATGTATGCAGTGGCTTTCAGGGATAGCCTTAAACAAAGCTCATTCATCACTTGGCACATCCTTGGAAGATGCTCAGATGGCCACAGACACAAGTCTCTGTGGAGGGATGGAAAGAGAATGATCTGCCAATAAGCTAGCCTAGAGGCTCTGAAGTGACTGAGACAAGAATGAAATCCTGCAGACAAGACTGCAGCTTCCAAACGTTTCAGACCTGATGAAGGTCACTCCCAAAAGCTGAGGTTTCCTACCATACAGATCTGACTCTCTTTTCCAAGAGACCCTCAAAACATGGACAACAGTCACATATTGAACAGCCATCTCCAAGTATTTCCCCTTTCCACATGCACTTGAGGACACACTCAGCAGTGTCGTCAGTTATTTTGTGTTCAGCTCCAGTTGCGCTCATGGGAAGTCTATCAAAAACGCCTTACCACCTTACCACAGGCTGATCTGTTGAGTCTCTGACTGGCCTTACATATCAAACCAAAGGTGATTTCAATCACCCATGTGGAAACTCAGGCACTCCAAAAAAAAAAAAAAATCACTGAACTACTAAGAGGAACCCTCCTTTGACTGTATTCTCCTTTTTGGATATTTCACAGGGTGTTTGTAGAGTACTCTCTCTGTCTTTATGGTCCTTTTATGGACACTGAAAAATACTGGGGTAATCTCAAGTGTTTTTATTCCAACCTGTGAAACTCAAGTATCCGATCTTGAGAAATGTCCAGCTGTAGCAAACTCTACTCATTCCTTTTGTTTTACTTGAACTGAAACATTTTGATACACCTACATGACTCCACAGCTTTATTCCTAGGACATTCTTTTTCCTACAGGAAGAGTGCTGTCATGAGTAAAGCTCAACCAGCCAGTGCACTGAGAACCGAGACCCCCAAAATCACTCTGACTTTGGGACCAGCCATAGAAACTTATTGTCTACATGAGTCCTGTTGAGCCTCTACGATGTCTGACGCACAGGTCTTCTTTAAGATTCCAGAATTCCCAGCCATATATATGAGATTCCTTACCAACCTTGTTATCACAAAAAAAGCATAGGCTGATGCAACTTACATTTCAGTTTGAGTTTGTTTCCAGCTAGTCAGCATGGGACAACTCCTGAGTGGCAATATATTAAACCAGCAACTGGATATGCCCGTGCTCTAAGCATGGAAATAACTGAAGTTTGCTGAAAAATCACCAGACACTGATAATCTGTGTGTGCTTAATAATCCCATAGGGCATCTATTTTCACTCCGAACCACATAAATTACTTTGAAAATAACACTGATGCTCATCTGAATTTCATAAACCCAGCATCAATAAGAAAAATTTCTCAGATAACAGACCATACTTAGCCCTATTGACAACAAAGGTGGAGAAACGCTGAATAGTAACATAAACACAACCTGAGAAACGAATCAGGCCAGTTGGAGTTACACTTCTAGCCTTCACTCTCCATGCAGCAGATGTCATATTCCGACCCTGTAACGAGCATTAATTGGTTCTTGCAATATTACAGTGATACAAGTATGCAGAGTAGAATAACTAACTTGAACACTTATTTGCAGAGAAACTATTTAGCAATACATGAAAAATTAGTTAAATTTATCAGCTAACATTATCCACACAATATATAATAAAAGGAACAAAAGGAATCACAACATCAGGTTTTCTTAACATCATAACACTCTGGACACTTCTGGGCGAGTGACTTCTAGTAGTAATATCTTAACACTGCAAAAAAGGAAAGTGATGAATAGAGAGCTTGCACAGCCTGCCCAAAACTGCAGAGAAAAGCAGTGGCAAAACTGGCTTAATTTAAGATTCTTTTATGCTACTGCACAAAGTCCTAAGTGACATAAGTACTCACTACCTTAAGCACTGCAGCACCACATGACAAAAGACAATCTCTGCCTGGGGATTTGCCCTGGCAAGACAAGAAAAAGGACCTCATGAAGAACACGAGGATTTCACAAGGATTCCTTTGCAAAATAATTTTATATTGATATAGAAGGGAAAATGTGAACACAAGGATATGAAGTAGGCAGGTTTCTCATCAAACAAGCAGAAAGTTAGGTCTCTTTACTTACATGCTAATACTCCCTCCACGCTACAGTGCTCTGTCATCTGAGGCCTGCCTAGAAAAACTCAGGAGCATAGGACTCCCTCACTAATCTGCATTGCATCAATGGCTCTAGCGATTCCTGATCTCCTATTCTGTCTGGCCGAGATGTGCCAACTTTCTTCTCATGCATAAAATGATGAATGACGCTTTATTACATTTCATTGCCATAGTTACTCAAACAGGCAGGGTGAGGCTGAACAACCAAACTTGGTTTGATTTAGAAACAATGAACTATAGGCTCTATGTTGCTTTATTTGCCTACCATCCTACGGTGAGACAATTGCTGCAAATCCAGAATTTCCTTCATTATTTAAAGATTAAGAACCTAGCCAGAAATTACAGCAGTATATTCTGCCATTAAATTGCCATTATTAAAATAAATGACAGCAACTACTTCCAAATCTGGGGCTCTTGCTATTGCAAATAATTAATTATTAATACTTCCAGTGGGTGCAAAATTTATCATGCAAGGCAGGATCCCATTGAAATTTGGGTATTTGCAAAAGCAGAACTCCACAAAACCTACATTCTCCAGGGAAAATGAGCAAAAAGACCGGTATGAGCCACCATGCCATCTTAAGGCGTGGCTTACAGAACTCTAGTCTGGACTCCCCACAGGACAGGGCCCCTAAGATCTAGCCAGGGGCAGGGTTTTCATGATATTGCGTGATATTACAACTAGATATTCATCCAGATATCTGGCAGATAATCACGAACATAACAAGCCCCTCTGCACAGGGGAGATCTACCTGTCCCTGGCTGCAGAGGTACCATGCTCAATGCCTCCAACAGCCCTGAGGAGCACAGGTCAAAACCTGACCAGGGAAAGCTGCAGCTATCCATACAAATGAAGTAGGTGTATGTGCCAAACCATGGGCTTAGGCTAGCTGAAGCACAGCTGACATTCACAGTCAGGAGAAAATTCAAGTGAAATACTAGACATTTTTAAGTCAATGACAATCCTGCAATTAAGTTTCATTGGCTCACAATTTAAGAATAGAGCTTTGTCCTCAGAATTAAATCAAGTCGATACCTTGCTTTCAGCTGGGTCCATGGAGAGGAGACTCCATCGTGAAGTTAGGTAATTGCTTTTACTGAATGTAGAAGAAAAACTTAATGATGCCTGGGAGCATGGGGCTAAAAGCAGAGATCCAATGACAACTCTTCAATACACTAGCAAGTGATTTCCAAAGAGAAGCTGAACAGAGCCTGAATATAAATCCATAACCAAATTTCAAGGATGCTCAGAGCAAGGGCTTGGGATAGCCTGTGCTGACCTCTGCAACCATCACTGCTTACAAATTTATGCAGCCCTGAAAAATACCAACTTGTTGCATGTGCAATAGCCTGTGAATTTCCCTGCCTGACCACAAGCTGGAAAAAGCCATCTTTCTTCTCTCTGGTTGTTGCCTTACCAATTGCTGATCCCTGCATCTGACCCTGTAATTTTCATTTTCTAAGGTGCAGGCTCAGTATCAAGAGGTGGCAGTGGATACTGTATTTCCAGAATACTCCTTGAACATTAAGAATCAAACTAAACCCTAAAATGCTTCATTAGGTTGGAATTGTTCTGGCATAGCACAAAAACTGAAAGACCAAGTTGTCTACAGAGAAATCACTAGCCAGCTTCCCTTTGGGATATGATAATTGCTAGAGTGGTTGACAGCTTTTCTTGGCGCTGAACACTCAAAGACGAGACACATTATTCCAGAAACATTAAAGACCAGAAGAAAGTCTTTTGATAAATGAGTAACGTCCATTCAAATGCTGAAACAAAGCTCATTTATTTCCATGGTCCTTTTTATTTCTGCTTATCCTACGCCTCTCTTCTGCTTTATGGTTTTGTCCTCAGCAACCTCAACTAATGTAAACCAGCCCTGGTGAATTTCTGCCAATCAAGGTTTGTTGCCAGTGGGTTTTAGTCCATGAAAACAGATGGTTTGAAAGCCACATTGTGCCACCATGCCCACAGCCAATAGTACAAATATTTAGTCAATTAGAAGGGGATTTTCCAAAGGCACAAATGGGAATTAGGCACACAACTCCCACTGACTTCCAGAGGGAGTGGAGAGCCTCACTGCCTTCAAAATCTCTCCTTACTAATTCAGTCTTTATAAAGTAAATGCATGTGAAAGGTACCAGCCTGCTCTGAAATCAGACATTTTTCAGCTATTCCCAGGATAATGATCATGGATAGGAGCAATAGGAATCTCTCTGAAGTGTATAGTACTTAAGACGAAAGTTCCAGCAAAACTGCTGATTTCATTATAAGGTCCGTAAATGTCCTGTGACATTTTGAAGCCCTGCAATAGGTTGTGTGGATTGATTACGGCTGAGAATTGAGGTACGCTTCTTCCAGACAGCGTCATTAAGAGAACTCACCCGTCTAACCACAAAAAGGCATCATTAAATATTAACATTTCCTCTGAACACCTCTCTAAGAATATGACAGCTACTGGCTTACCACCATTAAAATCTGTATGGAACTGGGACTCAACAGGAAATAGCTATTGATTTGTGGACTGGAAATTATTTACAATTTTTCCAGCATTTTCCCAAAAAGACCCAAAATGGACAATGACAATCTTTACTATTCCAACACAGCTTAAAATAGAGACCTTCCAAGTCAGGGAGCTCCAGTCGAAAAGCAAAGGAGAAGAATGGGTGAATATTACTGTTTATGTCCTGTCACTGGGATCTCTTAGACTGCTCTCTATCTCTCTAGATAAGATCTTTCCATTGCAAGCATGCCAGGGCTGTGATCCACATGGCTTCACACACCTTCTAGCACTATGTTAACAAATAATGATGACAACAATAATAGCAAGGATCATAAAGCATATCATGCTCTATGAATGATTCACTCATTTGACTTTGAGTGTTACAGCTCTCTGGTTTCCTTTAAGACAGGACACCACAGCACTAAAAATTCAAGTCAGCAGTAAACTACACGTGAGAAGTATTCCAGACTCACAATAAACAAATACTACTTGGCTTAACATCCTGCTATTGTATCAAAGATGCAGTCCAGCTTCACCTTCCCTTTCAACTGCCCTAGAATTGCTCTCTCCTGTCCCTGCTATTCCATGGCAATTCCTGTAGCACTTCCCACTAAGTGGAACTGCCTCCCCATTTATTGGAATGGAAACGCTTAACTTCACAGAACACCCTGGGACATCATCTGCTATGTTGCACTCATAATATAGGATGATGGGCTCAGAGAAGGCTTCCTCGGACACTGAAACCAGTTTTCTGCATTCACAAGCAGCTATGTAATCAACACTTGGATCAGAACTGTGCTTAGAATATTCATTACACATGCATGCACGCACGCATGTCCCATGAGCACAGAAATGTTTCCCCTATCTCTTATCAGAGACTCAAGACTTTTCACCGCAGAGATCTGAACTACACAAAAGAAAAGAGAGGGAGGGCACACCCAGGGTCCAGGTAAAGAAGGGACACTGGATGAAAATGCCCAGGTGAGTTCAGAAGATGTTACTTATGCTGATGGTTCTGTTTATCAACAGCACTGGATGAAAGCTCTGCCGGCTCATAGCACAAAAGCATCTTACCATTAAGCTGCATTAAGCAGCTTCACCTCATGCGCTCTGTGTTTGGCGATGGCTTTAGAGCCTATTTTAAACACATCGCACCAGTCTGCACAGGTAGGCATTTAGAATACAGCTCTGAATGCCCTGTTAATCATGTTTACACACACGCAATGACTGACTTTGTGAACTCAAGGGGAGAGAAAGGGGAAGTCCATTGATAAAGGTAAATAGGCTGTCATGCTTTATTCTGCAATAAAAATACCAACCAGAGACAATAATACAGAAGACAGAATCACTACACTGGAAAGCTAATGAACGTTATGGCTAAGCTGGGCCACCAGCTGATACCATTTCCAACTGCAAAAACAGGGAATAACCTTACTAAGGCAAACAGATTTGCAAGTAGTGCAATACTTTCAAGTGAAACAGAACTAAAGCTTCCCAATATGCTCCATATTACTACTGCAGCATGTCATGTACTATAGAATATTATAAACATGCACAGAAGACCTGGTCTTTTCCAAAGGTCTCAAGCAAAGATTTTCTTGATGACCAGTGTTTCAGGGGACATGCTGAACTGGGATTCGGTTCAACAGCAGAAAGAAGAAGGTGAAAGACAAATAGTTAAACAAAAATTTCATGCTGGAAATTTCAAAGCAAAAATCAAATCAAGTTCACTTTTCTTCCTTGTTTTTACAAAGGTTTCTCTTCCCTCCAAGTGTGATGTCTGGGAGAACCAATGCTAACTGTTAAGATGCATTGGTGTTGCTGAATTTAAAAGTTAAGCTAAGAAGAAAAAGCTTCAAGCAGAAACCTGCACTGGGCTGTCTCTGTATTGCTCAGTTTCTTCATTTTGCTGACAGCTTGAAAACCTCACCAGGCCATAGGGCCCAGCAGGAGAGAGTTCGGTCACTTCTGAAGATGCCTTCAGCAAAGCACTCATACGAGGCACCAAAAATCATTTGTCATTTTTGAAAATCTCCTCTCATTACATCTTAAATAGACAGGACAGACAAAGGCAGCTTTATTAGCCTTACTGTACACATGGGACATGAGGCATAGATATTCAAATGGCCCACCTAAAACTGCAGAAGCAGCCTGTGACATGGAGCAATAGCAAGACACTGGTCCAGGCTCTTGTTTGTCTGCAGTGAGCCCTATTTGGGGATCCTCCTAGCCACCACCACTGCTCTGTTCACTCTGCCCTCACTGTCTTCAGCCCTTCTTTCTAGGCAGGGGCAGAAGCAGAAAAAAAGCCAGAAATAACAGTAGTAGTAAGAAAGAGGACTAAAAACAGTAACAGCAATGTAAAAAACAGACCTCTGTGCTGCTCTGCAGAACCCATTATGTCTGGGCATGTTGCAGTTGCTGCTAACGTGAACCAACATCCTCATGTTGCACTTATTAAATAAATCTAATCTTATTAAACTGCATTACAAGCTTTTATTTCATAAGACTGTGTGCCTCCCAGACCACCCAGAAAATTAACTCCTGAATGGACTATGCCTTTCCTCCCCATAGCCTTGCAGAAGGCACTCTTGACAAAACCTTCGTCCCTGCCAACTACATCGCTCCCGAGGACCAGAGCTGGCTCAGAGCCCTTCGCATGCATCACAGGCCAAAGCCCTAGATGCAGCTCATTGCTTTGCAGCTGCAACTGTCAGAAAAGGAAACCCCAGCAAGTAGCAATGGGTTCCCTTGAATTAGGGAGGGAGGTGACAGCATGGAGGGCGCTCCGGTGAGGGGATGGCCGAGGCCCTTTGCATCTTGCTGCCATCTGTAGCATACTAATCAGAGGGCTGCCAGCTGCTGCGTTTGAAAGGAACAGTAATGTGTCACCAGCACATGGAGACCCCTTCATCCTCCTCTGCCAGGCTATCCCTGCACAGCCAGAGATACATGCCAGTGTCACACCCCACTTTCCCGGGGCAGGATAAGGGGTGACACACAGGCCGATTGTTTCCCCCACCAGTGAAATGCATACTCTCTTTTAAACAGTAAGGGAGGATGGGAGCATCTGAGATGCTGCTTTAACATCCTCATAAATTTGGTACCGGTGTTTCAAAAAGTAAAAGTTGCATACCCTCCAATATGAGCTGTATATGTGGAAATATTTGTTTAAAATCATCCGAAGAGGCTGTTGTAACTCAGTGAAAATGCAGGGTATTAATAACTCTTTCCAGAAGAGCAGTACCAAGAGGTCAGGCTCTGTGTTACTTTCTGTGCAAAACAGCCTTTCCTCCCCCATTGTATGCTGGGATTTTGTTTTAATGATCTGAGGTCAACATGAAACAATTTGTTAAACAAACTCCAGTGAATCAAAATGTAAAATTTCAGACTGACCTGCCTTCCATCTGATATGAAACATCTCTTTGGGGGGCTAAGCAGTTTTTTTTAAGGTTGAGTTGTACTTTTTGTAGGATCAAAGGGAAATGTTTGCATAGAAAGACATTCTGACTTCAAAATGAAGAACTGCAGTTTTTCAAGAACCAGCATGAATATTTTAACCCTTTAAAAAGAGAAAAAAAAAAGAAAAAATTCTCTCTTAAACATTTGGACAAAGTGTTCAAATCCATTTTAAGCATAGGTTTGATATTTACTTCACACAGTGGATAAAAAATATTCACTGTAACCACAGTAATACAGTGTAATATTCACACTGTAACCACTACAAATCGCTGGCATGGACAATGCCCAGACCCAAGCCAGTTTAGCTGAGCTGACATCTGGAAGACACACAAAGTCAGGGAATGCCCCAGGGATCCCAGCATTGCCAACACTACTCTGCAAGTGTAAGAACACTTCCAAACAATGAGCGTGGCTTCAGTATCTAACTGACAACAATGCTCTAAGGAAGAAACACCTTACTCTTCAGCAGCTTCAACAGTGATACGCAAAAGAAAACGGATCACACCTACATCTCCTGACTGATCTGTGCATCTCCTTGCAAACAACCAGCCCGGAATCAGAAACATGCGATGGCCTCAGCAGCATTGGTAGAGCAAATCTCCCACGGAGATTTAAGCTACCATTCAGGTGTTTTGCAGGATTCAGTGCTCCACACTTCTAAGTCTGAGCCCCAGAATATGGCAGAATTCTCCCCAGGTCCAACAGTGCCCAAATAGTTTTTAATCTGGATGAGTTTTTCCAGTTTTACAGAGGAAAAGCAAACAATCTCCCTCAAATTACTCACCATTTTCTTTCACAAACAGAAGCCAACAAATTAGCATTACAGTGGGAAGTATGCACTGGCTGCTCTACGATTTCCTGTTTGCTTTGCTAATGTGTGTAAATGTAAGAGTTAGACAGAGGACTGTAACCTGCAAGACTTCTTTGGCTAGGTACTGCAGTGAAATAAATACACATACTTGAGTGAGTCTTTACAAGCAAACCAGCCTACTTTAGCACACTTACTTCTCTGTTCTACACTGCATACCAAAACCTGTCAAGAGAAGTAGCATTGTCAGTTGTCTGCTGTACCCTCAGGCTCTCCGCTTGCCTCTGCAACTGACTCACTCTGTGACCTTCAGCATGTCACTGCATTCACCTGTGCCTGTTAAGTGGCAATAATACTAATTATCTGTAAAGATGATAGCTTCATTAATTCTTTAGTGAGTGGAAAAATATTTCAGATATGAGGATTAAAGAAAAAAAATGCAGTAACAAAATGAAATTACATAAGCTGTCTACTGCATTATACACTAATTAATCAGCACCTCAAAAATCAGGTTTGAGAAATGTTAGGGTTAAGGTAAGCAATTATTTTCTAATAAGAACGTGTGCACAACTTAGCACAAACAGTACACCCATCATCTGAAAATCCCATGAAAGTCCAGTCAGCTCGGAGGAGCAGGATTTTAAAGCACATCATTTTTCAAAGGATCTCTCTCTTTCAATTCAAGGTAGGACAGATTTTGTGAGCCTAAAATATATTCACGCCCTGGAACTTTAACAAGCAGCAGCAAAATTCAAGTTAAGGCAAAACTTGAAAATTGTTTCAACAGCACCTTGGGCAACATGGGGGGATAAACTTTTTGGACATGCAGAAAAGATGCTCTAACTGAGGATAAATTGCAGGGTGCTGGGAGGAAATGGTTACCACTATCTCTAGGATTATTAGGTTGGAAAGCTGGGTTTGATTCCTGTATGAGAACACAAGGAATGCTGTCTCTGGAAACTTGTCTCTTATTGGAGACAATAACTCAGTCTCTCTCTTCCCTGCGACTGTCTCCTCCACCATCCTTTTTCTGGTATCTATCTGTGTATGTATAGCCTCTAGCACTAGGTCATTTTCAAGATCACGTCATTTTGGTACTGTTCTAAACGAAAATTGTTGATGTGCCAGCATCCCCAAATTCCTGAGCTCTTTCCCCACTTCTGATGTTCATTTGTTTGACTTGAGCAAGCCATTTCTGCCATTTCCCTTCTGTGGGATCCATCTACACATTTCTTAAATGGCAGCGACAATACTGACCTGCTGCTCACAACTGGTTAAAGAATAGATTCACCCGTGCTTTATGCTGTTTTCCATGGTAGCAGCAAGTCCCAGGGGAGAGCATGCTGGCAGAAGGAAAAGAGCTGCATTGTGTCTGGAGAGGGGATGCCTGGATCATGATAAAAGAAGACAAAGTCAGCCTTCAGAGCCCAGCACTGGTAGCTGCTGAACCCCACTGGCTGTCATTCATCTCGCAAAAACACCACTATAAACTGCCACTTCCCAAAAACGCCCAGCACTCCCTCCTCCAAAGATCCAGACCTTTGCCTGTATAAAGCTGCTTGCTCCAAATTTCTCCTCTTTGTGTACAATGAACATATGGCGTGTTGTTGAATGCACAGAGACAAAGAGAAGAAAACAGGCTCACAAAGGAACCCCCAGCTAAAAAGCACCATCCACTCATGGGTTAAAAATGAAAGCAAGCCTTGAGGATGTTTGAAACAGCAGGGTATCAGCTGGAGCCTGCATGGAGGCTTTTCCCATTGCCATTCATAACAAAATCAGGAGGCAGAAAGTTACTATAGCAATGGCAACAGAATGCAGAATGGGTGCTCTTCAGAAGGCAGGAAGAGCTCTTAAAGAAACGCAGGGGTCTGTTTCTCTTCATCCTTCGGTTCTGCCAAACACAGATCAGCTCCAGTTCGCCAATACACCATCCCCCCCTATAATACTTACTATAGATCACCTAATTTTAGCTTCAACAGCTTAAACAACCCTGAAACGAGGCCCAGCTGAAAACAAAAGACACCCATCCACCCACTCGCTCTCCAGGTAACCCATGGTTGCACAATAAAAAGGCTGGGCTCACTTTATATGATGAAAAGCACTGGGCAGTAAAAACATCTGGGGCCACAGACCCCTCCACTAATGCCTTTGTTCAGACAGTTTATCATGCATGGAGCTTTGGAACAGATTTGTCCACTTCCAACACATTAGAAGTTTTGCTGGTGGATGGATGTGATCACACTGGCCAGCAGCGTGACAAGTGCATTGCAAGGGATCCTGCAGCACAGATGTTCGGGATTGGACTCAAACCTTGCCATAAGATTACCTGCAGAGCTGGACTCAGTGACTGACTTAACCCCCACAACAAGATTCAACACAACTAAGTCTTCAGCAGCACATGAGTCCTGGATGTGGCTGATCCGAAATGAACGCAACAATGATGTTGGTTCAGCTCCAGGGATCAAAGTTTCCATACGTGCTGAGGCAAAACTAAGCTCATCTCTTAGCAGATCCAAATGTCCAGACACAAAAGCAGAAAAGTCCTGGGGAATACTGGACCAGAAGGACTGACTGGGACAGAGCTCAGCCCCCTCCAATTGCAAGCAACCCCACAACAGAGGTCTGGTTCAGATGCATCCACACAAGATCCTCTCCCTACACCACAGATCATTTTCTAAAAGACTAAAATCACAACTTAAATATTGACCAGGACAGATGCAGGGCATATTGAAGGGCTATTAAGTGAAAAGAAAGAGACTATCAGCCGAAGAACATTACATCATGAATGTAAATTAAAGCAGCCATAATACCTGTTAACCCCCAGGTCTTTTAACAGATGATGGGAGCACAAAAGTGGCTTAAAATGGTCACCTGTGTCTCCCTCCCATTTATCCCCGTGTCAAGCCGAGCAATTAAAATCAGACCTGTAGGAATTTTCCCATTCAGGGAAGGCTTTGGGCTACATTTGCAGCCTCTATTACAACAGTTGCAGTCTGAGTTCTGCCACAAATTTACAGTGTAAAAAAAAGAGCAGACTGCGACCACTTTTACATAAAAACTTTTCCTTGCAATCTATATTTTCATTTTTTGATTAGCAGTACCAGCCTCATCTAGCCATTTGCAAAGCAATGATCAAACCAGCAGCAAACAGTCGTCCCCCACGTAGTGCCTGCTTTAATTTAGTCAGCTAGATGGCAGGCACTTCTGATTGCCTGTCTGACGGCTTTGTTTGCCTAATAGATCTTACCTTGTCTTCTCTAATTTTTAATGCTGACCAGTTCTCCGCACAAAATGGGGGTCTGCAGCAAGCACTTATTTCAGAAGAGGCCTTGTTGCCTTGGTTACCAATCACCAAGCCTAGGCCTTCGCAAGCTCTGTAGAGATATACCTTCGCCTTGGTTTTTTCCTGTTTTTCATACTACTGAGAGATTTCTGCTCTCAGACAGCACAGCAGAAAGCTGGACTTAAATGAATAAATGAAATAAAAAACCTGAGGGAAATGCCATTGGATGTACATCATTCGTAAGGTCTTGTATAAATCACAGGGTCAGTGAGAAATAACAAAAACAGCAGAAGACACACCGCTGTATTAGTTTAGCCACAAAGCCTATGCAAGTAGGTTTCACAGCAAAATACGCTCAGCCTACATCCTTAGGAGCTGGCACTCACTCTGCTGTCAATTAGCAGCGGCGGCGAGACAGAACTGAAACTGGGGCATCACTGGTGCTGCGTGTGCCTCGAGTTCTCGGCAGTCCCTGCTGCACAAAGCCTAAATCTTCGCAGTCCAATGAGGGCAAGGGAGGAAAGAAATCCCGTTATACCCATTTTACAGAGGAAGAATGGAAGCTCAGAGACAGGTTTTTCTAAAGACCGCAGAAGATGGATCTGCAAAGTTTGGGGGTGAGTGAAAGACAAAGGCAGGAAGCGACAAGGCTGTAGTTGCCACTTAGAGATCCTTAGCAGGAGCACACACTCAGTCACTTCATACAGCCTGTACCCCTCACCTGAGCCTGGTTTGAAGCCACATCTGCTCAGTCCTCCCCTGGCACCGGATCCACAAGATCAGCATCCCCTTTGTGAGTAGCCTCCTCTTCCTCAACAGGTAACTGCTGATGTGATTTCTGTTCTGTCAAGAGGAGCTGTCAATAGGCCTAGGCATTATTTGAACCTACTCAAAAAAACATGTAAGTCAGTTTTGAAGGCTACACACAGGTCCTAGGCAAGGGGTGGGGTTGTCTGTCTGGCATATGTATTCAAACCAGCTTGGGTTAAGAGTGCTGAACACTCGTCAACGCAGCACAGACCAAAATTTACACAGAAAGATTAATCAGTGGCTGCTTCTGATAAACAGCTACATTGACAAAAACTCTGATGTGGCAGTGGATACATCTAAAGCAGAAAATGAAGCCAAATCCAATGAAAACAATGCTTACTGTTTCTGTTAACTATCCTCCCGTTCCTAGAAGCTAGCTAGTTTCTGTATCCACTATTACACAGTTAAAAATAACATCTGATTTTATTTTTTAGCACTGATTGGGAGAACTGATTCAGAGCCTACTAAAATGTTAACACATACTGAGAAAGGTCTCTGCATTCTTCTGTGTAGAAAGCTAGTTAGATTCAGTTAATCCCATTTTTGGAAAGTACAGGCCACATTCTCAGCACTGTAAATCAATGTGACTCCGTTAAACAATCATTCCTACCTATGTTTATGGTATTTCAAATTGTCACATGAAGTACAAATTATATAAGAACATGAAATAAATAAGATAGCATGCAGCTCTCATGCTCCACCTACACTGAAGTGAAAAGGCCACCTCTAACTCTTTACCGTCTCTTTCAGTGTTGCAAGCTTAATTAGATCTTCCAGACAGAAACAATCCATCCTACACACAGGAGTGCCAGAAAGGAAAAAGAAAAAGGACAAGGAATTTTAATTGCACTGTAATCCTTTCAGCTAAGTTTCTTGCAAACACTGCATTTCAGGGACCTAACAGACTAGAACCAAATGCAAAATTCTCTGTGAACCTTTGAAAAGCAAACACATTAAAATAAATGTGATCTGCAAGATCCATAGACTGTATTCATATCCAGGCAGTTGGCCACGCTGTAGTTTAATGTAAGGAAGTAATATAAATTAAACCATTTGTCACTCCTAACCAAACAGAAAAAAGGAAACAGCCGATTTGTCAGCTGACTTTGCCTTCATCATAAATGCTGTATCCATCTTTCCTGCTTCTCTGTACCTCACCACCACAGGCCATAGTCCAAGGTGTCAGCAGTTCTCACATGATTCTTCAGATTGTCGCTAAGAAAATGATTCATTCTATAGTTCATATATCCTGATGAGAGGTCTATAAATAGACACTATTTTCTACCCTTGTTACTGTGCTGTATCCATCACCATAACAGCAAAATTACCTTTCAGCATTGCATTAAGGCAATGGTTCTCCAACTACAAAGCAGTAATGTCTATGAGGCCATAGTAAATGGTCCACTGAGCCATACTGCACGCTAAAACAAACTACATTTTCATTATGAGTTCCAGTATGATAACAAAAGTGGTCCCAGTCTCCACAAAATTCAAGGTTGACAACAGACTGCCAACCCAATTACTGACAATACAGCCAAAGATTTGCTAGGGACTTAAGATCCAGTTCCCATTTTGGCTTGCAAGTGTATCAGACAGGGCTCTATTGTGCACTAAATGAGTTGGGAAGATGTGTATTGGTGTAGCTTTCTCAGGGATTTATTTGACACTGGTGTTACCCATTGCCCAGACCCAGTCAGAACCTCCAACCCGAATTCAGTTAGGCAGCACTTTATTCCAAGCCAGGCTGGGACTACGGACTCGAGCCCATTTGCTACATTCACCCAAAGAACTAACCTGCTCCTTCGTATGAAGGATGCAGGCTAAATCGCTCAGCTGCTGAGGCGTCTGAACTCTTCCCACAGCTCTCCTCGCATACACAGCTGCCTTCCTTTCACTGCAGTTTTAAAGCAGTTTACAAGTAGCTTTTAGTTTTGACCATGGACACGACAAAGCACAAGTCCCGCTAATTTCCAAAGGCAGGGTCCTGACAGCAAAGACCTTCTGCAAGACATATGGTACTAGGTGGAGCAGTTTAGCTGTGCTGCTCTTCCAGGCTGCAGGATGTGATGACTTGGGACTTCAAAGGGGTTTTGTGTATACATGAGGGTGTTTTGCAACCCTTGTGAAAATCAAATTGCATGTGCTCGTTGTGTTTGTCCCTGATTGCCCTAGTTAATGAGTTTTTAGTGCACTGAACCCTACTTAATACATTGCTTAATAAAATGAGAGTAATTAATCAATTATCCGAAAGGGCCCAGCTTATGATCATTCTTACACACTTATCACACTAGCCAGAGTCCTTTTCCCCACTCTCCTCAGCATCACGAATCACCCCTTTTTGATGACTGGCCCCTAGACACAATGAGGGACCTCTCTTCTCCAGGATAGTTGCAGGCCGGGTGGTATAACATGGCTGCTGGCCACGCTTCGCTCCTGTTGTGTGGACAAACACTTGACCAGGCTGCCAGTTGTCCCTTGCCACGCTTCTCTCAAGCGGGCACTACTGCTCAGAAGTCCCAGCCAGGACCATGCCACAGAAAGCAGTTATACATCTATACTCTGTGACGGAGGCTAGATCTTCTTTACCAAACCTGAACTCTGCTGAGCTGTCTGTGCTACCATCAGTTTGATATTAACATTTTCATTGCAATTGTTTGTATTCTAGTTGTGAAGTGCAAACCTATTGCACTGGGTGTTAGGCAGTCCCTACTGTCAGACTGAGCCTGCTCCAAACCCCTCATTCCCTAAAACTATCATTCACTTCAATACATAAAATTGCCATTGCTGACAGAGCTCCAGATACTTTTGCTGTTTCTACTTGGCTCTTTCTCCAGACTACCTCCTACTGCTATGCTGACCTTGATGGATGCCAAGTCTCTCCTGCTACTTTAGCCCATTGAAACTTCCGACCTTGCATGTTTCCTCTTTAACTCAAGTTGCCCCCCTCTCTCCTAGAGCATCACATCAGTAAAACACTTGGAAGTCATCCTGAAAGAGGAACTACTGTAAAGGGCCACACTTTGCTATTTACTCCCCAGAGCTGAGAAAAATAAGTGTCTTCCTTTTCTTCCAACTAACAAAATGAACTAGTGCTCCTGCAGGAGTCTCTATCCGTGACGAAAAAAGGACTTCTTCCACCTTAGTGATAAATGTTGTTTCACTTCTCGTGAGGGAAAAATAAAAAGAGATTCTAAGCAACCCTTTGAAATCACCTAAGGCCTTTACACTCCTCACAACATACTTCCGAAACACTCTGGGGTTTGCTATCCTTTACTGCACCCCACAGTGAACAGCTCTGGGGTACATCTGATTTGCCTGGTATCTTTCTGGATGTAGCAAACATGCAGGTTTCTTTTTTTGCAGGAGAACAAGACAGCACCTGCATGGCCATCTAACCTTAAAACTCGGGGGCAGGAAGGGAGTAAGCCTTAGATAAAGAAACAGAAAGGACTTAAATACTAGACTTCCACTGAAAAAACCCCACCCTAATTTAGGCAAAGATCATCACAGAACTTCAGACCATTACATTTCATTGAGCTATGCCTGGATACATCTGAATACACCAGGGTCAGGCCCTGCCAGAACAATTCATCCAGTCTATGACTCATTCTGTACTGACCTCCTTCCCTTTGCCCGCTCAGACACAGGCAAAGGAGAGGCTCTCAGCTAGACAAGTCCTTCTGTCAGCTCATCCCTGTCATATGAGAAGGGGAGGCATTGAAACCTGCAGTTCTTAATAATTCCGTCGGCTTCTGCGTAGAGCTGAACAACAACAAAAAAATCCTTCATCCCTGAATTAACACATAAGCGTAAATAAATTCAACAAGAGCACAGCACCAGACACCAGTCTGATCAAGGAATGCATAGCAGAACGAGCAAGCTAGTGCAAACAGACCCACATACCAGAATGGGTGCATCTACTGTGGCACTTTGGAAATATTGGGTCTGACAGCCAGGCTGCAGCGCTGGAGGGCAGCAACTTCCTGCCATGGTGTTTGTTTTTCTTATGATTTCTGAATCAGGAAAGTCAGGCAGCTGATCCTAGAAAAAACAGCTGAGAGCAGCCCAACACTCAACACCATTGTCATGAACAGCTCTTCTGAAGATCCTGATGTTAAAGGGAGGGTGCAGAATAGAAACCCACAGGCCAGACGCCCATCCTGGCAGGAAAAACCCTAAAGTCTTTACAGCCAGGATTTCAAAAGAACTTAGCAATTAAGATTCCCAACTTGAGACATCTTACAGAGGCCTAGACTATTAGTGTGCCTGCCTCCAGCAAACTGTGCATCAAATTTCCTGGCACATGGGAACAGAGAGATGTTCTCATCTCTCTGTTCCACGGCAAGGAAATAGAGATGAGAATCAAGGAAGGAAGAAGGTATTGCTTTCTTATTTTTATTTATGTATCTCCCCACCCCCTTCATTTGTCAGACAGAGACCCTGAAAGAG
This sequence comes from Leptodon cayanensis, assembly GCA_027564655.1. Taxonomy (NCBI): domain Eukaryota; kingdom Metazoa; phylum Chordata; class Aves; order Accipitriformes; family Accipitridae; genus Leptodon; species Leptodon cayanensis. The sequence goes on along the minus strand of JANXJC010000051.1, from coordinate 17,951,938 downwards.
GTAGGAGGAGACCACTAAACATGGACCTCAGCTACAGGGAGCTTTAAAACCCTGGAGACAACCTTAAATGGTGGCGAGAGTCTGTACTGCTTTGCTGATACAGAAAGCAGAGAGAAGCATGTGCGCTAGCAATGCACACGGTCTAGTTTTGCAACAGCCCTCTAAAAGAGTTGAGCTTCTTCAGTAAACCCAAAGTGCCCCAAAATTACTACCTAGGGCATAACAGGTTCTAATCTATAGGAATCTATCTATAATTTTTCCTATAAAGTTCTTGGAAAACTACCTTTCTGAATCAGAGATATTTTAGTAGTCGACCAGTGAAAGAACAGCCTACACCAAGATCAGGGGGTTAACTGACACAGAATAGTTACGAGATGCTGTTCAGGCTGGAGCTGTTTGCAAGCATCTGTGAAAGCACATAAACGAAAAGCTGCTTATTGCTTAAATCTAGGGAACTCTGTGTCCCTCTTGGAAGGGACAGAACAATGCAGATCCTTGGAGCGATGGGAGTGGGAGGATAAATACAGCTGCAACTCAGGGAAGACAACAGTGATTTCTTTTGCAATACAAACACACTGCTTGATTGCTACCTGGCCAAGCAAAAATAAAGGGCAATACATGTCACTGTATTTAAATGGTTACCAAGAAACTGGCTGAAGGGAAGAAAACAAAGGCTCCCCAGTGGACTAACAAGCAGGACAGAAACTCAACTGCATTTCTACTGTGGTTTCACCAGCCATTACCTGCATCGAGACACCAGCCCCTTCCTAGCTGCTAGCCCTCCCTCTGCAGACTGCTTTGTGAACCTGCTTGGATCAGATTCATCTCACAATCTAGACAATGTCTAAAGAAAGCCTGCCTTCACTTATGCCTGCAATTAGGCTGGCCATTGCTTTTCTCATCAGATTAATCCAAAACTACGCATCTACCAGTACGCTGCCAGAGACTACAGCTCAGCACAGAGACAGCTGTTAAGAGCTTTATACTCAACTTATGTACAAAGGGCCTTATAAAAATTTGTGTTATCCCACCCTGGCATGTTTAGAGAGGAAATATACGCACAGTTAGAAAAAAATATGACCTAACAAGTAAAACATAAGGCTGTTCAGGCTGCTGTGATTAAATGATTTGCAGAAGCATCTTTCGGCTAAATCCTATTCCTTATTTCCCTGTCTGATCCTGACACTACAAATGTGTATCACACCTTCTTCGTTGCTTATATGACCATTCAAATAGATACAGATTTTACTCATTTTATTCCCCTTCATCTTAGGCCAAATTGCCCTGTACTTATCCTCAAAGTGAAACACAATGTAATCTATGCACTGAGTGAAACTTTTTCTTTTATCTCAAATAAGTATCCCCCCACTCAAGAGAAGAAAAAAAAAAAAAAAAAGACTGCAGACTTCCTTTTAAACATTCAAAATAGTAACAATAAAATACCTCTACAGAAAGTGTGAGAAAATATGGTGTCACTTTTACCTAGGTTATAGGTGTTTCGGTTTGTTTGGTTTTTTTTTTTAACTTTTCAAAATTATAATCTGCTCCAGCCACAAGCCAGATGTTGGGTTTTCTTCATGTGTTACACAGGAGCAACATACGCTAAGGTCACATGAAGAAGAATCAGTGTCCACTGATGTTGGTTTTTTTTAAACAATCAAGCTAGGAGGAAAGAAAAGTGTGTTTTTCTAGGGAAGTTATTGCTTTACCAGGAAGGGTAGGTTGCAGGAGTTCTTGGTTAATCAAGCTGCTGAAAGGTTAATTATCTGTCAGAATACACATGGGGTGGGGAAGAAATCATTGCGAGGCACCGAGTTGCTAGGGAGTAGATATTTCAGGAACAAAAGGCAAACTGGTGCTTGGGGCAAGGAATCTCCATCCCTCCCTCTGCAAAGCATCATGTGCATCTGCAGCACGGTATTAGAGATGGCTAATAATAAATTGTAGTGCTGGGCACCTGCTAGACTAATTGCAGCACAGCATGTTCGAGTGCTGTGTGGAGAGCATCTGGAGACAGAACTGAACTCAATGCAGCGTAAGAGCTCACAGAGAGAAGCGTGTTAGCATGCTGGCTCCTGAGTGCCAGACCATTACTAAATCTCTGCTTTGGGCTGGGGAATGCAGATCACTAACAAGAAGACAGAAGGAATAGCTGTCAGTTGAGACTCCTATGCTCTGTCCCTCACTCCAAAGCCTGCAGAGGCCACTGGAAAGACTCACCCTGGCTTTGAATCAGGCTCTCTGCCACTAATATGCTGCATGGTCATGGCAACCCAGAATCGCTTGGGAGGTCACAACGCTGGAGAAGAGCTTTGCATTTGCTTCACAAGAGATCTGAGTGAGGTTCATTTCCGAGCAGAGATCTGGCACAAGGCCTGGGCAGCATTTATGTCCCACAAAAGAAGGCCTGTACATGGGGAACTTGACCCACGCCTCTTATCAGTGCAGCTGATGAATTAGAGCTGCTTATATTTCATACAGTCATTCTTCAGAAAATAAGCCTTTGCTTGACCCTGCTGAAATCTACAGCTCCCAGTGAAGGGCGAGGCATAGCACAAACTCAGGTTACTGTAACTCTAACCCAGTGCCCAGCCTGCCTAGAAGCCTCGGCCTCTCTTCCCAATACTTTAGACCAGTCCTCTTTTGACAGATGCGAGGACACTGGATAGCATCCATTGCTCCTCCAGGACCCTTGTAGCCCCTTCCTCACCCTGACCCTCTTTGCCACAGCTTTCCCCCATCAGCTCAGGTGTGTGACCCAGCTCTAGCACACTATCTGACACGCAGAGCCCTCTGACAGCACAACGATGTCACAGACTCTAGAGAGCAGGTCTTACAGCCAACACCGTCCTGCATGGGATAGTTCAGCCATCCAAAAGCTGTTTTTCCAGGCTGCTAGCAAATTCAGACAGACATGATAAAATCAAATATATTTAGCCAGCTTTTAGAAGCTTGACCAAAAAGACATAGAAACTTACTTCAGGAAGAAGAAAAAGCAGCAAATGATTGAATATAATCATAGTTCTAAGGAAGAAACCAGTGGTGCCAGCATAGTACATTTGAATGTTAATCAAGCCCCATTTCTCTTGAAGTCAAAAGAAGGTATTTAGTGGTGCACTGGAGAAAAGCCTTCAGCAGGTTTAAATTATTCTGTCCAACCGATATTCTAATTGCTTCACCTAACCTCTAGAGATCATCATTAGGTTTCTGGCTCACTGCCCCACTACATGTGATAAAAGCATTTCAGGCTTACCAATGAGGTTTTCATCGCTCTCCATAGGAGGTCTGGGAAGGCCACTGGATTCTGCCTCGAGAACAATGCAGATTTCCTTGTTGATAAAAATGGTAGGAAATAGATTATATAACAGGCTCTGCGTATGCACTGAAGGAGAAAGGATCTTAACATGAAAGCATCAGTCATCCCACTTCGTATCACCTACATTCTAGTGCACAAGTATGTCTACACGTTTCAGCTATGCTGCACGACAGAATTTGCCACAACCCCAGAGTTTGGTTCACACAAATAAGTTGATACCCACAGACACTGAACACAGACCCATCGCTCTCCAGTGAGGCTCCACATGTATTAATTGCAGAAACAAGGCAGTAGGTTTTCAGATCCTGACCCTCATGGTACAGTTCATATGGCAACTGAACAACCAGGGCTGGACTGTACATGGATGTGAAATATTCACATTACACTTTATCTTCAAAAATAGAGATTAAAAATATGATTACTGACTCCACACGCTAATGTGCAAGTCCAGTTCAGTAATTTAAAATTAAAGACCATCATCTCATTACTTCACTAAGATATGGCCCACAAAAACAGCTCACCAAAAATCGAGTTCCACACAAATTTGAGTCTCACAGGAATATTCTTCTATAGGAATATAAATTTAGTAATTGCTTCACGGGTCATCAAATCTGGCCTTACAAGCAGAGACAGACACATACCATATAATCCAAAAACTAACCAAACCAGAACAGGTCAGAGAGCACACATCAGCATACAATTTGCTGACACTAAAATTATCTACATTGGCTGAGAATCTGGAAAAAGTATCATTGGTGTTTGAGACCTTTACACAAAAGGATTGTAGAAATCCTTTGCTTTTAAATGACGTCATTAACCCCTTTCTATGGTGGGTTAGTATTTCCATTTTACAGATGAGGACCAAGTCACAAAGACTTTCCTAGCGCCAATATTAAGTCAGTGGCATAGAGAAGGCTGCTTCTTTAAGTGCTCATCCTCGAAAACAAAACCACAATTCATATTTCTAGCCTAATTTAAAAAAAAAAATCCTTAACACTTGGAGAACAAATTCAAAGTAAACCACATATGAAAAGAAAATGGTCAAATTCACCAGGAGTAAATAGTAAAATAAACTAGTAAGGAAAAGGTGTAAACGGTGAAGTCATATAGCTTGTGCTGTTTTGACTTTCAGTGGGTGTGTCAATTATGCATGAAAATTTGCATGCTCAACTAGGTGTGTACATCAAGAAAAACATACAAGCGCTTTGGGGCAAAAAATACATCTTCCCATGTTTGTAGAATTCAGTATCACAAAACCTGAGTCAGAGGGTGAAGACAGACACAGGCTCGGAAGAAAATCTCTTCTGTTGTGCCTTTTTTTTTTTTTTTTTAAACTCATCTAATTACCTATTCATGAATGCTCACGACTAACACAATACTTTCAGTACCACTGCATTTGTCTTTCCTGTGCATTCATCAGCATGTTTCCATAGCTCTTTGCCGACTCTTTGGAAACCCCTAACTCTTGTGCAGAAGTACTGAAATCTAATCCCCCCCCACTAATTTTACATTAACTTAGCTCTGACTGCACTCCTAAGAGGAACAGTAATGATTTACAAGCAACTCTCACTTTCGCAGAAGGAAATGGAACATAGCACCTTTCAGGACCATTCTCTCTTTCTCTCATACGCATTTTTGCTAAGAAATAAAAGCCCAAGCCTGCAAAGTGCCAGAACACAATCTTGTGAATAGGCCTGCCGGAGTGACATCACTTATCATACCACCACGTTACCAGCCAATTGGCGAGGTTTCTCACGCAGCCGTTATTTCTCACCTAGCAGGGAAGCCTATAGGAAAATGGTACAGCACTGGGAAAGGACTCACTCTTTTATTGTTGATGCTTATCTTGCCACACCTCCGCTCTTTCCCCTTTCCCACCCCAGCGTGCAGGCGCACGCACACCAAACACAGCAGAGGCAAAACAACCATGCACAGCAAAAATCCGTTCCTGAGTGTTAGGCTTTTGGCAGCAATTCACGTAAGAACTTCCTGCTGGTTCTGGAGAGTCATATTTTTGTTCAGCAATTTCAGTGGGAGGAAGAAGCTTCCTTTTCTAAGCCACTGATCATTTTAACTCATTGTTATGACACTGTGCAGCTAACAGTCTTTGTACTTCTATCCCAAATGTATTAAAAGCAACCCATCTCCAGCCAGATAGCTCAGTCACGCCTGTAACCCCGTGAAAAGACAGCAGAGAATTTAAAGCTGGGCTATGTTCTGACTTTCCCTAGATATCTCTGTTCATTTAACTAGACAAGACCCAATTCTTAGCACGCAGAAGCAAAGCTCGACATCAGATCAGGGTAAGCTGCAATGCTGTAAACTGAGGCTTTCAAATGCATTCTGTGTTTACACCAGAGATACTTCACTGCAGCTGCTGTCTAGGAGAAATAGGAAATGAGCACATAACGTTGTTCACGAGATGAAGCAACCTATTAAAATAATTGGTAGGAACCCCAGAGATCTCTTCTACTTAGCGGACAGTACTCTTAGAGAAGCAGCTGTAATCATCAGTTGCTTCTCACTGAAAGAAAATGACAATTGGTACATCAACTAAGCAAGTCTGGATAGGCTTTTGGTACTGGTATAGCCTACTCATACGAGAGGGAAAAAACCAGGCCCTTTCTGTGAGAATTCAAAAGGTTGTACTCTAGGCACACAGCTTTAAACCCAGCTAACTCAGCAGCACCTAAAAAGCCTATGAATACAAATAGATTTTTGTCACTCTCATTGCAAAAATACTCGAGAACTGCTTCAACTCTGGATAGCAGTCACACGTGCTTGACTTCCAAGTTTGCAAAGATCAAGCTGAAAAATCCAACTCCATCTTGCTCTTATTAACTGATACGAACATTTGTTCCCACCTTATCAGTATTTATAAAAATATTTTTATTTTTAAAATGCAGAATCCTGCAACTAGAGCTGACTAGATAACCCCAGGAAAAGGAACACTCTGTTCTTCCGCAGCGCTGGCGCAGCACAGCCACACCAAACCCTGCCACACTGTCCCAGGAGGCTAGTTTCTGCAGCTTGTTCAGACCTTGGCTGTTCTGCTACACTGCTAGGTACAGGTCAGGATTATAATGGACCTCTGCCCATCTGAACCAGACTGCAGAGCACCACGCAGACGACCAGGACTTTTGTCAGTGCCTGCCTGATTCACTACCCTCTCACCAACACCTAACTAGACTTTCTGAAACTTAAATATTGGCAGCTATAGCTTCTTGAGTATCTCATCTCCAACAAGCAAAACACTGGCAGAAATAGTGACTTATTTCTGCAAGCTCCCTTCTGCATGGAATTCAGAGTTGTAAGCAATTATGTTTTATTCAGCACCACTGGAAATGAATGCTGGTCACAAAGCATCCTCCAAGGCTTCAGGAGGACTCCTCCAACAGAAAAGTCCAGAAGATGATTCCAAGTTCAGAGATGAAACCCAATTTAGCTTACTTATTAAGCAACCATCACACTCTCTTACCTAGGAACATGACAGACTACTCTGTATATAACCTAATTCCTTTGAGGTGAAAGCAAAACAGTACCTTTTGAACACATGCCCTCCTGGGCTTTACCAGATCCAGTTACACAGATCAACCACAGATTAACAGACTGCAAGATCTGAAGGTGTGTCAGTGACCACATACATACCTGAAGAAAGGGCAGATCTTGTGGAACCAGGAAACACACAACAACACAAGGCAATATTTTGTCTCAGTAACTGAAACTCTTCATGAAATAGGTGGGTACACAAAAAGACTGTGCTCACTCATGTTATTTGAGCAGAAATGAGAAGCAGCAGGAAAACACAAGCAAATGAACGAAACAGAAGGAGCACTCAACAGAGAAGACTGGGCAGACCATAGGGAAGAGGAGTGCAGGGAAGCAAGATGAGAACAGAAGCATCCAAGCAATGAACTCTACAGTGAATAATGGGAACGCAGAAGCAAGAGGTTTTCGATCAATAGTAAGCTGCAAAGGAGGCGTGTTGTTCCAGCTGCCAATATGACAGAATAGTCCCACAAAAGCTCTTTACACTACCTGAAGGGCAACCAAATTGCTTGCTCCTGTTCACAAAACAATCTGGTAGAATGATGAGTATAGCTTCCATTTGAAATGCCACACATGCACCTTTTATATTTTGTTTGATCAAAAGCTCATGTAACATTTTTAAAGTAAATGATAACTTTTTTTTATTGATTGATTTATTTATTTATTAGGAAATGAGAGGTAAGAAGTATGCTTCACTGAAGATTTTGCACACATTTTTCTATTGGTCACAGATAAATTACTGTCTCCCAGCACGTATTAGATGCATGTTACACATAAGTAATAAAAGGTTGTGAAAATTCCCAGAGAAGATCTGTCTTAAAATACAGAGATTTTCATTAAAACACTTATTTAGGAGACACAGTCTATAAGGAATATGCACCTGAAAGTCAAAGGCTCTTTCATCTACCACAGAAAGGCATTCTGGGATCCAGTGGCTGAAATTTAAACTTCAGTCCAAAGAAAGATGCAAGTTAAAGGCTGTAACAGCTGAATCAAGTGGGAGGTCCAGCACAACTTCATACACTGAAATCTTTGCAAGGACATATGCATCCTTCTGTGACCTAAACTATATACCTTAACTGTAACAACTGAAACAGTTGTAGGACTTGCTATTCTTCCCTTTCATTACATACACCAGAATAAGCACTTACGGTATTTTCATTAATTTGTCTTTAGATAACAAACTGCAAGTTAAACAAACTGTACCAATAAAAAAAAAAAAGTATCTCTAAACAAACTCCACTATCTTATTGGAAAAGTGTTAAGAAATAGTTTAAAATACAAAATGCTAGTTTCCATACTCTCAATTTTCTGGCAGCAGCTCAAAAAGTTAAGTCATGTTTACTTTTCTTAATGGAAAACCACCACTCGCTCTCCCCCTAATGTCAAGATTAATCATGCTTTAAGTACTGCAAGCAAAAGTTTGGCTGAGTCAGCTGTTCTTAGCCAAGCTGACATACAGTACAGGACACAAAGAGTGATTTAATGAAACAGAAATTAATTTAGCTTTTTCTTTTTCATGTCGATGCTGTATGCAGCATGAGATTTTTCCAGGAGCATCTTAAGGTTTTAGTTTTGTTTTTAAAGTGATGACTGAACTATACAGCATAGTTCAAGAGTCCTAGCATCTTATTTGGTTTTCAAGACCCAAAACACAAAGGAGTCTTCATATATAACTAAGTACAAGGCAAAGATCCTACAGAGACTTGCACAGAATCAGGATTTCATTTTTAGATAGAATTTTTACATGTATGCACACACACACAAATGTATAAATAACATTTTTATACAGAACTTTTTCATAAAACAAAGAATTCAAAGTAAATTCTAATCTTTTCATATGTATACAGTTAAGTTTGAAAACAGAGTGTAAGTAGGACTCAACATCCCCTCTCAGCCTCAGGTGAATAGCTGAGTTAAATCTCTAGGTGCGTTGTAGTTAAGGTAGAGGTAACTTTCCCAGAATGTAACATGAAACACACTTCTTGGTGCTGATTACAGAGGAAAGCAAGACACTACGCAGCTCACTTGTCTAGCTACATTGCATTTAGTCAAACAGATATGCAATATCACTATGCTGCTCTAAATTAAGTGTGTAAATAAATCCCTTCTCTTCATTCTTTACTGGAACACTCATGTACTAGAACAAAAAGAAACTTCAAGACAGTCCTCAAACTCCATCAAAATACTATTTATACCACAACAATCTTAGTGCAAAGATACTGATGCTTTATGCAATATTATCTTGGTTTTATTCTTTTGCAAAAGATTGCACTAAGACTAAAATAGTTTTGAAATACACAATTCATTTTTTTTCCTGTGGCACCTACTATCTAAATGTGTTTACTTCGGTTGGCTGCAGAGAAACAATCTGCTCAAAAACCCCACAACCCTGATCTCCAAAGCAGTTTCAAAGTAGTAGTAATTCAAAATTTAAAGCCCAAGTTTCATTGTAAGACCCAGACATCTAAACCTTCTGAAAGCAGGATTTCTAATTTTATGTATCTTATTCCTCAGGAAAAACAAACAAACAAACAAACAAACAAAACACAACTCTATTTTCACGAAGTTCTGGATTTTTACATTAAAAACATGGAAAAGAATCATTAGGTAAATAAAGCGGGCAGTAACAGTATCAGAAAGATGATGTTTCACACTTAGAATGAACAACTCTTCACATGATACTCCTAGAAATAACCAGTGCTCTTAAACCAAGAATATGGAGGCAGATTAACATCTAGGGTTTATATCCCTTATTCTTTAATCTGCAAATTTAACAGAATTAGGAAACAGAAGAGAAATACAAGGAGTACAATAGGGTTGACCAATTATACAAAATCCCATCAATTCTACTTTACATTTCATATGCCACTACATTATTTTGCTTTACAAGTTTTCCTTGACAAGGTGCTGGAGGACTTGGCGCAGGTATACATTGCTGACAATGGAAATGTTTTTATTAAGTGCTTCAGGAAAAGAAGCAGATGATCCCAAGTCACTAAAAAAAAAAACCCCCCAAAAACAAAAAAAAACCCAAACCACCCAAGCAATCTTTCAAAAAATTATTCCTGTCTATAAACAGCAGCTTCAATGTTCATATAACCCAGAACACAATAGTTTCATAAAACATTATACAAAGCAGTCCTGTAAAAATAAAGAAAAAAAAAGAAAGAAAAAGAGAAAAAAGGCGCAGCATGAAGTAATTTCAGACAACCACTTTTGTGAGAGCTTTAATGGCACAAAATGTTTATAAGCTACAACTTATACAGGTACTGTAAACTGTATATAATGTTACAAAGTGCTAACTAATTTATGAAGAATGCATAATCACTTTGGCTCAGTTAATTCCAATATTTCAACAAATGTCAATTAAAAAATTTGAATTTCTAACAATCTTCAGCTTTCACTTTTTAAAACGGTAAGTAAATACACATTTGCTGCAGTCAAGTTAGCCTGCTGCATTTTTAATGTGCGAGTTTATGCATTTTTCTTCTTGATCCTATTTACAAATATTCTAGGCCAGTTTTTGCTGAATGTAAGAAAAATGAAGCCTGCATTTTTTTTTTCCAAAACTGTAAACAGGTATAAAGCTTTTTAAACAACATTTATCTTAACAAAACTTCAACTAACAATAGTTGAAACCCCTTTTCAAATTATACAACAATCTGTTTCTGTTCATTGTAAAACTAGAAGTTGTAGACTGTCATCCAAAGCTTATAGTAGGGTATCAATAAATACTGCATTATATCCTAGCAAATGTTACAGTGATCACATATCCATTCCTCACCTATAGTTTTCACAATTTTTACTTCACGGCTCCTTCAAATATTATAAGCTGTGTTGATACTCTAGCCACAAGCTTGCAATATTATTTATCAGATATTCTGAAGAAGAATTACCTTTTAATTTAGTAAGGGATAATTTTTTTTAAAAGTACTCCCTACCTAGTAAAAATCTGTTTTTCCACTATTCCAATTTCCATACAAAACAAAGTGCTGCAATTAGAACTGGAAGTGTTTCAGCCTTTCTCCCGTTCCCTCAGTTTTTGGGACTATAAAATGATGTACTTGATACCATCTAAAAACACCCTTCACCACTTCCCCCTTCCCTCCCCCACCTTTGGGTGAAACCCAACATCCACACTTGAAACAAATATGCAGTTGTAGGCAACTCAAGTGCCACTAGTATTCACAACTAAAAGGAAAAAAGCAGATGTCTTCGAGAGAATTTTTTGTTAGATTGCCCTTTCACCCTGAAAGCATTCTCTAACAGCATTCAGAAGTAGAGAATAGAAATAAATACAGTTTAGCAGTGGATTTATACTTAACTTTTTTACTTCCTGGGAGCTAAGTTCTTTTAAACCAAATCTCAATTGGGATTTAGCTTCTATGCATCAACTGTTTCAAGCCATCACTGCTATATCAAATAATCAGCTTTATAAAGGCTGATGCACGCAAACAATTATAGGTAGCTGTTCTCTCCAAACTGGCTGACTGTATTATCTTATAATTTTCTACAAGTCCGCCTACTGAAGTTTTTATTTAAATGAGATTTGTGCTAGTCTTAAAATTAGCATTGGTTCCCTAAATACTTAGTATTAAAGTCTATATCATATTTTTTTATATTCATATATATATAAAAAAAGAGTATTCTATCCTTCAGAGTCATGCTACATGTTCTGAAATCCAATAAAATCTATTTAAGGACATGACTGTCCCAATGCTTTATAACAATTTGGTACTAAAGCTTCACATTTTGAAAAGAAGTGTCACTGAAGGAGGACAAGGCTTAATGTTCCCTAAGATAAAAGTTCAACAACATTAGTGAGAAGTCTATCTAACATGAGACATTACAAGTGACTTTCAGATTCCATGTATCCCCAAAGGAGATTGTACAGTAAACAATGAGAAATAGGAATATTGAAAACTCATTTGCAGAAGACATTTCAGAGCTTTACCATTTCTGAATCTTTACGCACCTGCAAGATTGTCCCCCTTAAAGATAAGTCAAACGCTTTACTTCCTGAAACTGCCATATCATCATAATTGTAAATGGTTCCACAACAAACAGAATCATATCCTTTTATACAGAGTCTAACTACACCTACAGCTGTTGGGTTTTTCCTTAATTTAAAACTACTTTTAAAAGGGAAATTTCACATTTTAAATTTTCCCTTAAGAAGACAGGTAAGGAAAAGAAAAGCTTCTTCACATGCAAACAATGCAATTTTTCTAATATTTTCTAGGCATCAGACAGGTTTTCCTACAAGGAATAAGGAGCTGACTTCATAGAAAAGACAAGATTACAACAATTACCTAATATTGAAATATGCTGATGGTTTAGTTATCCTACTTCAAAAATTTATGCAGTCTTTGCCTCCTGCAAATCAAATCGTGTTAGCCAATACAAGGGGCCAAGTAAATTCCCCAAAAACTGATTTAAACTGTTTTTTATTGCCAGTGATTTCTTAGTTTAGTTCACAACCAGCTTGTTTTTCAATAGAAAATTTCATTTTCACTCCAATCAATAATTTTCTTCCACAGAGACTGTTAATTTTATCACCGTAATACAGTCAACATTTATACCATGCACAACTGCTATTTAAGTCAGGTTGCACTAAGGAGGCAACAGCATCACTGATAAAATTAAAATTTGCTGGTGGCATTTTGCATCGAGAGAAGCCCTTGCAACATACAGACAGTTGTAAACTCCATTCAGCAACTCTGACGTGTCTTGCAGGCCAAGAGGCAGGGGAATGGGAGGAGAGGGAAAGAATGTGGATAGCGAAACACCTCAACAGAGTTCCAACACAATACTGAATTCCAGAGTTAGCAAAAACCTGGATGTGTAAGGAAAGGGTGAAGTCAGGGTCATGCTTAAAATGGTCTCAAGTCAAATGTACTAAATGAGACAGTAACACCTTCACAGGTCACGTGGATTTCCAGGTTTTGCACTCCATCTTTCAATAAGTGCTGGCTGAAGGTGTGGTCAGTCGTTTTCCAATGTAGATGCTGAAATAAAAAGTATAAGGCATATCGTATTTCACAGAAATACTCCCTGTTTTCCAAACAGTCCTCACGCACTCACATTATCCTAATTTGTCTTTCAAGGAAGTGTGATGAGATTCTTCCAAGGACTTCACTTCTCTTCTATAAAACTATTTAAGGAGTGAGATTTTCAGACAAGCCTAGAAGGACCAACGATATCAACGTTCAGTAAAAGTGGGTTTCTTCCAGTCCCAAGCTCATTTGAAAACCACAGTCCAAAAGTTTTTGTATTGTTTGTAGAGTACCTGACACAGGGACTCTTGAACAGTCAAGCAACACTCCCACATTATAATGGTAAAACAAATGAAGTACTGCCTATAAAGGGAGGGGGTGAGCTTTAAAACACTGAGCATTGAGCATCTATGCAAATGCTGACCTCTAACAAATAAATCCAGGCAAGATTGAATTTGTCGCAGAAATACACAATTTTGCTATAGTACAAATATCTTACAATATATTCTCATATATTCTATCCTCCCAATTTATTTGATAGCCTGCAAGAATTTAGAGAGACACTTGAACCACACCCCAGAAACAAATACAAAGCTAAATAAAAACACATTTTGAGTACATGACTTTGCCCCCATCACAGAAGAACGTAAAATGGATAAACATAACGCAAGGACTTAAGCAAACTGAGAGATTATGTCAGGTTACGCAGGCAATGAAAACATTGCTGAGCAGAGTCATAGCTGATCTTGCAGGACACATCCAGTATTTCATGTATCTTTCTTTAAGTATTCAAAACTTGACTTTCAGTAATATCACAGGACTGCAGCATTAAGACATTGAAAATTACAGAGTATATGCCATACACACAGAACTTCAGCATCATTATTTGTACAATGTGTTTTTGTAATGGTTAGTAAAAGTTACAGCAGTTTTCCACCTATTCTATTCTTACTTGCCCTACGTTATAACCTGAAGCATTTAAGTACAAGGCGCGGATAATCAAATGGCACGTTATAATTGCAAAGGTTATTTGCAAATTCATGACAATCCATGCATTTTCAATACATGAAACTTGGTCTATTCTAGAAATAAAACATATTAACGGCTGCAAAGTTTTAACTGCTGCAAAGTTTTCCCGCATTTCAAAAAGTGCACCAAGTCTATCTTGAGCAAGGTGCAACAGTATTCTAGTTATTCAAGATAAAGCCCTTTTCAGCAGGCACCTGACACACAAGTAAAGGGGAAAAGCAAAGCTAGATGCAATAGTTGAAGTGAGAATTAGGTTAATACTTACCCTAGTCCCAAAGCCAAAACATGAGATATGAACAGAGATGGAATGAAAACCTTAAGAAATTCTGCAGAGAAAATGCCACCTTTTTTCATTGCTCCACTTTTTCTCATACTTAAAGACACTGAACGTTTAGGATGTCTGAAATGAAATTCCCTGAAAGAAGAGGGGGAGGGGGGAAAAATTCAACAAGATTTTTTTGTTTCTTTTTTTTTTTTTTCCCACACAAATGCACAGATCTCTGTAGGAACATTTTTTTTTAAAGTACAAAGAGCTAGAGATCAAAGCAACAGATCCCTTACACAGGGTAAGGAATCAAAGAGAATAATAGGAGGTATTGTGGAGAGACCACTTACACAGACAGTATAGAGACAAAGGGAGCAGTAGCTGAAGAGAGAGGTAGGTCCGAGAGAGGGAATTTCAGGATGTGATTTGTTAGCAAGAGCCTCATTTTTTGTTCCAAACAGAGATACAGAAGTCTGCTACATTTAGACAGCATCCTCTATTTTAATAAAAATGCTTTGCATTCAAGGATCTCAACGTTTCCCCTTCTGTGGATGACCATTACATATTTTACATAGAAAAAAAAAAAAGGTACAGAGAATTTAGGAGACTTGCTCAACACTATTCCATTCAATAAGCCAAAACTAAATCCCATGAATCCCAGCTCCAAGTACCCAGCTCTCCCAATAATTATGTCAAGAAACCTTGTAATCAGCTTGCTGTGGATTTATATTACTTTCAATAAAAAGGTAATTCTGTTGCTATTAAGATTTTCATACTGCATTTTTTTGACTTTTTGTAGCCTTCCCAAAGAGAAATCTATCTCTTTCTAAGATGATCTTATTTGGAGAGCCAGACTAATTCCATGCAGTTGTGACTTATGATTCTTCTCTCCTTCATATAAAAGAATATTCATTAAAAACAAAAAAAAAAAAAAGAGTTTTAACTCACTTGGGAGGAATGTTTTCAGGCCTACTTGACCAGTCTGACACCCAGTCAGCACTTTTCTTCAAAACTTCCAACTCTTTCTCTCCTTCTACTGCTTCTTCTTCAGACTGAAAATATACATGGGACAAGCCTTATAACACTCAATTAGCTCCTCCTTATGGTGTTCAATTGAGAGTGACAACAACAGTGGCAAAATGATAAGCACCAAATGGTGGCAGCTGATAAACAAGCAAGCGTTCTCAGACTACTGATTATTTAGAAGAGATTTTATTATGCTAACAGGAGGATCTGCAGAAGTCAGTACACCACAAATTTTATTACTACATCTAGGACTTGCACATCATTGGAAGTTGTTTGTTTGTTTTTTTTAAAACTAACAAAAAAGGATTACTTAAACCTAAATGTAATAAACCAGCATTATGCAAAAAAATATTAAACAAAGTTTTTACAAATGGCAAAAACTTTAAGTTGATGGCATTCAATTTAGAGCGTACAGAACATGGCTAGCGCACAGAAAGACAGCCAAATAAAAAGGTTTCGAAAACAGTATTCTGACTTTTTTAGAGGTATTATTAGTCATTTAGAATTTGTATTACTTGCAACTAGCAGCTTCTACTGGGTGCGTCCCAGATGCAGTAGGGAAAGGCAAGCACTCACTACAATTGTCTTGATCCAGAGATTTAACACTATATCATTAGATGCAAATGTTACCCTATTGGAAAAAAATAAATTAGAAAGCCTAGAGAACGCCACTGACTTTGGTACAAACTCCTCCTTCGTATTAAAACATTTTTCTGAGTGACCCTTGGTAAAATAAGATAAACCATTTACAACATTAAAGTGGGAACCATACCAAAACCAGAAGTAATCAAACATGACAGTCACAAAAGTCAGATGGCAGATCTAACCAACAACTTCATTCAGATCATTCTGGCTCTATAGGGCAGAACCACAACAGTCCTACTGTTCGGTCAGGTCTTTGACAAAATTAAATGCAAGGTTTCATTCTTCCAGGAATGCTTTTTATTTATACTGCTGAAGACAGCAAATTCTATTAAATGATCAAACTAAGAGTTCAGCATTAGTCTCCTCTCAGTTTGTATTATGGAGATTACTCACTATCATGTGAGCTGACTATCTGTAGAGCAATAAACTGAACACCCTGAAATCTTGTGCAGAAATACAAACATTTCAAAAACAAACAGGTTTGACACACAGAGTGCAAGCAGTGTTAAAACAGTAATATGACTGCTACTAAACAGGGCATTTCTCAGCTTTAGAGATGTAGCCTCATTTTTCCCCTCACTCCAAAGCTATTGCTCTCTACAAGTCAAATTTCAATTAACACAGAACATAAGCCTAAACAAAGTTCACTAACCCTGCCTTGTTGTTAAAAGTAATTGTTCTGGAATGCGTTTTAATTTAATAAAAATTTATTCTGAAAACAACCCCTTAAAAGAAGAGATAATTTAGTTAAACTGACAAAAGCTTGAGTGCACGAAAATTATTTATTATACCTATTTACAGGCCGGTACTAAATAACATTCCAATGAAAAAGATTGAGTAAAAACCTGCAAGAACAAAGTCCAAGACAAGTAAACAGCCTTACCCAAATGACTAAGGGACACTTCCAAATTTTGAATAAATAAGGTTTATATAATTCATTTGCTTGTACTGCAGCTAACAGACAAGCTTAGGGTCTCAAAATGGAAAAAAAAAAATTGCTAGCAAGCAGTAGTTTAATGCATTTTTTGGACACATAAAATAAATAACATTTTAGATCTTTTGACATAACAGAGAGCTTGCTCCACCTCTCAAGTACTCCCAATACTGATCTATATAAATATATGATCTATATACAATATCCACAACTTTAAAATATATTTTTTAAAAGTTGATGTATTTTAAAGGTTAATGAAGAAAATACCTGAGAACTACTGTCTTTACTTGTGTGCATTTCCACATCAAAAGTTATCTGTCCATCTTCTTGAGGTGAAGGGCTAAAGAAAAATTGATTTCATTATGTCATTTTGTCATACTACACCCTGCCACCCAAAGAATCATTAGTGTAAATAGCATCTCAGCTGAATCATTTCCACATGCGCTTCTGCACACTATTCCAATGAAGTACAGACTACACTCCCCTTCAGATCACAAATATCAGTATTAGAAAGTCTTCCAAAATTCCTCATATTTTCAATTTTTTTCTTCCATTTATAATCCTACCTTTCTTAACAGGGTGGACCATCCTTCCATCGAAACAAAGAAAGCATTGCCCAAAACTTCAACTGCTACGCAAAAGATGTAGATCACTTCCTTCTTTTAGAAAACACTGCCAGTATTGTGAATTATACCTCTTTTTGTATCATTACAAGAGGAAACATTACACACCAAAACACTTTTAATGCTTGGCAAGAACACACATTCTCCTTGTTAGCCTCACTTTGAATATTAAAAATTTGGTCATCTACTTGAGAAATTAATCAACTATCAAACCTCAACCAAGGAAATGCTAGAGAATTTAAGTCAGGAACAATACAAAATGCCGTATGATGCACCAATGCAGGTGTGTCACATTAAAATGCTATGGGCATCTTTTTAACCTGACTTAAGCTTTCATGAAAAAAGTGTATTTATAGAAATACCCCAAAAGAACCCAAAACACCACATTTAAGAGCAACTTACTGTTTAGAACTTTTAGAAAAGAATGCAAAATATCAAAGTACCTCCCCTTTCTTGTACACTACTTCAACTGTCAAAAGGGGAAAAAAATTACCAAAAAGTTAATAAGTGGAAAATTAAGTTAAAAAAAAAAAAGAAAGAAAAAAAAATGTATCTTCATTCACTTAAAACGTGGGTAATGATTGAAAAAATCCTACGCTAGTAGAAGAAACTATACAACCATCATCTAGCAAACATTCCTGGTTGGACTGGAAAGTACTAAACTACTAAGAACTGGTTTCTTAGCAACACAGATGTAACAAACTTTATTTTGTATAAATGTAACCATTCCACTTGAAATACTGGTATGGATCATTTTCAGTCTACTACATTCAGTAATTAAATCAGGCTTAACTAATTTTAAATAGCTTTTATATCTGATCAACCACGTATATAAGCTACATAGTAGACATGACAGACAGCATTCACCCAGCAAAACCAAAGGAGGCACAAGCAGCTAAGATTATATATAGAAACCACTCAAGGATTTCCAAAACTGCCCCAAAACTTCATAGGAAAAAGGTATAATGAACATGTAAGAATATCATAATGCTCACATGTGCCTCAAAGGATTATATTGTTAGATAAGAAATATTTTCCCTCCACAGGAGAAAAAAAAAAAGTAGAATAGTGAAAGCAAGGAGTAAAAATTCTGAGAATCTTTTTTTCTGTTAAGTCCAGTGATACATTTTATTATGCTTGACTAAACAGAAAGCACATGTACATAACACTATTATTAATAATCCAGTAAAATTAAGATTTTTTTTATACCATATGTGATTTATGACAACATGATATTTAACTGTGGTGTTGATGTGACTTTGCCCCTCCTGACTCCTTAGCTTTCTGTAGCAATGATGTATTTTTCAAGTCAGATGTCTTATTTGATATCCAGTTATCATGAGCCAGCAACTACTCTAAATACTGGAACATGACAAACTCAAGCCTGAGAGAAAGCTTTACCCCTCCATTAACATCTAGAGGATAAAAACTGCAATAAATTGCATGGGGGACAGCAAATATTTCTTTACCTGTCACAGTGGGAACTACCTCTTGAACTGCTCTGTCCTGATTCATGCTGGGCGTCCAGGAGAATTTTTTCCATGTCTCCATTGTGGATGGAGGATGACGAAGGGACATGTTCCAGACCTCCGTTTTTCCCATTGCCATTATCATTGCTATTGCCATTGCCATTCATCTGTAACTCCACCCAGGAACCTGTTGGGCCAGCCAGACGTCATTTCATTAAAAGCAGTGGAACTAAAACCCCTCTTAAGTTTATCAATTACACACAGAAAAAAACATGAATATGGTGAATTCAGATAACATACACTGCTGCTGGGAGAAAGCTCATAAACATGTACTGGAGACAAGAGTGACGTGTTTCTTCCTCTTTCATCAACAAACACACCCCTAAAAAAGTTACATTTTGTTGCTACCTACCTCAGGAACTAGTCAAATAAAAGGTCCTCTCCTCAACTAATAGGCCAAGTTTCTCTCTGCAGTTTGAAGTTTCAATTACCTATGTAGCACTCAATGTCCTAAGACATAACACCATACCAGCTACTAGAAAGGAAATTAACTCTATCCCAGGTGAAACCAGGACATTCAATTACACTTCCCTGTTCTACTCCTACATTCCTTTTTGAAAGAAAATTTTCAGCCCCTAGCCCCCTACTGTACAACTCCCCCTTCAGCAATTTTATGTTCTCCTTCTTCCCTCTTCTTCCAAAGGCTCCGAATCAAACCCTGATTTTTGTACAAGTCAGGCAGCCAGCCTGACTTCTCAGGCCTCATTCAACTTTCTTTGCGCTGGCCCTCTAACAAACATCTCCCATTCAATGCCATCTGCCACCTCTCCTACCCTACCACAACCTTAATGGGTCATACCGCTATTCAAACCATCAGAAGCTTGAGGTAGGCGTTATGTTTCCTTACACAGATAAAGTACCATGCTAACATACATTTCATTGCAGTTAGATTAAAAGATTTCACTGCTAATAAGCCAAAATAAAGAACTGAGCAGCATGAGAAGTCTAGAGGTCTCACACATAATAACATTTAATAATTTCAATGCCATCACTTCAGCCTCTTGCTCCCCCCCATCCCCTTTTTTTTCCTTAGCCAGGGAAGCCTGCATGGCCTACAAGTTGAGATTTACTGTTTTTTCCCCTTTTTTTTGTAGTTGTACCTATGGGATATCCATGTGTGCACTGAGATTCAACAAAAGAGCAAGAGTGTATCATAATGATAAAAGCATCTACTAAAAAATTCATATACTCTGTAGTTAGGTTGAGGATTCTTGTTTTTAAATGTCTTCATTTGCATTTTATGTGCAGATTAACTAAATGCAAAACAATATTTACCAGTATGTTCGCTAGTGACCTTTCAATTGGAAACAACTGGAAACAAACAGGTTTTGAAAATATTAATTCATAAACATACTATTTAATGTCCTGAGGGATAAAGATAGAATAGAATTCTACTGCTCTATCTGTTCCAAATATTTAAATACATTCCCTATCCAACTGCAATTCCAACCTTCTCATTAAGACATATAACAAGAATCACTTGTCCATACAGCCACTTTATTAGCCATGATTATGGAGGGAAAAATCTCCAAAGCATGCTGTTTTCAATTTGACATTATTTCCCATTATCATTCAGATAATGATTTCACACATGTATATCATGTCATCACAACTCCTGTGTGATTTAATTTATGCCACCTGAGGTTGAGTGCTTTCAGGTTTTTTGTGTTTCATTGATTTTTTTTTATTTTTTAAAGTTCTGACATCTTCACCACTGAGGTAAAAAATGAGGTAAAAATTCTCAAGAAAAGACGAGAAAGCCTAAAGATACACATACAACAGCTGAAACTATTTATTAAACATTATTTGTACAAGTTCTAAATTTTAACGCTGATTTCTTCACTTCTGAAATGCACCTTAGAGTACCTGCACTTATTTTTTAAAGCAAAGTTTTGGCTCTGGGAACTGTATCAGTGACACAGGAAGGGATGTATGTCATAACAAGTCTACTTATTTTCAACTTGACTTTGTGAAGCTGAAACAGAGTTTATCCTTAGTACCGATTATTAACTATGCCATTATACTGATGACCATGGAAGCATCATACTCTTAAGAGTCCTGGTAGTTTACAGTCTGGTTTCCCCAAGCTGTATTCACAAAAAAGGAATTCAGGGTGTGCAGAGAGCTCTTGTGCACAATCACACGAGGTACACCAACTCTGTACTACACAGTGAGCTTTTCAGATAATGAAGTGTTAACTGGGAACAGGCAGCCTGTGCTCAGACTAGTCAGTATGAGACACAGAGACCATATTATTTCAGATTTATGATGATTGCTGGTGTTTCAATTTCAAAATAAAAAGGCCACACTAAGAACTACATCAGGAGGGTAGATTTGCCTTGTAGCAACACCTTCACAGCAAGAAGCCACACCTGCAGAAAAGCATGTGGCAGCTGCAGTTAGGAGACAGTTAGGCCAGAAAGCCATACATTCCACAGTAGCCATTTTGGAGCAGAGAGCATCTATTGGGAGAATTACAATGCTCAGGATCTGGAAAGACATCTATTATTAAAAAAAAAAAAAAAAAAGCAGTGAGTGACAAACAATGTGAAAAGAACAGAGGGCAAAGGTGCCAGGGGATGTCTTCCTCTGACACCAAACATGGGCAGAGAAAAGCCCAGCGGAAGATGATCAGAACTGGTTGCTCTAGTACGCAGCTACTAAACACACCTCCACAGCACTTATGATTATGCACAAATAAAATCTTTATTAACATTTATCCCGACTGACAAAAATTGCCATTTATCTAAAATGTCTTGTGGCCATACTAGGAAGAACACTCAAACTAAACTGTGAGTAAAGAGTCCCAACAAGTCGAGCAGTAGTTTACATGACAAGCAGCACGTTCTCCATCTGACCTCACTTTTAATGAGTCAAAATACATTCAAGGAAGCGTAATCTGACATCAAGCTAAAACATGCTATATACTCCCACTGGCAGTCACAACCGGTTTGGGAGAGGGAGCCCAAGAGCCCTAGTATTTTCGAAGACTCTGATTAGAGGGACAGAAACCTCTGCTTCTTTAAAAAGATGCACAGGAATATAGTGGACAGTAAACCGTCCACACAATAAAGGGTGCTTTTTGCCCCAAGCTTTCTTCAAAACTAAGGAAGTTACATTAATCACTCACATGAGAACTCTTAGTTTTACCATATTTCCAACTTGACAGTAAAACAAGAAACATGGTAGAATCTTCATTCGGTAGAATTAAGAAATATGGCAGAATTCTCCTCCCTTCACAAAGCACATAACCACACAATTTGGGGTAAAAAAAAAAAAAAAAAAGCCAAAACTGTTTCTATGAAGGGTATTGTCCTCCAAAACTATCTGAATTTTAGCCACGTTCTAAAGCTAACTATTTCACTATGAATCGATATACACTGACTTTATCTGCATGTTTTTCCATAACTGGTGGACTGTTTAAACAACAGTAGCTAAACGTGTGGGGGAAGATGCACCTCATCTTGTTTATTCACGCTGTGATTTCACTTGGGTGGGTGGGGTGGAGATATCAAGGACAATATATAGATTATATACATATATACACTATATATATATATATATAAAAATACTCCAAACTAGTAGCTCACAAGTCTGAGCTATGGTCAACTTCAATAAGATAAGAAATATCACTTCTACAATGAAGTACACCAACAAAGCATAGGTTCAGTTACCAATTTTATTCCCAGGTCTTCTGACCTTCGATTCAAGTCCTAAGGGATCTTTGAATGAAAGGCCCTAAACACGCACAAATGACATACAGACCAAAATGAGTAAGTGTCTAAGCTCATTAGCCTGAAAAGGTTCACACAAAAGCTTATATAATGGCAGAAAATGTACCTATAACACCAAAGCATTGTGGAGCAGCTGAACATCTGAAAGCAGCACTAAGCCTACATGGAGCCGATTGGCTGCATTTGTTTTGTTCACGGAGCACAGACTATCAAACATTTCCTCTCATACCTTGTGCTCACCACCTTCAGTAATCACATTGATTTTGCTAAGCCTTTACGTGCTGATCCAGCAATAAGATCTACGGGGGCAGATCCACCACAGGCTTACAGTGCACTCATCTCTTGTTGCTCCTATCTTACAGCAGATTAACGTGTCCCACAGGGTAAGTTAACATACTAACAGAAAGCAAAAAGGAAATATTAAAATATAGAAGCATCAAAGATCACAATTTCTAAAGTAAGCATCGAGTTATGCACTAGGCACATAACAACTTTAAGACAGCTTAAATTGTTATTTAAGTATGCTAACAGCCCTGAATAATTTGCTAAAATACTTATTTAACACAGGTAAACACTCTTGTAAACTGCCATCGTTATCACAAGACGTACTGCTACCATAACACAATAGCAGTGTTACGAAATAGGCACAGTTTATTCTTCTTTAATACAATTCCCATTGAGTTACAGGGGATCAACCAACCAATATATTTCGTGGTCAGTTTAACTTCATTGTAAACCACGAAAGTAACAGTTAATCATTAATGCAATTTATTCACCTCTTCCACGGCAACATCCTTAATAATTACAAACAAATGAAAGTACACATTGAAGTAGCTGTTTAAAACGAGGGAAAAGCATCTGCCAAGCAAGTACGAGAGCCTACATAAAAACCACCGATGTGCCTTACTAGTGTTATCCTAGTAACAAAAGGATGCAGCAGAGCAGCTGACATAGATGCCGGATATAGAGGAAAATAGCTCACGTCAGTGGTATTGACTCAGCCCCTGAATAAACTCATTCCCACAGTCACGCTCCTCCCTCTACCCTGCTGTATCCCCATCTTAGCTGTTAATACCAGCCACCGAATAAACTCAGTTTAACCACGAAACAAACCTGCTCCTGCTCTCCTCGGCTAGCACCCAGCCACAGCGCTCGCTCGTTCCTCCAGCTGTCGCCCGCCGTGGCCGATTTTCCTCAGACCGCCAGCGCTCCTGTGAGGAGCAGCCCGGCCCCGAAACCCTCCGGCCACGGCCCTCCCTCCCTCTCTCCCTCCCACCCCACAGCACCCCGAGCTCTCCCCCCAGTTTTGGCGCGCAGCCCCCCGCCTCCGCGCAGCCCCCTCCGTTTTCCCAGCCCCGCGTCCGACGGCTCCCCTAGCCCCCAGCGCCCCAAGCCCTGCGGACACCCCGCCAGCCCCTTTCC
>JANXJC010000051.1:17880619-17927593 GCA_027564655.1 Leptodon cayanensis | reverse complement strand
CCGGCGGCCCCCCCCCCCCCGCCTCGGTGTCCGTCGTCGCCCGCCCCATTCGCGTTCGTTTCCATACGCTAACGGCGGCCGCACTCACTGTTGAGGCCCGGTTCGGTGTGCGTCCCCTCAGCCGGCGGGTTGTTGTTGTTGTTGTGCTGCTGCTGCTGCTGCGGCGGCTCCTGAGGGCTGGACATGGCGGCGCAGGAGCGGCGACTGAGGAGCCGCTGAGACTGGGACAACAACAACAAACCTGGACTCCGCTCCGGGCCCGGCCACCCCGCCTCCTCACACTGCGCAGGCGCGGGCCGCGCCGCTCCCGCCCTCCGCCGCCGCGCAGGCGCCGCCCGCCCCGGGGCGCGTGCCGCGCAGCATGGCGCTCGGCGTGCTTGCGCACGTCCCGCCGCCGGCGGCTGCCGCGCGTGCGCCAAGGGCGGGCGGTCTGTGAGGGAAAAGGGCGGGAGCGCGGCGAAGCGGGAGGGCGAACCTCAGCGGGAGAGGCGGTCCTCCCCACACAGCTCCCTGCTCAGGAGGGACGGCTGATGGCGTTCCCTCCCCTTGGCCGGAGGCTGAGCCCCCAAGGCCTGCAGCCCTTTTCCAGGCTGTGGAGCCTGTTCTGTTTCCAGAGAGGACCTGTCAAACCCCTGTCACGTTATCGCCGTACCCATCAGGCCTCCGGCTCAGACTTGTTTCCACATGAGAGATTGCAGCAAATCTTCCTCCCTTGGCACAGCCGGTGTGAGGTAACCTGTCAGACCTGCATGGCGTAATGGTACAAGTCTCGGAACACTTCTTTCCCCTCTCATCAGTCTTCCCTTTTCCTCAGATAATTTTAAACTAACTAGTAGGTCCATTAAATATAGTTAAGGCACTGTGGAAGAACTAATGGTTTTTAAGATTAATACCCACCTGAAATGACAGCGTTCAGTAGACAAACCAACCTCGTGCATGGGAGTTCTTTAAATTCTTGGCACACAGTTAAGATGGAGAAGATGGCACCTGTGTAACAAAATCGGACTTGTTCTTAACTAGGATGCAAAATCATAGCTACAAAAAGTGAAATTACTAATGTGCGCCAGTTTCCTTTCAGCATGAAAATGAAGAGGCAACCTCAGGCTATTTATGCACATACTGCTGTACTGAGAATGGAAGTAACGCTGAATTTCCATGGAATAGATTTGCAAATGCAGTGAGATACAGACGCGAACATCTACCTTTCCCTGCTGAGGTTTCTTCAGTCATAACGTGAGTAGCTTCTGTGCCAATTATCTAAGTTGCTTTCATGAAATGGTCATATATAGAAAATAAGGGTCTAAATTACTAATTTCAAGGTAAGAGTCAATTTTATCTTGAAAATGAGGCAAGTCACTTCCTCAAGGCAGAACGACTTTTCATAGATACTTGGTATGGCAGTTAGCAGAACCTTTACTGGGATTCTTCTGTTTCTAATGTCCTTTTTCACTCATATTCTCGAACAAAAAGAACCAGCAAAACTAACTCCCTCACAGATGATTACTTAATTTGCCTTCACAGCTTGAGAAATCAACTTTACGAACTTCACTCCATTTGACATCACTTGAACTTCAAGGTTTATTTTGAGGCCTAGAGTCTTTTTGATGGAACGTCGTAACTTAAGTCCTATCTCACACATACATATAAGCATTTTGCTTCTCAACAGCAGTAAAGGAGTCTTTTACGTCATAAACCCCTTCTTCCACCAGCTGCCACGAGAATATGAACTGTGGTTTTTTACATTACTGTACTCATAGTAGGAGTTCAGTAACAGTAATACCTTCAGAGACAGAAGTCACACAGATACAGTTCCACTAGAATTCGTTCTTCCGTTATCTTCCCATTACACAGGCAAAGAAATAACTTTTTTTCTGTTTGTGTCAGGAGTATTTCAAGCTAGAGAAAAAGCCTGTATGTACAGCTGTCACAATTGTCCCATACTAGAATACTGGTTTCAGAGGTTTTTCATCTTCTATTCATCTATGGTATGTTGACAAGCATCCAAATACTGAAGTGTGGACATCTGAAATTGCCTTTTGTAACGCTGACCTTTCTTACCAAATTGACCGCATACCCTGCGTGACTGGACCGAACATTTAATCTTGTGGAAAATGCAGATGTCTCTCGGATATCACTGGAAGAGAATTAGCTACATGTAAAAAGAAAGCGGTAATTTAAATAATTTAATAAAACAGCTGTTTACAGGTAGAAAGGCTGCTGATACATTCTAGATTGGAATCAGAACAATGAGCTACTTAGGATTTTGAATAGAAAACCTGCCTAGGTAATCCTATCCTACTTTGCAACCCCAACAATCACAGGCTAGCATCATGAGTATTTGTCATCTCCATCATTCAGGAAGCATTTGCTGTAATACTTGTGGCATGAATATTTATCAGTAAAGTGGGACTATTAAAATTTCTGAGTCAGAAATAAATTGATCAAGATTATAGAGTGAGTCAATGCAGAGCCAGAAATAGCATTCACAAGTCCTGACTTTCAGCCCTGCACTCTAACCACTACACAGGTTCCTTAAGGCAGCTGAAAGATGTAATTAATGTTTGTAAAGTAATTTGAATCCTTGGACAGAAAATGCTATGACAATAGCAAGGTTGGAGGGACAGAAAACCACATGTTAATAGAAGAGAAACAATAGCCGCAAACTCCTGGGAAAGGCCTTTTGTACTTAAGTGCAAAAAAAAGGTTTTTCTTCTAGAAAGTTATAGAAGGCCTTTAAGTTGATTGAAATCAAACAAGTAACAAGATTTATCTCGCAGAGCTGAGCCAAGCTAATACCACTGTTTTATTCTCATGGTTCCAAACTGTTCTAGATGTTTGAAGCAATTTAAGTAAAGAATGATCTGAAGTCTTAAACATGCTGCGATTGCTTTTGTTTTCTTCATTTAGTACTACTATGCCCCAAATCTGAAAAAAATGCTAACCTGTTGCTAAGATGGATGCCACCCCAGCAAACACAAAGGCAGTCTTTTCCCTTGGTTTGTTTCTTTACGCTGGAGGTAGTGATGATGTGCACTGGAAATGCTTTTCTTGTATTTTATATTTAGCAACAACTGATCAAACATACAGTACTTGCAGACAACTGGTGCTTCCAAAGATGACTTTAAGGGGTAGTCACAACCTCGAACCTTGATCCCTTGTGTTTTTGAAGCACCCACCTCTCGTTGGTAACATTTTGTCTCCTAGTGGAGAGCACCCCTACAGAAAAACTCCCATCAGAAAAAACTGCAAGTGCTCTTTTCTTGTAAAAGAAACAATAGATTGTTTGCAAAAAGTTGAGACTATTAAAATTCAAGGGTAGATCTTGTAGAGAAATGAAGTCACAGTTTCTTAGTCTCTCAGCCGTATCACAGTAGAAAAAAATGCTTACTGTTTTTATTCCAGCCGCTATAGCTTTCTTCCACCACCCATTTTTACAAGCCCAAACCTCTCTATACCAGGTTAAGTAAGATGTTTGCTAAGAGCGAACATAGACAAATCATTCAAGCCACTGACAGTCCTTATGCAGCAACCTCACTTGCAGCACACCTCTCCCCATGCCGATTCAATACGCCAGTCCTTTGATTTACAACAGCTGATTGCATGGGAACTGGCAAAAGGAAACATCTCCTGTTCGATTGCGGGCACAAGTGTTACGTTGTGAATTGGGAGAGTGTACATCTTCTCTACAGCCCCAGATGAAGAGCTGAAAACCAGTGCACAGGGAATTACTTCCTAGTTACATCGTACCCAAGAACAACCACTTCCAGAGGTGCCAATAAACAAAAAAAACAACACCCAAAAAATTAGTATTCCATTATCCAGCAGCCCCTCTGCAAGAGGGGGAAAAGTACAGATTTCTGCTTATCAGCACTGAGCTTTTTCCAATTAGGCTGAGTACAAAAGAATAAGTATTTAAGTAATAAATGCTGGAGTAGAAGTTACGCTCCTGCCTCAACAGAACAGTAAGGGCAAGCAGGGTGTTGCTGCACACCCAACACATTTTCAAGGCAGCAGGCACTTCCCTGCAGGAAAATGGTGAAGGGACTTCAGCCACCGAACTTGCCTATACTGCAGCATTGTACCAGTCAGACAACCAATTTACACTGAACATTAATTGTCAGCAATAGTTATCACTGTGGTTCAGAATATGGTTGTAATTTTGCAGATACTAACCACTTCAGTGGTAGCTGGCATTTAGGTAGCATCACTGGCTTCAAGACAAGACACTAGGGAACAGAACTCCCTTTTCTGTATTTAGCTGGTATTCAGGGACTGAGAATGGAGAATGTGCATTGGTTTCGCTGGGCTCCAGAGGAGACTGCTAGAACAGAGTGGCTGCTTTTCTGCAAGAATTCTGCAGAATTACCCCTGCACCCACCCAGCCTGGCAAACTGTCTAGGGTAAGGCCCAGAAATCACAACACAGAAGCTAACAGACTGGGGTACGTTCAACATGCAGTAGGGAAGAGATCAGTCATTTCAAAAATACCTGTAAATAGAGACAAGGAGGACAGGAAAGAGGATAAAAAGTAACCTGACAAAATGTTTTCTTGCATACTTTTATTAATAAAATATAAGATTTACAGCATATGTCAATGGACAGTGTGCTTAGAGAATTATCTAGTTGGATAGTATGACACCAAAGTTAGTAGCTGGTTTTGGTGAGGGTAAATTAAACCTCAGATGACATGCCAGGGATCACTGCTATTGACAAAACCACAGAGCTTTCCCAAGACCAGCTTTAAAACCCCCAATTCCATCCCACCATGCACAGCTGAGGTCCGAGAGGCAGTTTTGCTTGAATGTAGTATTGCTAGGAGGCTGCACTTTGTTCTATGTGAAATCTACCTGTTCCCTTCTGTGTCGTCTTCATATCCTCACTTCCTTTTCTGTCTGTGCTGAGCAACTTGTCAGGTATTCAGTGCATCGTTCGGGATATAGATACACACAAGAGCAGCAGTCTTCATACGACGACCATCAATCTTCCCAAAATAGCAGTCATTAAACCTATGCCATTCTTTGCAAAATGGAGATGAAGGTTACCAGCTCTGATGCAAAAGAAGCATCTAATTACCTCTTTGCCCTTGCGAGAAGATAAAGAATAAACCTTGGCCCTGATCCTGTAAACACCTATACACATGATTAATGTTACTCAACAAGTTGTTTCCTTAACTATTAGCAACTAGAGTCATTTGAGTAAAATTAGTCACATGCTATGGAAGTACGAGTAGGGCCTACTAGTTTATTCACCCATTGGAAAACAGTTGCTGTCCCTGGGGCAGTTAAATTTTTTACAAGGCTAACAGGTGAAAAAAAAAAGGTAAAATCCTTACAAAGGCTCATGGTCAGGCATGCATGTTACAAGACAAATACTGTATTTAAGAAAACCAGATCTAATAAAGATTAGATTTTTTACATTTTCAAACCACTGCACAAGGACTGAAAGAAATTAGAGTATGGTTGCAACAGCAGTCTTGTTAACAACCTCTAACCCAGCCATAATTTTACAGCAGAAACAGTATCTTAGTTGATCAAATAATAGAGGCATTACAATAACTACCTATAACTAAGCCACAGAAATAATTTAAATATAGGTAACTGAAAAGTAAAAGTTCTCCCAGTCAAAGTAAGTTCACTATGACTTCATTCTGAACATTTCCATGAAGGAAGAGTAAACCTAAAAGCACAATTAGCAAAAATATCTGGAGGTAAAAACTCATGAGCCTTATAAAGCATCAATATCTAGTTCGTCTTTGGATAAGCCTTATTTGCTGAAGAGTTTAAATCTCTCAAGTAACTATGAACACTTATTTCATGCAGCTTCTGTACTCCACGTATTTTCTGACCGTTGCACCATTTAACATTTCTGTAAGTGCAGTAACTTTGCAAAGCCAAAAGCAACACTTGCATGGTAAAACTACATTTCCACTCAGTTACTGATAGCAATAAAATACAGAAAATAGAGCATCTCAGAATGCAGCGTAGTAATTATCTATGTAATCACTTGGTATTTTGTACTACATAACATCATACTGCCAGACAAGAATTCAGACAACTTTTTAAAAAGACACAGGGGACTTTGCACTTTAAACAAGGCATTAAAGGTATTGTATCCTAAAACAAGGCAGTAAAGAAAGCAGGACGAAACTAAACATTAAGACATTAGTCCCATAAAATGGATTTTAAAACCTGAAGATTCTATTCCTGTTCCAACTGAAGCAATAGTTTAAAAAGAGAGCCTTTAAGGACACTGGAAGAGTAACTGACCTGTTCAGATCATAGCAAAATCTGACAGCAGTTTATGGTTTTGAAATGGAAGTGGTCAACACATACTACGGCTGGTATTCTTGTCATTCATGAATGAATGCAGATACTTGTGAAATCCCTCCCTCTCTTCATTCCCATGAAAAATAATTAATACTGGTTAAAATCATTACAAAAAACATCATTTTATTTTCATGCATCTAAGGTAAAACACAGAGTATTTGTATAAAGAGGTAGATTAAAAAAAAGAAAACAGATTCTCCATTCTTTGTCACTTTTATTCAGTAGTTTCTTTGTTTTTTTCCTTATTTTCTCTTTTTTTTTGGTGCCAGACACGGCAAGGAGTGATTACAGTCAACTGTTTATTAAAACATTTGTTGCAACACAGACCCCCTATACCACTGACCCCAAACGGACCCATTTCATGTGCTTTATTTTGTATGTGTTTGTGGGGGTTTTTTTTTGTTTTTATGGGTTTTTTTTTTCCTTTTTTTCTATACACCACCACCAAGGCTAGGTGGAGGGGGATGAAAGGGAAAGGGGGAGTCCAGGAGGCCAGAAGGAGGAGGAATGCTACAAGCCACAGCAAGAATGAGCTGTATTTAATAAAAAAAGGGGGCCACGAATGATACAGTAATGAGGTTACACAATTAAATCCCATAGCATGATTGAAGGCTTTCCCTGTGTTTGACGTCATCACAATGGAAGGCATAAAAAGTGGAGTAAACCGATGTTGATACAGTCCAATCTAGTCCATTAGGCAAGATGGTGCAAGTAGTCATTTAAATTAAAAAGTGCCCTATCCTCACCTAAATGGCTAGCAGACATGGAGAAGAACGCAGTGACGGATCAACAGAGCTTTCTCCATGTAGCTATAAAAGTGTGTTGTCATATGGCACATTTTTAAACACTGGGAAGGGGTGCCATAATGGACCTCTCATTCTCTTTTGTTTACGGGTACAAATGCTAGATTCAACTATTTCAACTATGCAGGAAGTGGACTCTTCAGTTAGGAATGCCAACCCTAATTCATTTTGTCTTGAAATATATACAAGTTGTTTGTAGTAGCTACAGCAATGATGTTTTCCTTAGGATGCCAGGCTGTATGTAGAATCTTCTTGTTGAAGTCTAGGCTGTCAACACTGATTTCATCCTTCTTTCGCTTACCACTTGCACATACTTTACGTGGCTTCAAAACGGTACGGGGTTTATTGTTTTCCCGGGATGCCTCTAAGGTGATGTCTCGCTTTGTGTTTCTGTCAAACATTCTGAAGAAGTTGTTGTAAGATCCCGTCATGACAATGCTGCAGAGAGGGGGAAGAAAGAAAGTAACGGTTCAGTTGAAAAGAACCTCCCCTTTTACGAAACCTCAGGGTTCCAACTAAGGTCATGCCTTATTATGTAGTAGAAAGCAGGCAATCTTGCCCATACCTTCTACATTCTCAAGTGAAACCAAGGCATTTGAATTTTTACATATATATATATAAAAGGTATCTTCTTCCTTAACTGGACCTTTTGAGGTACACGCTTTGTTATCTAGCACTTCGATGCAAATGTCATCATTCAATTTGCTTCTCATGCACACACAGGGAAGCGATCTAATGAAAGCCAAATACATCGGATTTTTAGCCATGTAATTTGTTACACACAAGTTGCATGAATTTAGGTACTAACATAACTTGTTTGTGATAATACCTTATAGGAGATCCTTATTCTGTATCAGCTTTTCAGTAGGACAAATACACCTACTTACTTCCCTGTCCTTCCTTTGCCTCAAAAAAATATTTTAACAGACAGATGCTAAGTTTTAAAAAAAAAAAAAAAAGGCACTACGTCTCATGATGCTGCTAGGGATACAACGAGCTGATACACATCTAGCAAATAAGCAGTTAATGACATGATTAACACAAAAGCAATAGCTGCCTTAAGTGGCACTATTGCCTAGTCAGCCATGCCTGAGCCAGGCAAACGTGACAACTCATTGTAAAGAAGAAAATTCCTAGAAGGTTTTTCCCAAGTGTTCTACCTTTTGACAAGGCAGCTTAAACAGAACACACACAGGTTCCCCAACAGGCCTGGTGCAGATTCTTACAGGTAGAACACGCAATCAGACAACCAGGTTTGAATACATGGGCCTTAATCGCGTACAAATCATTCCAAAGTCAGATCATAACAGATGACACGGGGGGGGGGGGGGGGGGAGATAAACACTAGGAATAATTAAGCTAGTGGATTAGGGTATCAGTAGTATTTCACCAGGTAAAGTTTGCAGAAAACCATCTCTAATCTTACTGCTTTGCCCATCTCCCAGTTTAAGCAGCTGGAACATTTGATTAATATTTCATTCTGGCAAAGTGACAAAACTCCGTTTCCAGTCAAATTCTACCTGTCATTAGTACCCTAAGGCAATTGTCTATAATGCTATGCTACAACATCAAGGGTTAAGAGCTAATATATATATGTTAAAGTCTACTGAAGTACTAAAATATTATCCAAGCCAGCCCATAAATAAAACCAGACATATACTTAAGGCCATGCTTCAAGTTGCCAGTTTTATCAATAACTTGAAAATGTCTTAAGTGCATATAGAGAAGAATTAAACTTGCCTGTCTGATCCATTCCAACAGCACTCAAATTTGTCAAAAATGCAATCGTTCTCATACAGGGAACAAAGTTTACTTCTGAGGTATTCATGCACCTGGAAAAGAGTTAGTTCAATAAACTGAACGAATACTGAACTTGCATACCTGTAAAATAACCTTCATAGATTCTGTTCCAAAAGTAATTAAGTATCTGACAGTGCTTACACCCTACCCACAAGAGCACACACAGCTCCCTTCTCTGACTGTATGGATAAAGAGCAAAATCAACAGACACATGAATTACCATATTCTGCTCTACAGAGATTTCAAATGAAACCAAATAGTAGCAAGTCACTCAGGGTGGGGAAAGCAACATATCCCAAAACTTGGCAATTCTTCAGAATGCTTCCCCTTTGAGCAGTTGTCATACCCTCACTACCTTTTCAGATATGTGAAATGATTTATCAAACTTTGCTTCTTTCTAAAAATCATGCTTTGGTGACTGATCTTCCTCCTGTGTATGACGAAGAGGATCCCTGCACAAATTTTCTTATAAAAGAGAACACCATATCAATTTTCAGTGCCAGCTAAAAAACATTTCCTGCAAAGGGAAAGGAAATGTTTTACCTCCTATTTTCTCCAGGAAAGAACAGGAGGCTATAAAAGTCAACTGAAAACTCTGTGTGAGAGAGATGTGCTATCTCATGGCTGACACTTCCATTGTGTAAGAGGGAGGCTTTTTCATAACCAAACATGGGGCTGGGTTCTGCAATCAGCCTGCAAACAGCAAGGTCCTTTAGCACGTGTGTGGAACCCACAAATCTCATTGATGCTTTGCCTGGACATAGTGATCTATAGACAAAAATTTAACTGCCACATCAAGACTGTTATTCAGACTCAGCATCCTTCAAGGTTTTAATTTCTAGCCTACATTGTCTTCACCAAATACCTGGTATGTTTCCACAGGTCTATTTTCCATATTTAAATCCCAGATCTTCACTGACAGGTAATCTCTAGTCATCATATATCGACCACTATGGCTAAACTTGACATCAGATATGGAAGAGATGATTTCAGAGAAAAATGATCGGTTGCTAGGATCTTCTGGTTCTTCAAACACTGTATAAAAATAAGATAGGCATTTCAAGAGGTAAGTTTACATCTCTTCCATGTTGTTCTCTTTCTGTCTCTTTGAAGATACACCCAAATTATGTTAACATTTTCTCATTAAGCTTGCCACATTGGGCTAGTCTGCCTGCATTATATACAATAACTTACAACAAGAAGGCCTTATAATACAATTCCCATACCCTGAAACATTTTATTTTCCTAGCAAGTCAAAGACAGCTTCTAAGTTAACTACTCACTAATATTCAGAGTCTTCATTCACACATAGAAGTTCTCTAGCATAAAGTAGAGACCGAACAGCTAGTATGTGACCTCCTGAAGTCTGCAGAAAGCCATTCCTAGTCCTTTAGTCTAGGCAGATTCCCCAGCTTAAGCTGTTAATAATTTTATTCACTACTTTTACTCTGGCAAAATATGAATCTCTTTTTATTTAGATTTTAAATCTATTCAATACACTACAGAAATCCAACACAAATATAGACACACACTTCAGCGTTTAACAGAATCTGAGTGCGTAGTTTCATCTAACAGCAAGATACCATTTTCCACAAAAAGACAATAAACAATGCAGGACAGAACTTACATTTTGAGTGTCTGTCACAGAGTGCTGATGCTCTCATATCACAGAGACGAATCGTTCCTTTACTGCTGCTGTATACAAACGTATTACAGCTGTTTGGGTGGAACTCTGCAGCCGTTATCACCTCTGTGAGTTCTTCCATGTTGGCAGGCTTAATATCTACAATATCTACAGCATTTTGTTAAGAAATTTTCCCCAGTTTTCACATGTTTTTCAGCTTTAAAAATATTCACACCAATGCTTCTTCAGTTCACCAAAGTATATCTGAAATAGCCAAACAGAATTAAAACAAGCCAATAAAAGCAAAATAATGCTCAAAATTTGGAAGCAGGACGAAACTTCCACACCAAAGGCTGTGGGACCCAGTCAAAAACTGGATAGAAGTTAAAATTAAGTTCCACAATTTGTCTAGAAAGCAAGACCGTAACATTGCATTCTGTATCAGTTTGAAGTTAATTCTTAACAGCACAAGCCTGCTTAATCTTTTGCTCCACTTCAGCAGTAATTAATCCTATACTAGATATATGTCACCCAAGTTTTCTCACATAGAACTTTATTTTGCTTAAATTCTAATTACACTACTACATTATAAAGAAGGCATGTGTGATTTCTGCTCAGGATCCTGCTGATTTGTCCACAAATCTCTGCTCCCAGCAATGGGACTGAACACATATTCCTGTGATCCCACTGCCTGCGACATTTGTAGGCACACATCCAAGAAGGGCTGATGGTTAGGTTAGAAGGTAAAAAAAAAAACCACTCTTGAGACAAGGACGGTAGTCCTCTGACTTGCTTCCTCCTGCATGTCAAGAAAATTTTCACACGATAATTTACTGTAATGCTGCCTTCCAGAACTGCTCATCTAACTTGAAACCTTCAGCTTTTTTCTCTTTTAGAGAGTCTGGTTTTCACCATTCAAATTACTAGTTCTCCTTATATTGCTCATGCTGAACTACCTCTCCAGAAGTCCTTACAACTACTAGGGAGAAATAACCAGGAAATGGAGAAACACGCTCTATAAAAAGCTTTTCGTGAAAGAAAACACAATCCAACAGTTTTGTTGTAACCAAGCTGTTCCCATCATATAAAACAGTGCAAAAAAGATACTAAAACTTCTGTCTGTAATTTCTAGGTGCCACAGGTTAATCCGCAAGTCATCTGCGGATAAGTACGTTTCATAATCGCTATTAATAGAGATGGAATTGATGTGATACGTGTGAGCATTGGCAAATATTCTTCGTGGACTAGCTTCAACCATGAGGTCCATGGGCCTGAATACTGGCACCTGCAAAAAAATACAAAGCAATGACAGTTTGAGATGCAAATGTACTACAAACACACTGGCACTCATAATCACAGTCCTTCAGTACACCAAGCCAATTAAAATATCTCAAAATCACCTCAGAAGTAGATGTGTCTGCCAGCTGGCATCACAGAAAATGTAAAGCTGATAATCTGATGGGGCAGGTACTCGCTGAGCCACAGGCTAATCTGTGTGCCCGGGGGGAGGGAGAGAAGAAATCACTTGAACGCGGCTAATTCAGAGACAGCAAACTACTCACCCGTAGTGTTGTAACTGTAGTAGGATCCCTATACCGTCCATCTTCTTCCTTTAAATTATAACCCTCTGGTCTTTTGTCCCTTTCACTGATTTTCCATAACTTTATTGTTTTATCTGAAATAAACCAGCCACAGTTTAAAATCAAAGTTCTAGCAAAAATACTAGCCTTCACAGTTGATGCACTTTAACATGAAGCCTTCAAACAAGACAAGACCACCTACATGTACCAAAAAGGACAAAAAAATACTGCTTGGAGAAAACAAGATAAAAAGCATTAAAAAGACCTCCTCCACAGTTTGTTCTTTTTATAGAAGTTAGAACAAGTTTCAGTTAGAACCAGGATTGTTATGAATGACTAATATAAGCTCTCACACAGTTAGTTATACACATACGAAGGTACTGAATGACAGCTTAGCTAAGCCCCTTTGCTATAAAGCAACCAAATCAGAAATGACTAATGTACCACCCCATGTTGTTGGACTTATGTATCCAGGTAAGACGGAATAGCAGTAGAGTTAAACAGCGTAACTCTTGTGTAGCCACATCCCTACATACTTGCATTTAAAACCAACTTGCTTCCAGCCTTTTGAAAGTAGAGAGGATTAGACAAAATCCTAACAGCAAACTAATGTAACAACAGGTTACCGTGCAAAATTAACTATTAAGACATGACTTACCATTTGTAGACAATAAAAACTGAGCAGCATTTTTCTGGGGTAACCACCTAATTTTGTTGATCTTCTCTTCAATTTCTAAACTTTTCAAGTAGTCAAACTCTGGTTCATGGCTTTGAAAGGTACTGTAAACATTGTATTCTCCCCTACTGTGAGACTGGGTTTTGTTCTAAAAAGAGAATTACATGATCAAGATATGTATGCAATGTACAGAATGCTTTTCAAGGCTGCTGGCAGAAGCCAGAAATAGACATTTATGTAACAAGATACATAGGCAGATTGCTAATTAGCAAAAGAATAGGTTAAAACTTCTATACCCTATTGTTGCCTATGCCAGATTTGCCACGAGTATCCTTTGGTGTACAACTTGCCATATTTTAACAAACCTGCAGAACGGCCGAAATGAGGATCATCTCTTTTGCAATAACTTGACTGGGGTTTCTACTATTTTGGCTAAGAAAGCATCAGAGGAGAAACAGTTATCGCAGCAGCTTTTGATTCCTAAAGTTTCCAGAAACTCCCCTCAGCCATGTGAATAATATCTCCAGCAAGCTCTCATATTAATTCCAAGCAGCTGAACTTAGAAACTAACATTTTGCCTAAACTTTCTAGGCATGATAAGTTTTCTTTTTTTAGAACACTCAAAAATCTTCATCATTCTCTCATCTCTAATATTTCCACTTTTGTTTTTTTAAAGAGAATGTTCCCCAACAGAAATACACAGCCACACGTACAGCAAATCTGCTCCGTAGGTAAGTTCAGCTTGCTAGGCACACTATGGAAATACCACGTCACCTCTCAATTTATACAAGCAGCTCCACTATTCTGGTTCATAATCTCCACATTCCCCAAGACCTTCTAAACTGCTTAAGAGGATTTTTCTTCCTCATTCTGGAGATGAGGGGGCAAAAAGCTTAACACCTCTGCTGAATACATCTTTGACATTACAAGTCACACCTGCAGTTAGCCTGCTCAGGATGGAACTGTTTGGAAAACTGAAAAACCTCCAAACTTGCCTAATACTCCTTCTAAAAGCTTTGTGTTAGGCAGGGGCTTCCTAGCACTAATATTGCACTGCATGGACCGAACCCTAAATTCCCTCCAATGGGTAAGGTGACAGAAAACTGGAATTATTTCTGAAACAGCGCTCACTAGGTGTACCTGAAATTAATTCAAGCTTAATCTTGTGATATATTCCTGTTCCACCTTCTTCAAGAGGTTGCACCATCAGATGCCTTTCCTGTGATATGGTCTTCAGTAGGTATTTCACTCCTTCCTTCTCTTGTATGTCTCATGTCCTTCCATCCATTTCATCCCTTAACACCTCACTAAAACATACTTCTTGATATGATCCTTGCTAGCCCACATTTGTCACATTCCTTGCATCATTTTCTCTTGCTTCATACCCTGACATTAAGAGCTGGCAGGAATTCTTACATTTTACAAGAAGCTGTGGGGGAGGGAAAAGTAGACAAAATGCTTAGAAGTAAAATCTGGCACAAGAATATTGTACCACACCTACCAATTATACTGGCTTTCCCACCCTAGAGAATGGAAGGAGCTTTGTCCTAAGTTTCAGTTAGACCTAACAAGTTAAGCAGGGTCACTGCTAGAACAGGCAACACCTAAAGTATTGTGCTTTAGCAGATGCTGGTCATGATTCAGTGAACTTTCCTTCAATTCCATACTTACCATAATGATTGAGTCTTAAATATACTTCTTGTGTATTCTAGTAAAACTCTACAGGACTAGAATAATATATAAAAGCAATAATATATGCAATCCACCCTTGGGATAAAAGCAAAATTTAAACCATCAGACCAGGTCATAGCACTCAAAAATAATAAAAAAAATAAATTAAAAAAAAAATTCAAAACAAGAGGAGGTGTTAGCCCAAGTGCCTCATGTTAAATTCCAATTTAGGTAATTACAGGCTGCCTACGTAAATTCCTCCTTCAGTTTCAATTAGATACAGTATTCATTTCCTGCCTGATAGTTATGCAATACCCCTTGCTTTGCATTGCAGAAGGGCTGCCACATTCCAACCCAGAGGTGGCAGCATTTTGGCAGCGGGTGAAGTTACAGAAGCTTGTATAACTCTATACAGAGCACTTGTGTTTCAGTGTTTTTCTTCCTGTGCGTGTGGTCTGTAAAGCACTCTGGAATGCAGCGTGGTAGAAGGTGGTACATAAATCCAACCAAAGTACTTGAACAATTATCTTTTAGATACTCTTACATATAAAACTTGCTCTTGACAGTACTGCATATGGCATAACTAATGCATTAGGGAATCCAGTCCCCACTGTTCATTCCCTAAACACCAAGGAGTCAAATTATGCCAAAACCAATTCTGTGCAACTTCAATCTGATAACCCAGGTGATTCTTACTATACCTAGATTCACAGATCATAAGGATATGAGCCATGGGTTATGCATCAAAAACAAAAGTAGTCATTTAAAGGCAACTCAGGAACAGGCAATTAGCTATTTAAGCTTTAAGCTACATTAAAGCATCCTTAAAGGATGCAAACTAAAACTCAAGGTTTAAAAAAAAAAAAAAAGACACCACTGAGAACACCACAAGAGTTTGTCCCTGAAACTACAGGAAGATGACAGTAAGAATACTCTACATGCCACATTCATCTGACTCTGGCCACAGAACTTCGGGAGAGGCTGGTCAGTCAGGCATGCCCCACGAGATGGCACCAACTGACCACCGCAACTCGTTTGTACAGCGAAGGCACTGCACTCGAATCGCCTGTGTACCAGCAGAAAGCAACTTCTTCTCGGGAAGAGTGGAATTCTTAAGGCTTCAGATTTTTAGAATTGAAATTAAATGAAATGCCAAGGAAAGAAGTAACAGCACAACTTTCTAGGCAGTAAGATAGACAGAAGTGCCTTTTTATCCTCTCCATGAAATAAATTCTAACTAAGTCAACTTCAAACTACAGCCTTAGTTAGTTAAAAATCAAGCATTCCATCTCAGCTTTCCCACCTTTAACGTGGGAGGCCCTTTCCTAGCATTAGAAGATTTGTCTGTAGAATTCTGCAAAGACCAAAAGAACAAGTATAACCTTTAACAAGTAGAACCTTTGCTACTATGATTCTATGATTTTATCTGATTGATACCAGAATGAAAAAAAGACATCTTGGGTCACAGTTACTTACATACTCACTCAAGGGCAACTTTTGTTTCCCCAGCTACAGTAAAATCTGAAGTAATTATCACAGCCAAGTAGAGTCATTGTTAAACAACCAACTTCAGCTTCCCCAAGGTCTTTTTGAGTCCTATCCCCCCCTTTTTTGTTTTCAATTTAAACACTCTTTAGACCACAGCTAAAGAGTATTTAAAGAGAAATTAATTTCTAACAGTGTCAGAAAGTTCTCAATGTCTTCACTCTTAAATTTCATTTCTTTAATCACTTATTACACAGGCATGCACTTGTTAACGTTTTTTATAAAGGCGTGCTCCTTTTCTTTTTCAAAAGAGAATGAACAGCAACAGAGAAGAACATTAAATATACTTTAATTAGTTAGCACTTACCTCCTGCTCCTGTTGAAAGATGACCACTCTACCTCCTTTGTCTCCTGTTGCTAACAGCTCTCCAGAATGGTTAAATTCTACTGTGGAAATTATATCCGCTGCATAGGAACAAAAAATAAACCCCACAAGTCAATAATTCTCCTAAATACTAAATGGCCAGGAAAGGTACAATTATAAATAAATAAAAAAAAGCATACTTAATTCAGTTTAAGTATACTTATGTTACAAAATACAAGTAGGGCTTTCTTCAAAAATAGCTTTAAGCTGTACATTTGAAAACCAGTTACTAATTCACCATGCCAGAGTTACAAGTTCAGTGTTGTACCCTAAATTGTTTTTAAAGGTTTTGTATCATCGCTTCTTTGAACTGTTTTTCTGTTATGACTGCTACTCCAGTATAGTATAGAAATGGATTTTCAGTATGTACTCTAACAGCAGAGCCTGTATATATACATATACCTACATTTATTTTCTCCATTCTTTCTGAAAGAAGTTTAGATACAATCATTACCCATATGATGTCAAAGTATTTTTTTTTTAAAGGACTCTACACATGTGACAACTTAAGGGCAAAACATATTAGGGTGGAGATGTTCAGACATCAGTGTCTAAGGAATGCAAGGATGTGGAACAAAAACAGCTACCAAAAATAAGGAAATAAATTCAACAGTCTCTAAAAAAACTTGAGTATTTCTTCTGGATGAGGAAGATTTACATTACCACAAGTATTTTTATATAGAGTGCTAAAATTAAATTGTGAATATACATTGACAAAAACCCCAAGTCATGCCTAGTATCAAATTGATCTGTTTATACAACAAAAAGAACAAATTACAAGTTAAGCTCAGGTACACCAGTTCACAAACACACACATCCCCTTCATACTCTCAAATAGTAGAATCAGAAGCCAAACCGTTCTTCAAATGTCAACTTCAAACTGCAATATAACTAATCTACTTTTCTGCGGAAGAAACTACCTAAGATTTTTCCTTATGCAAGTCTTCAGGCTACTTTGCTTTCGTGTCAGTCTGATGTAGATAAGCAACATATCCGTGTTTTCTATTGGATGGTTTCTTCATTCTCTGTTTTAGAGTTAAAAAAGGTCTGGTACCTACTCTAAAGACGGAAAGCTACTGCTAAACAAAAGCTACTCAGTCTGAATTTAAACAGACACTACAGTGCAGCATATCACAGAAGCTATCCTACCATAGACAGCAATAAGGTCATTTCATTTTGAAGAAGTGAAACATGCAGGATTTTCCTCTTATTCATTTTAATACCAAAATGAAACTTACATCATTCTCGGGTTGTCCCAAACACATGGTCAGTGGCCTCTGAGGACATGAGCAAGCCGTTCTTTAATAACCGCATTACCCAGCAGCTACAAGCATGCAGCATACCTGTTAAAACTGCACAATGCAAACACAGCCTGGACAAGCAGGCCAAACTCAGCT
The DNA here is from genome assembly GCA_027564655.1 of Leptodon cayanensis. Taxonomy (NCBI): domain Eukaryota; kingdom Metazoa; phylum Chordata; class Aves; order Accipitriformes; family Accipitridae; genus Leptodon; species Leptodon cayanensis. The sequence goes on along the minus strand of JANXJC010000051.1, from coordinate 17,909,807 downwards.
GCAAAATCCGTAGAGGCAAAAGATGCAGAGTCAGATTCTTGGCACGAACAGGTATGTACAGCTCAGTTGTGTTTTCTATATATACAGCACAAACTGCCATATAACAAAGGATAAACACCCTATCTCATCAGCCTCCCTTGCTGTGATTATCTGGTACTGCTGAAACACAAACAGGCTGAAATCTCTCAAGAACACTGTGTTAAGGACATAAATATGATGTAAGCTTGTATGTAGATAAACCCAGATTCAGATCACGCATAGAAAAACCTTGATTTGAGCGCACATAATTTTTTCTTTTTTCCCCCTGGAAGGTAACGGTTACTTTGGCCATTCATTCACGTATTTGTGAACAAGATTAAGTGACTTATCTCACATCTATAAGACTTAAGACTGCATACCATTCAGATGAAGATATGGCATTCAACATGCACCTTTCACAGGTGAACAGGACAAAGATAACATAAAATTAATCAAATCCAGTATGCAGAAAGAGTGAAGTGCAAACCAAGCAGTCTGATTTTGACTATTCCATACAATGCAAACCACATCGTTGTATTCCTCTGATAGGGTAAGACCTTAAGGAAGTTACCAAGTAATTGAAGAAAGACATGATCGCTCACCTTCTCAATCAATAGTGAGAAGTATACAGAATAATTACTATTTTGAAGAACATTGAGAGATTTAACACTGCAAGCTATGCCAGTCTTAAAACAGAAAAGATCATAAAGCAAGTTACCAGCAGATCTAAATATGTACATGTATGTGGAAGGAGAACAGCAAGGAAAAGTATGCCTTAAAAATCTTATATATCCATCTAAGAACAGATGGATAAATTCATCATAAGTACCTATTTGGTGAAAGCCACTGAAAAGTTTTACAAGGTCAAAAGCCTTAGGCTTGAAGCCTTATGATTAGAACAGGCAGCAACAAAAGCCAGAAAAGCCTTAAATTAAGGGATAAAACCTCCGTTTTCTTAGGTCTGCTGCTGTAATATATATAGTATTTAATAATTATAGAAGTCTCTCATACAGCAGAAAGCTAACCACTTCTCTGTAACCATTCTAGACATTTATTACTTTTTGCATTTATTTTAACTTTCAAGATTATCCAAGCCTGACATCAGCGATCTCCAAGCTGATACAAATCCTGCTTTGTCTATAGACTCAACTGCGTGAACAAACTTTCAGTACTAACATCCCCACACCTTCAAAAAGTCTAGCAGGTTCAGTCAGTGGTGACAAGGTACTCAAAATTCTCTCCAGTGCCTGATCAACACTAGGCAGAAAATCTTTTCAAGTACTTGGATCAGTTTTAAATTAGAAACAAAATACATTCCTTAGCAGCAATCATAACAGAAAATTATTAAATAGTTTTTAATACATCTGTAGATGTATTAAACATCTATAGAATCCAACAAGACACATCTATAGAATCCAACATGCCTTCTACACTGTAATCTTGAACTGTTCCCTTTCCAAGGACAAAACAAACATGCTAAAAAAGTAGGCAGAAAAATGATTTCTACTTCACTAGTCCCAAACCAGGGCTGAGATGCATATTTTATACAAAAACCAGTACTGGAGAGCAAAGCAACTAATCATACATTTTAAATCCAATAACTCACCATTAAGAATATTGTATTCCCATACCTTGGTCAAAGAATGAGACAGACATCAAGGCACTGGTGTTGAACTGGGCGGATTTAATAGTGTTTGAGAATTGACAGGGGAAGCATTTCATCTTCCGCAGTGCACTGATTCGCTTGTGTATTTTCATCTGTATTAACACCCTCGTTGCCAAAAAAAAAAAATCAATGTTATCCTTTTCTTTTCAGATGTAACTATAATCCCCGTGATAGTTACATGTAGGGTTATTTTAGTCCTTCAGCACCGCAACGGGCAAAAGAGCAGCTATAGAACATGCTGCCTCCTTTGCCTCCTCCCTTTTGTGCATGCTGTTTTTGCTACAGTCTCTAGGTGGGAGTCTTGCAAACACAGAGGGCTGCTCTCACGGTCCAGAAGCTTGTAAATGATCCCTTCTATACGCAAAGAGCACTAGGGAAAAATATTTAAGGGAGAAGCAAAGGTATAGTGCTCTATTGTCACCAACACCAATGGCTTTTGAAAGTACCACGCATTCTATTGTTTACTGAATTCATTTCAACGCCCTCTTCTTAAAGCACCAGTATCAGAGATAAATAATCACCAAAACCTTATCTGATAACCATACCCCTCACAGCTTACAGTTAGATAGCATTATCTGTTAACAGACTTCCACAAAGTCACCCAGGCCTTGGAGATGAGATTTGTCTCTCTTCTCCCCCCGAGCATCTTGAGACATCTTTGACGCCAAGATGAAGCGTGACATTTCAAGTGCTGAGGTTTTAAAACACTACAGGGCACCATCAAACACACAAGATGAAGACATTCTGACAAAACCAAAAATAGGACAGAAACGTTTATCTACATTCCTGTAGCGTACCTACAAACCTGCAATACCTGTACTAAGTTTTTCCCTCTTGCATAATTTGGGATAGACAGCTCAGAGGTTAGTATAGTGCTTACATGTAGTTCTTTGCACAGATGTCCTTTAGTTCCACTTAAATATCCCTTCATAGACACTTATTGTTAACACTGTAGAAACACTTCCGAGACTACTAAATACTTCCAAATAATGGTTTTCAGTGACCTGAAATCAAAGGGTGGCGGAAAATCACCTACACAACCTGAAGTCTATCTACTGTTGTTGCACACGTACATCACCGAGGGAAAATGTTCTGCAGCAGGTTGAGTGAAATGCTATGAATCAAAAGGAGAACTACTATACAGTTGTATCTCCACCTCAAAGAAACAAAACACTACAGCCAAACTGAGCCAGTGATCTTAAAAACCCCACCAAACTCTGAAGAGAGGCTTCCAGTCTGACCTATCTGCACACGCCAACGGGGCAGAGTCTGCCTTCCCAGGAGTCCTCAAAACCTCCTGACACTTCTCCCAGATACAGCAGCTACAATCTAGTTTCTTGCAATTGCTGTCAAGGTTGCTTTTTCTTCTGTATGATCTTTATTTTCACAACCTGCTCCAAGCTTTTAATGTGTTCCTTCAATGACACATCTTCACTTTAAGTGGTCCAAGAGAAGTCAAAAACAATGCAAGGTCTGGACAATTATCTTCACTAGATTCAAGACAAGATTTTCCCATGGTAGACATGGAGACACAAACCTGAAGAACCAAAGAAATAAAAACAAGGTGTCTAGCTTTGACAGAGAATGGGACAGGGGAAAGATATTTATCTCAAAGTTTTGATAATGCTTAAAGTAACATCTTCACAGTTCACCAGGTGAAAGGGAGACATACCAGAAGCTCCCAAGCATTTCTTAACCAGTGGCAGAGACATACTTCTGCTGATTAATCATCTCTGAAGAGAACAGCCACCCAACACAAACCTTACTTGTTTCCTACTGCGCTTCTGAAGATAACTCACAATTTCAAAATTCTTGGTCAATATTTATTACACCAACTTTTGCTATTTTCAGTAATTCACCTGTCATGTCTGGCAGGATACACAGATGGTTTGAAAAACTGAGGTGCTGGACCAGTGCACTTCTGAAAGATAGGCAGATTATACTGTTCAAAGATAGATGAATAAAGGCATCTGACAGATCTCAAATGCCTTCACCCCCTTTAAAGGAAAGCAATGTTTGAAATAAGAACAAACTCAGTGACAGATATTGAAAAAAAAAAACGAAACAAAAAACATTTTCACACTTTGGGGGCCTTCCACACTTCTCGGTGAATGCTAACTAAGAACCACACATGCACTATCACGAGCAAGTTTTCTGAAACATTAGAGAAAGGGTTGTGCTGAAGTTTTACTGCTGTCAACAAGCCTATGGAATACAGGAATAAAACAGCTTTATCAATCCAAACAAGCAAAAAAATACTGTAATCCAATGACTTAGTTCCAGAAGGCCCACTGTGAGCCTGAAAAGCAATTCTGTATTAAATTTGTTTCCAATAATAGAATAAAAGGTATTTTATTAGTACAGAAGAGGCTATCTATTTTAATGTACCATGACCTTTATATAAACTCTGCTTATAAAACATCCTTGGTAGGCAAAACATGTCACCTACTCTACAGCAGCAAGTCAGTCATGGCAGTGAACAAAGAACGTCTTTATTTCACCAGACCTGAAAGGTTTCTGTGCAAGTTTTTGGAATCACGTTGATCTGCTGCCTAAGCAGAGAGCAAGTAAATCAGTATGTTTACACAAGTGGAGCAATCTCCTGATGTTTCCAAGGACTGAACAAAGAATTGTAGTATTTAAAAAGCATTTTGGTACTTCTTCATTGTTTATACACCTTCCCAGTGGCTCAAAATACCTTTTCTGGAATTTTCCAAAGGAACACTCAAACAAATCTCATCCATAATGTAGAGCAGATTACTTACAGATTGGTAATTCTGTCCTAAGGAGTAAAAAGACAATTCACTGACCAAATGTGGAGCCCACTTCCACAGTTTGCCAGCCTTAAGTATAGAAGCAGCTATTTTGATCAAACTAAACATCAACTGATCGTTCCAAGGATACTTCAGAAGCTGTCTGGAACGGGAAACATTAAGAAACCAACTTTTAGGATTATTATTAAAATCCAAGGAAGCTCAAAGAGCCTAAAATTGAGGAAGCAGCACAGGAAAGGATAAACAGCATAAGTGATAAAGACAGTGAAATATTTGAATTCAGCACACAAATTACTGAGCATACCTGAGCCATTCATCCTAGATTCTCTCTAAAGATAAAGTCAATGCACTCAAAACCGAGCAAGAGTATCTGTTCAGGAGAACATGCAGACCTTAAGCATCTGGAAATGACTTGTGAATTGTTTGGTCCTTTCTCATCCAGGGTGAAGCAAAACATCCCTGCTTCAGCCTACTGAACAGATGCAACTTCCAAAAACTCAAGCTCAAGTCACAGCTAATGACAGAAAAATGTAACTTTTTATTGGACTTTCTTGTTTCCAGTAATGGTTTTGTTTTGGAGTTATGTACTTCATTATTGGGAAAAAAAAAGAAAGAAAAAAAAAGAAAACCAACCAACCAAAAACACTAGTGAGAAAACAAAAGCTGCTCCAAGGTTTCAAATATTTTAAGAAGCTACACAATGCACTCCGAATGTCTGAGTCATCCCAGCATCACACCATTGTTTGCATGATTTTGATTTACCACACTTATCAAGAGTCCTAATATATTGTGCATTAAATCTCTGAAGGTAGATAGTGAAGTGTTAATCTTGAAGTGAACAGGAAGGCTGTTTAAATAAGATTAAGAGTGACTATACATGAGTGTTTGCAGAGAAGAGAGCTCCCAACACAGGATACCACAACTATATGCATCAGGGAAAGAGTAAGAGAGCAAAAGCACTGTTTAATACTGATGGTATAAAAGAAAACACCCTCTGCATTCCAGCCTCATCCCTAATTTATGTATGTAGAGAGGGGAAGAGAACACAAGGATTGTATACTTTAAAGTTACCATGACCGGGTTTACTATTGACTTCATTTCCCTTTTCTTCATTCACTTTCAAGAGTGATTCTCTGCATTCATTCCGTCTCTCAAAAGTCACTAGGCAACAAAACCAAAGGCAGCTGGGATAAGGCATTCCTACTGTTCAATTTACTTCTCAAGACTCATTCCAGAAGTCCTTTAAATAGATCTCTTCTCTACTAGGGGAGAGCATTAAAAATGTATTAATTCCTCAGAAATACGGGGACAGGATGAAATACATGCAACACAGAAGCAAAGAAGGGGATTACCCTTGTGGCAAAAATTCTCACTCCTGTGCCCGTGAAGCATTGCAAGAGCCAGCTGGTTACTTGTTCTCTCTTAAGTACCAGTCCTGCAATACTGCTGCACACAAAGAGCACACAAAGCTCCCCTCCTTAACAGGGAGGGGAGTGGAATTTGTATGATGGCCAGCTAGCTTCACACTGCTGCTGGCCCTACCAGTGTCAGAACACAAACATGCAGGAGCCGATGACACAGTTCAAGCAGCAGACAGCAATTAAGCTGGTTTTGTTGGCATGTGCAAATCTGGGAAATCTACGCACAGGGAGAAAGATTTACAGGGTGTTCCCTAGCATCCACGTTCATTCCAAGTGCTCCGGGCCTTGTGATGCTGAAAATAAAAAACATGCAATTGTGAACTCGTCATTTTCCCCATTGATTCTGAAAACATTCTAGTCCTGTTTGGTAACCATGTATTTAAGTGTTGAGACTCTCCCAGTCCTATTTACAGATGTATCTATGTGTAATATACACACACAAGATATGAGTCTCCAAAGCATAAATACAGGCAGCATAGCACATCACATCCAAAGTTCGCTGCATAGACTACTCACCTTAAGTAAAATAACCAAATATAAGCCTTGTCAAGCAGTCCTAGAACCCCATACCTTCCCCCTATTTCTTGGGCTTTCCTATATTCCCACTTCTTTTCTTTCATTCACTTTTTCTTCTCCCCTTCTCTCTCCAACTTTGCCAGTCTTTGGGAAAAATATCACTTTCTAGAACAGCCAAGTGCTAGTTTAACTAGGAGTTCAACTTTGGATTTGAAAGTCTGAGTGATTTACTCATCATTATTAGTACACATCTTATTTTTAATTTTCTATTCAATTCCCTAAAATAAAGGTTGGACCCCTCTTGATAAAGCTTTTTCCTGTAGCTTCCTAAGTTACCTTAACATGACCGATGCCTACCATGCAACTCTGATTCAGTTCACTGTGGGCTGATAGGTAAGCAGGGCTCACATAGTATCCTTAAGTCCACCACATCCTTCTGAGATTGCTCTTTATGCTGTCATATCTACATATTAGCAATGACAGTAAGAACTCTCGTTATCCCCAGCCTTCAGAAGTAGGAGCTTGAATTCAGTCACTTTTTTAAAAGGATGCAAGAACAATACAAGCTCAGGGAAGGAACTAGTACTGCAAGACAACCGTTTCATAGAATATACGCGCATTAGGATGGCTTAGAATTTACAGATGCATTTACAACATGTTTTTTGATAGTCTAGAGATAATGCAACCTCAGTACTAAGCTCAAAACAATGTTATTCTGTAGTTTTGTGAATTTACGCAAGCAACAATTTTTAAGCCTTGAGACTTCTTAGAAAATACAGCAGCTACTGAGCAGCAAACTTCCATATCCTCCCACTGAAATAATTCAGCGACACCAGCCTTAATCTTGTTGCCATCGGTTTTATCTAAGGCTAGTAATTCTCCTAAATAGCTTTACTAGGCTCAATGCTCAGAGGAGAATACAACTCCAAATCCATCTGCCCTACACAACAGAAGCTGCTCCTGTCCTCCTGTCTGCAAAGCAATAGTGAGAAGATGGCGTTAGAACTGCAGAGAACAGAACTGAAACAGAAGTGACTCTCAAAAGCCCTTAAAAAAGTCAGAATAATAATGAACGTGTAGATGGAGTATTTTACCAAGGTAATAGTAAAATAGGGAACAGAATCACCATCTACCAAAATGCAGTGCCTTGCATCTGGAAGAGCAGCTCTGTACACATTCAGAAATCTTTAAGCGATCTTAAGTTAACTGTGATATCAAAGCGGCTTCCTCATTTAAACACAATTCATAGAAAGGACACTCTATGGTCAATATTACCATCTAAGTTGTATAAGGAGTAGCATACTAAACATTTTAATTCTTGCATTTGGTAAACAATTGTTGTGCCTCACTGGGCAACTGCTGTTTGTGGGCCAACATTAGTAAGCCTCAACATCTCCATTCAGGTCAAGTTTCAACCATCAAATTTATCACTCGTTTCCCCCACAGTCCATTTTCAGATCAAGGCAAGAGGCCAATGAACAAGTGTGCTAAAACGACAGCAACTTTCGGAAGTAGCAGAAATCACTACAAGGACCACTGTAATCACCACCTTCGACAGACATTACCACCACTAACTTTTGCGAATGATCCCTAACACATTTCAGTTACATTAAGCAGTTTGGGTTTTGCTAACCTAAGAGTTGATTAAGACTGAACTGAAGGCATTATATGAGCAAATCTGCTGGGGGGCAGGGTGGGGGACAGACGGACAAAAAGCTCGGCAGCAACTACATCTCCAGACGGCACAGTTTTATTTGCAAAAGCCTATCGAGCCCACAACCAAAATGCTTATTAACTGCGTTTCTGTCTACATGTACACAGTCTCCACAAGCTTACACTTAAAACAGTTCCCTCAAAAAGGTCAGAATTTAGCATTGCTAGAACAGAAAGGAAATTGATTTAAACCTCAGACCACTGGCTTCCTGTCTCCATCTATAGTAGGAAATTCAAAGTCTCCAGTACACATGACTCCAAGACACCTGTGGTGGCATAGAGAAAAACAGAGATAACAAACAGTAGCAAGTCAAAGCACTCTGAAAACAGATGTGTCATACATTAATGCAAACTGATTGGTCTGTGATTCCTACCACTTAAAATGGCATAAAATTGCTTTAAAGTTTGATCTTTGTGAAAGGAGTTAAAGCATTCACATTAAAAATTAGTATGAGCTTTGGGAAAGAACTTTTGCACCTTAAATGGATTTAAAACTGTGATCCACTATAGAACTGGTAAAGCAATACCTGCACCACAATTACTGTAATCACTGGGCTATACCTCACTGTAGAGGTTTTATTTCTGCTCACCAAATCTGGCACTGCATTCTGTAATTCCTTTTATGCAAAGTTCATTGTAAACCTATGGAAAAAACCCAAACCCTATAGGGCTAGTATATGTTAGCTGAAAACAATCTTGCACAGGTGCCTTGAAATAATTTCATCTGGTGAGAGAATTAAATAGCTTTGGTTTTGTTTTTTTTAACCCCAAAGTAGTTCATTCATAAAGTGCTTCAAAAATTACTGTGAAAAATCCCCTCATATTAAACTCGTAACAACAGCAGATAGAAGAATGTTCTCTCATAAACAAATGCAAAGCTGCTTGGTTTCTGGATAGAAACCATTAACCCTCATCACCCTGATTAATTACTTTCTATTTTTAAACCTTAAGACACTACTGCAGTTCCTTTCAGAACACATGCACAGGAAACCGATAGGCAAATTCCCTTCTTCCACTAGGTGAAAGGGAATAAACTGACCACAGCAGTATCTTTAGTTCACAAGAAGCTGCAAACCAACAGAGCTCCCAGTAGCTTGTCTTGCCCCTAAGCTAGACATCATCTAGTTGGGAGAACAGAGTACCGAGCAGTCAGTCTGGTCACATTCAGAGAAGCGAGAAACTAAATACATTTACAACATATCAGTCCAGATGCAAACACCACAAAAAAAACTACTGCTGAATTGGCTGCCCACACTTAGGCACTGCATATTTATCTAATAAGGTTAACTTAGCTCCACCATTAGTTGATGTAAAAAACGTAACACACTGTGGAACTAACGAAATGTTAGTTGTAGTCCTATTGGTGCAGTTTCCAAGTCCTCTGGAAACTGCCTTCACCTACATATTACTAGGACCTCTGAGGGTGTATTTTACACATACACCTAAGCTTATCTATCCTATGATCCTTCCCAGGGGTGGGGGGGGGTGTACCTTCTTATAGTCCTCCACAACTCTGGAAGACCATCACTATCCAAATAATTCAATATGCATGCTACTGCAAAGTGGAGACATTACCAGTTCAAGACAGAGCCATTTTTCAACTCAAGACAAGCTAGATCAGCCTGAAAATACCTCAAACTTAATAATAAGGGATTATTTAATACCTGACAAGAATTCCCTTGAGTCTCTAAGGGCATCCTGTGCCTTGAAACCACAAATAGCATTGTTCTGGACTTTTACAATACCTTATGAAAGGCAACTGAACCTCAAGGTGGTCTGAAGCACCACCCAGATTATTTTTATTCAAATATTTCTAGTCTTTGCAAGAGGCGTCTAAGTTTTAACTTGGGGAACAAACCTGGTTAGGAAAGCAACAGCTAAGACAATTCCCCTCTTCAGATCTTCATTACATAAGTTTAGATTTTTTTCACTGAAGAATACCCTAAAGAATCTCTTCAGACAAATGAGATTCTATCTTACTTTATTAGTACTGCAAGCATATTTATAAAGACTGATACATATACATACATACACAGGGAGCATTTTACTAGGGACAAAAAAGCAAGTGATGAGCCTTTAGTTTAAATCTCTTAATACACATGCTTCCCCAAACTCAAGTATTCCTTAAAATATGACAGGAAGTGCCTATTCGCTTTTCCTATTCACACTAATTCACGTCTATTGTTGGCTGAAACAAAGATCTTTCAACCTGCATCACCCGTTCCCAGGACATTTGACACCAGTTTATTAATATCATAAACATAAGAGGCATAAGTGGCAGAAATCCAGACCCACTCCTGGTACCCGTCTTAAATAACCTCAGAAAGGCGGGTGAATAGCCTCACAGGTTGTGGAATGACAACATTTATTCACAACTAGGAACAAGCAGTTAAAGGTCATAGCTTCTCCTTGAGTCTGTTCTTTGTAGCCACTGCAATACTATACCATCAAAAAAAAACCCAAAAACAAAACCAACCCCCCCCCCAAAACAAAACCAAAAAAACCCACGTAAAGCTCGTCTGTCCACAAGCTTTCCTCACCCCAACCAGCAGAATTGTTCTGCTTTTAAACAAAAAAGTAAACAGCAAATCCAACATTTCAGTGTTTTTAAATACCAGCCAGCTGTTCAATGTGAAAGCTGTCATGTGGTTCAGTTTTCTGAATATCACAAAATTCAGCTGCTAAGAGCTTCCAAGCTGTGAAGCTTAAATCTATTTTCAGGTGGGGACAGGGGAAAAGAAGAGTGGCCCTCCTACTGAGTATGTGCCACACCTAGTTCTGCATCAATCCCCTTTCAATTGCAGTGACAACTCCTCTTCACTCAAGATTAGGATTATCAAAAAAAAGATTGTGAACAGTAGTTTCCAGCCTCTGCATAACATCACCTTCAGAGGCTATACACCCCTAAATTAAGTTGCTATCTAACACGCCATCAGAAAGGATGTTTTTGATGCAAAATATAAACAAAAGGAACAGAAACATGAAGAAAATACACTACCTAAACAACACCTTGCTTAAAACCCTAAAGGCACTGTAATTCTTAACTTACTCATTTTGAAAGCATCGTCTACCAAATAAAAAGCTATCTGACATTTTAGATACCTGGCCTAGGTGTGCTTGTGCCCCACTCTTGTCACAACACACATCAGTTACACTTGACCTGGAAAACTTAAGTGGCCCTGTCAGATGCAAACAACGAAGCTCAAAACCTTAGGCTTCAATCAAGTGCCACAGAATTCCGGCAACCAACAGAGTTTATAACAGCCCAGGACAGTCATATAACCAAGCCTTCCTTGAGTGGCTTAAATACACTAAAAAAATTGGAAACAAACACATGTTCTTTGGTGCTGCAGCAATAAAACTCTACCTAAAACCAATTTTTTTCTTAACCCCAAGTGAAATCTTGGCTAAAATGTAAACCCAGTAGAATATGAAGTCTATGGTTCTTTTGAAGGGGGAAACTGGCAGTGTCAGTGTTCTCTGCTTCTACAGTTTATGCTACAGAGGATGCATTTTAGGTATTACTGCAGACATAGCGATAACTTGACTAAATGACACAAGAAAGAAAAAGGCCTTCCTCCCCTTTGAATTTTCCTGTTTCAAACATCTACTATCACAGGGATTGTGCCTTTCAACCATACATTATCCCTTTAAACAAAGCAGTACAATACACAACCTACACTAGTTATATTTCCATTACAGAAACACCATTCAGCCTGCAAAACCTACACTGATTTACGAGAGGTCTTCCTGGACAAAGACGACAGAAGGGTTAAGTTATATTTGTATTATGCGTAGAATTTAGTTGGGGAGTTACTCATCATTTTTGTTCTTTGTACAATCTCATCGAGACCATATATATCTAATTATAGGGGAACAAAATTAACTCCAACAGGAACTAACTTCGTGCCCACAATTGCTTCATATAAGATCCCCCTAGGTGCCTGAATGTTCTGTCACTATCACTTACAAAACTGAGGAATTTACTGAGCAATATGAGGAGAATTGAGACAGAAAGGCTTGTAAGTAACAGATTTGATTATTTCTGCTCTAACACAGCATTTGTCTAGCCTTAGTACTCTGGTACATGACTTGCTCCAACGTATTTTCTGCCTGCAGAGCTTTACTTTACAACATATCATTAATAAAGCTACAGCAAAGTTGTTTTGCATATCTTATTTCCAAGAAAGTGACATCTCAATTTTAGCACTGCTGAGGACAAAAAAAATGCAGGTTTACTGATTTTCCAGAATAAACTTTATGCTGGAACAGAGAAATTAAATAGCCTCTACTCGGAGTAGAACAGCACTGCCATTTCTGACCTCTCTGAAAACATTCCTACTGACCTGGAGATAAAGGACATCCTATTAACCACATGCAGAGTGAAGATTCAAGAGACCACAACTCCCATCTCAAGCCACCGCTCTCTGGAAAACCTGTATTCTTAGAGCTAAGTCACAGTGCTACATACTCACCAGGCTCCTTCAGGATTTATACATAACGCTAACAGAAGCGCTCCATAATTTTTGCAAGACACACTATGATATGCAAGTTATACGTAGTATGAGGATTCCCCAAAACGCATTAAAAAAATTGGACTAAGTTTTATTCAAGTTTTAGTTCTCACTGTGATAAACATGTTAGCAATGTATCTATTTTCCAAAAATAGGCTAATCACCCCTTGGTAGCAGAAGTGCTTTGCTGTTGTATTTATACTTCCATTTTCTTCGGGAACTGTTCACAATATGGCTAGGAGAAATGAGAAAGAATGTTCATTAAAAAAAAATAAAATCTCAACAAGCTCCGAAATACCGTCTAGGCCTTAAAAAAAAGTGTCAGCAGTTAAACTGTTCTTTCACTAAGTTATATCCAGTTAACAGCATGAAGTCACTGCCTTTTATGGCTATCAAGGCTAATTTCCATTCAAGACCAGTGTGCAATCCCCACACTGAAATTTTAGGTGCTCCTTCACCAAAAGTGATTTTAGACATTATGAAAAAAGTTGTTCAAGGCTATGGGTAGCTAAGCTTTCAAATATATGCTTCTGAGACTGCAGAATCTCCACAGATGAAGGTTTTTTTAATAAATGTCCAACAGGAGTAATAGGTATAGTTGAAAGATTTGCATGTAGGGAACATACATACTAATGAGCTCCCAAGGTCCTGTCAGCCCTATCCTCTGTGATACCACCCTCATTCTGTTGTGACAGTTGATAAACACATTTGCTTGATAACCAGGGGCTGAGAAGGACACTGAAGAGTCTACCACTTAGTCATGGACTTCACAAATGCCAAAGTTATGTTCATGCTCTTTGATTCCCTTTAAAAAGGGATTTCTGCTTTGTTAAAAAAAATATTTACAAGCAGCAGGACTAGCAGAAAATCAGCCCTGTGATCTAGGCAAAACACACAAGTATTTACTCAGTTCTTCTTCTAGTTCACAGAATGTTTACAAGCTTCTCCTCAAGACTACAAATTACCTTACTCAAGATAGCTTACACCAGTTATAACTGAAAATATCTACACAAAAGTTACCTCTGTATTACTTATTCAAAAGGATGTTCACCTACATAGGACCAAAAAGCCTGCACTACAAAATCAGCTGTGTATTAATTCACATAACCAAACGTGCAATCAGTCAAAACTTTAAAAGGATGCTTTAATTTGGATGCCCGTTCATTGAAAGAATTAATCATTTCTATTTCAAGTTGTATTTACTTGAACTATTACCTAATGCATAAAGTCACTACCTAATGGCTTTTATTTCAAAAACAAAAAAAAAACCCAACCTCAATACTAAAATGAACACATACCTGCTTCTGCTTACGTATGTTCGCTATGCTTGGTTTTTTTCCCTATGCTCAAGCCAGGTGATTATTCATGAGTCCTTGAAACTAATTTGCACCAGTACTTACTTACTTCTCAATTCCTGCTGACAGCCCCCCCACTTCAACCTATAGAACCATTCCTCACGTCCACCACAGTATCCACCCCGAAGTACAGAGTAATAACATAGGCTGAATAGTCCCCTTAGAAGACCTTACTTGAGATCTTTTCAGGGGCTTGTTTGTGTTCCGAAGTAGTACAGAGCTATTTATGGAAAAATCTCTGCTGGAATCACAGCCAGAATTTCAATAGGCTGCACAGCACAGAAAAGCCAGTGGTTAGTTTTCTGTTTGCAAATAACAATATATTTGGAAATAACATACTGTGCTATTGTTTTGCATGTACATAACAAAAGCCTTTAGGCAGTGCCTTTCTTGTCACTGAGCATGCTACAGACTAGGAGCACTGGAATATCTTGATTTTCTCTCTTTGCTGAAGCCGTTCCAAAACATACACTGCAAGTTAAAAATTAGTAGCTGTATTTTAGAAAAATATCATAGTTTGGCAATGCGTTTCAAAATCAGCTACTAGAATTCTGTGACTTGGTGTGCATTTCTCCTGTAGATATAAAAAACAACTCCTAGAAACTATCATGCTGTTTCAGACTCTTCTCATACACTCTTTGACCAAAGCTTTTATTTCAGGTGCAAAAGCTAAGACCAAAAATTTATAAGGCTTTTAAGCTTCATGTGTGGAATGCAAGAAAGAGACCATTGTACCTCAGATGTGTGAAGTGCCTCCTTCTAAGCAAGGAACACGAGAGCAAAAATCACTATTACCTACCATAACAGAAGGGAGGGAGGGAAGGAGAGAGGGAGGCAGACTCAGTAGATGAATTTCAGGCAGCTTGCCGGAGAGCACAGCGCCTGTGAAGGTCACAAGTACAACTGAAGTTTCCAGCAGAGTTGAACACACAGTTCTGACTATTAAGTGACCGTGGAATAAAAATTTCTCAATTCCTTCACTCAGTATGGGCATTCACTCTTTCATCAGTTCATTTTAATACTTAATGCATTTTTAGTGGCACTTGGAACCTGAAAAAATAGTCTTCCCTTTACCCGTTCCCTTCTCCCCCCACCCCACCACCACTTGGCAAGTATTTTCCTGTGTTTCTATTCTGGCCGAAGCATACATGCCTCAGCTTCTTAGAAAAAATTTTTATTAAACCGAGGCCAATACTAGTTTCTGGCCTGGACTTTCAGAGGTTCTTAACACTCACTTCTCTAAATGATGCAAAATGGAATCCACAAATCTTGACAATTCTGTCAAGGCAGACGCTTATAAACACATTTTAAATATATATATATATAGTCTACTAATCTGAGCAATATACTGACCTTTTTTTTTTTTTTTAAGTTAATTATTTCCCTCTCTCACCTTCCCTATTTATAGATTAGGACCTTTTCTTTGGATTTTGGAAGAGTTGTATAGCAGCTGAAAACAAGACAGAGAGTATTTAGCAGTATTACTGTCCTGCAAGGGTCTCAAAGTTCCCTGCAGTAATTTTTAAAAGCTTTGGAACTTCATTTTGGGAAACGGGCACACTAGTCTTACAGATAAGGCAAACAAAGCATGGAGGTGTTAAAATGACTTAGTGACCTTCCAGATGAAACAACTTCAGATGATTACTTTCAGTTATCTCCATTTCTAGTCTTGCTTTTGACAATCTCCCTACGCCTACCCCACCAGGATAATTAAATTTAAATCTAAACTTTAAACTTGGTAAAAAGTAAGAGAGTAATAACAGCTCTGTAAGAAACTTGAGCCTCAGTCAAAAGACACTGGTTAGAAAGAATATGAATTGGAAAGCGCCAAACAACTTCCAGTTGAATGTTACATAGTTGTAAAACTTGTGGAAGAAGAATTTCGATATATACATAAATGAGCTTACAAGACCAAAGAGGGCTGTGTACATGATCTTCTCTTGATGACTTCTTCAAAATGATAGCAAGAAGGAAAGATTAAGCCAGAAGTGCTCCTACACAGGATGCAATCACTCAGTCGTGTCATTTTTTCTAACATACATGCTTAATAACCCTTGTGCAGGAACACTGAGGAACAGAAGAGAGAGATGACCTAGTAGCACAGTTGTAAATGACAATTCAGAACATGCTTCCCTGATTTTCAGAAACAGCAGAAAGATGAGAACGCTACGTAAACAAGCACATGTCTTATTCCCAGGTTTGGTAGGAGCTTCTTCAGGTCAAATCAAGGAAAAGAATCCACAAGGTGCAGGGAGCCAACAGCCTGATGCTCAGAATCTCCAAGTGGGTTTTTTTTGTTGTTTTAAATGCTCTCTGTCTTCCTACTGCACTTTCCTCTGAGGCATCTAAATACTGTCAGAGACAAAATTGCTGTGTTAAGCACAGCATGCGTTCTGCTCCAGTAACAGAACCGCTACGTTACCAGCCTCCACCACTTTCAAGAGTTGGTTATGACTTCCAAAATGGTCTGGACTAAAACAAAAGATCCTGGATATTTCTTGAAAACAAAAAGAAAGTAAAATTCAGCTAAAAACAAACCAAAACAAACCACACAAAAACACGAAGCTATGATAAGAACAGAACAGGCAGAAGGACTATATAGAAAGTTTTAAAATTTTGGTCAAAAGCCCTTCCCGACAGTTCCACATTCCACTAAAACAGCTTATGAATGTTTTGCTATTACCTCTATAAAGCAGTGCCATTTTCTCACTGCTACACTATATAATGAAAAACTTTGTGGGCTTCAATTGCTGTTTGTTCATACTGATCTTTTAGAAGAGATGGCCTCAAACATGAATCTCAATTCACCAAAAGTAGAGTTTTCCATATGAAAGGCAGTCTATGAATAAGCACATATCAACTGCAAGCACGAAAAGGCTGAGGAAGAGGCTAAGCAAGTTTTTCACAATGCCCTAGTTTCACATGTTGCCTTAAAACCATTACTGTATCTCCAAGAGAAGCAATCCATCCACTCTCCTCTCACATCTCGTCCCATTCCTGTAGCACCACTACCTATGCTACCACAAACATTCGTTAAAGTTTGACAAATCAGTCTGAGGAAGCTAATTCAGGATAAAATTAATCTGAGAGCAAATAATCCAAGACATGTAATTTTCATTCAGGTCCATCTCCCAAAGTGATCACTCTGCAGCTAAGTGAACACCTGGGTCAGCTCAAAGCAGTAACTGGTAAATGTACAAGGAACGACCATCCCTTTCAAAAGCAGCAGCTACTTAAAGTGACAATGAACCTACAGGCAAGTCAGGATGCAATTTGAATTCTAATTCCTCTTTCTGTACCAAGGCCACTGCACTCCAAAGCAAGCTGAACAGGGCAATTATTAAAAGACAATCCAAGATATTTTTTTTAACTATCTCCAGTATTTCTATAAATGAATCCTTACACAACGCAACAAGAACAGTACCTGCAAAGTTATGTTTTTGTTATGTAATTGCATTGGAAAAAAGTCCAGGAACTCTCCAACAAGTGTCTTTGAGAATCATTATATATTCATGAGAGTTGAAGCTAAAGATTTACTTCAGTATGTAGTTCTTGCCTGCTAGACCAATTTACTTTAAAATTTTAAGTTATTTGAAAAAGGTAAGTCCCTCAGACTACACTTATAAGCACTACACACAAACACACATAGGTCATAATTTCTGCAAATCATCTTCTAACCTTCTACTAACAGGAGAAAGGCCAGCTGAAATCACTACTTTTTAGAGTGGTCCTGGAATACTTTTTATATTCATCAGGGAAAAAAGAAAGTACAGCTACTAGCATTTAACAGCCAAGAATCTATTAGAAATTACTCCAAATTTTAAATAAGCGACTATAGTCTGAAGTCTCAATTACCTTAACTGTTCCTGAATATATGCAATTATCTTTTCTCAAGTTCTCAAAAACAGAGAGTGCCAACTGTGTGTGTTTGGAGATCACATTATTCCCAGAGCATTAATTTAAGAACTGCAATTGAAAATGCAAAGAGAAACATTTCCACACAAAATGCATTCTGTATACCTGGGAAATGAATCTTTCTTACAATACAACTCTTTTAAACCCTCTTTTCCTGACCCTAAAATTTTCTTCCAAAATTAGATGCATGCGTAACTGCCTAAGGGGTTTAACATGTGACCTAAATATGCTGGTTTTCTTAATGGTGCTATCACTTGTGGATTGCCAAGAGGAAAATACATTTTTATAAAGAACGGCTGACCAAATTAATAATTTCTCCTCCAGTGCTTAACAAAAGCCTCATAAGTTAGAAGAGAGAAGCTTACAGCCACTTCTGTTTCTGTAACCAAATTACAATCATGCACAGAGGCCTCAAATAATTCTTTTCAGTAATGTTCTCCACTCACAGTATCAATACCTGATGTCTCATTAGCCAGCATCTTAATTTTAAAGGCAAATGTAACAATTCAAAACGTTCCAGTCACAAAAAAGAACAAGGCAAGACCACCATCATGTAACTACCTGCTGCCCAGAGCAAAGTCCTAAAGCAGTCCTGTTCGGGGAGCCAGAAAGTCAGCAACAGTATATTCAGTAAAGGAAGTCCTGCTATATAAAATCATTAACAAGTGCACACACACACAAAGTATCAATACTTTACCTCTTAAGACAAGACACCTTTTTAGGCTTCCGCCCATTTTCACAAAGGCTCATGTAACAGCATAAAAGAACGACAAAGTCCTTTCTATTTCCAGCCTGCTTACATACTAACCCTACAAAAGTAGCATTTAGCTAATGCATGCTGTAAGAGCTATAACTGAGCTATAAAGCAATATAGCAAAGCTATAATCACATATATTCCACTCAAGTTTAAAATCCAGAAAACTGTCCAGATGTAGTTATTTTGACTGTAAGACCTACCGCTGTTTGTTGAAAAAGATTATTCTAAAGTGGTTTGGATCAAGTATCATACTTCCTGTATTTCTCTCCTTTTATTTTCACGGAAACATGGTAACTGTTGTCTCTATTCACATTCAGAAGTGCCTACCTATGCCAAGACTTTTCGTTCATTTCAATCATCTTCACTTCAATCGTTTCTTTAAAAAGGTAAACCTCAGTTTCATATGATTACTGAACACTGACTTACTCTGCACAACTTTTTGCTCCATACTAAAAACACTGTGGACATAGTTATGGCACTGTATATTATAGAGCATTGAAAATATGGAAAAAGGTCTGGAAAACACCCTTAAGGCAGTTATAAAAAGCATCTTATACTAATGAATTTGCTTTGGGAGCACAGTATTTCCTAAAGAGGAAAGAACAAATGGTATCCTTAACTTGGTGCCATCAGTAATTGATGTTTTTACTACAAGAGTTACAATACGTAGCAGATTTAATTGTATGCACACTTAAACAGCATCTAAAACAAAGAAGGCCTAATTCTTCAGCATCTGAACGCGAGACAATACATTAGTTTAGGCAAAGTCAAAACCCCAAACAAGTGATCAATTTTTCAAATCATATTAAGAGTGGTAAGACACGATAAGAGAAGATTATCACTTGTCAGATTATCTTTTTAAAGTACTTTACAGTAAAGCAATCGGTAAGTAATTCATCTCCCATTTAAGCGGTATTGTTTTCTACAACAACTTCCAAGAAACTAAACTGTACTGCTATTAACACAGCTCTTTTTACTAACATAGCTAGTAACAATGCTAAACAAATCTCATTTCCACATACTGCTTGTGTGGACACTGAAGGAAGAAAACCTATTCCATGTGTACTAGTTTTGCTGCACAAAAACGTCAAAAAGATTATTTACAACATAGTGATAAATGACATTGTGTGCGTGTGTCCCTGAGTGTGCGTTTGCACATGTGTACGCGATACCCAATTTAAAAAAATTAGAACTGTCACACTGAACAGCAGTTTGACAACTGGCTTACACTTACCTAAATCCGTGCTGCTACCAAATGAGGTAGTTCTGGATTCTCCACCTGCCCTCAGACACACATTTTCATCACCCCTTCTTTACAACTCTAGAGTTTGCACATCCGCACAGCCTTAAGTTCAGGGATCTGATTTGACTGCAATGTAACCCAGTAAAAATCTACAGGTCCGTTGGTTTTCAATAGCAGCACAGACTTGGACCAACTTCAGTCTTTACATCTAAAAGAAGATCACCAGTGATGCAGGATCTCTGTCAAGCATTCGTGCACTGTACCAAAGCTTCAACTATTTTATCCGGCCAATATTTTAGTTCAGTCTCTCAAGATTACTGTTACAATATTGGTATTAGATATATTCTATTGCTGGCCTTCAGACAGCACGTACTCAAAGTATGTATCTCTTGAACAGCAAAGGTTTAAAGTCCTTTTTATCAGTTGATTTTACCATTTGTAGTAGTATAGCACTTAAGAGATCAGGGTCTTGTGTTGACTGCACATAAAGTCCTATAGAGAGACCAACCCTCTTCCAGAGTTCCTTGTGTTCCTTTGAGCCACTTGATCACTCTCCACACTATGCTGGCACAAGCACACACAGAGCACTGAGAACCAGATCAGGGTTCAATTCAGCTGAAAAATAATCCAGTAAAACCACAATTTTAAGTATTTTTGAGCTGGATCAGCTTCCCAAACAAGTTCATTGTGCAGTTACATCAACGCTTGTGCCAGCAAAGTGGGAAGGAGTGCCTCTTTAAGCAGAAATCCTGCCAAACATGTAGCCATGGCCTAAATAGGCAAGTCAGAAGAGAACAGAAAAGGGGGGTGGGGGGAAGAGACAGTACAGCTAGGAACATCCAGCTCTTAACTCTTACTTCAGCATTGCATCCACTAGGAGTTTTATTCTTCATTTTAGTTCTTCCAAATCACGTCCTACGTAGCTACAGCTACCACAGAACCCCATTTCTAAGGGTCGAAGTACCCAAACCAGAATCATTTAGGTAGCACCTTTAAAATCAAAAGCTATGAAGTTTCACAAAGCTGATCAAGAGCTGTAACCCACCGGGATTGCCACCGATAGCCAAGTTGCATTCGTTTGTACTGTTGGAGTCTGATGGCTTGATCGCTATAACTGCCGTATTTACGACAAAAAACTCACTCCTTTTTCCAACTAATTTTTAATTTAAGCCAAAAAGATTCCGAGAACAGAAAAGCATCACAGAAGTAACAGAACAATACTGGTCAGTGTGACTGACAAGCTGAAGTGCCCTAGCTACCAAACCCATGTCAAGAGAGAGTACTGAATAACCTCTAGGGAGGTGAACAGCCACTTACTATTTAGCTGTTTGCTAAATGCTCTTTGTTTTGGGGGACTTCACACTTTAAATGCACACTTTAGTCAATCTAGATCAGCAGTTCCTAGAACACAGTAGCCTATTTCTCTCTCTAGATACAGACAGTCATTCTACAAATGGCTGAAGATAAAAGAGCTAAAATACAGAAGCAGACTTAGGAATACAGAATAGGACTACAACCCCGGGTCTTTTTATTTATCTACAGCGTATTTCCAACTACCCCTTCAAAACAAACTATTACTGGTCCTTGCTCCTTCTAACTGGTGTTACCTTATAAGCATACAGAACATAACCACAGCCCCCAAAAACCCAAATTAAGCTCCCTCCCACAAATATACCCCAATCTTTCTTCAGCATTATTATCACAACCTCTCACACCTTTGCTACCTTTCTTTGAGAATTTTTCCTCCCCTGCTATTCCATCAATTCCCATTATAAGAGCCCATCAGTGACTTGTATAATAATGCCATTGTTTCTCTTCTGTGACTCCCGCCCACAAACACAGCTCAATAGAAGCCCTTCCTCCCAACTGATCCCAGCAACATCCCTCCATCAACAAGGCATAGGCCCCTATTAGTCAGTTGTTGGTAAGCCTACAGAACCAGATGTGCCACCGGGAGGAACAGTCGGGTAGGACAGAGCTAACCAACTTTCTGAAGGAGGCTCAGCAGCTCTAACCCAAAATTACAAATACATGTTAACTTGACAAAGAGAAAGCTTTCTGGCAAGACAAGAGAAGATGGTGAACTGGAGATTGTGATAAACTGCTTTTTACAGCAGTCCTCACTCCTGGTTCCAATTTTCCTCACTCCAAGATAACTATTTTTGTGCATGGAATACAAACTACTATTACTAAAGCAACAACAGTTCCCATAGCTGCTCTGCAATTTTGAAGTCTGCCAAAAATAAACATGAAACTACACTTGAAAGATATAACATACCTAGAATCAAATACAGAAAGCATTCCTGAACAAGGGAAAAGTCAAATGCTGTTTATATCTCTGACCACACACACGAGCTGGCTAGGGACAGAAATATAAGAGACTTCATCTGTTCATCATCTGCACAAACTGAAACAGACTACAGAAATGTTTGGGCTATAAAAGAGGAAACATGAAACAAGTCATAGATTATTAACAAAGCAGCACAGAACAGTTAAGCATCCAACTTTAAAATTAAGACAGTAATCAGCACCCACAGCAGATACTCCAGCATATCTTTCAGAGACAATTTGGGCATGAAATAGTTAAACAACTTGTCAAAGATGAGGGGTGATCACTCTGGGTTAAAGCTTAGGACTTAAATTCCTGGCTTCCAGCCTTGGACCCAGACTATCAGACTTCTACATATCTTTGGATTACATTTGAAAGAACATTTAGATAGAGCAGCTTGACTCTTTTCCTTCTGCCAAGTAATTAACAAATTTGACTTAATTTGTTCTGAAGTACAAACTCATTCCATTAAGCAAGTGTCTAGTTTTCAGAGAAAGTTTAAACTCGCAACTCTTACTTGTTTCCAACTGGAGTTGCCATTATGCCACATCTTGGAGAACATAACAGGAGAAGAGTAAAAACAAGTCCCAAAACAACAAAACTGTTGCAGAAAAATCTTCATAATCCTTTTCTGTAATCATTCCCATAAAGGAAACTTCCATTAAGAAAGCATGGTAATGTCTGCTCTTGAGTGTTTCTGGACAGCTAAGTCTTACTTGCACTGAAACAGTGATGGCACAGAAGAAAAAAAAAAAAAATCCATATATTACAGATGCTTTTGATAACCTGATCGTTGAACTTATCAAGGCAAATGACTCTGTGTTCTCCACTGGAGAAGTCCTGTCTAGTCTAATGTCCCAGCTCTGGATTCTCCAGACTACACAAACAAGTTGAATACAGACAGGTTGTAAAATTGGGCTCCAGCAAGACAAATGTGAAATTAAGAAGGGAGGAAAACTTCTGTTGAGCAAAGAATCAGCTATTTCAGAAACAGAGGCAGCACAAGCTACAACACCCTTGCCCCTATGCAACGGACTGCTAAATCAGAAAACGGCGAACTCTTGCCATCTGTTAAAAGTAACGACCCCAGTTGTAATGAAGCTGACACTCAGACTTCCAATTTATAACTCGATTTCTGTGCTTAACTTTGTGATCGGATAGGGCCAGGGCACATCTTACAACCACGTATAAATTCCATACATACCCAGAGAAGAGAGGCTACTTCTCAGCTCCTCGCATGCATATTCCTCAAGCTAGAAAAGCTTTGCCACAGCACAATGACAGAGGCAGGCCCCAGCTATGAACTCATTGCCATCTTCTTTCCTCAAGCTTTAGTAACAGCTTTCCCTCCTCCTTCCCTTCCACCCTCATTAGCTCTAAAAGAAACATTGTCACATCCATCTATCACACAGTGCTTAGAAAGCCAGAAAATTAAAAACTACATGTATCAGAGTTCATGTTTCAGCCATCAAAGCCACCAAATATTGACTTTGTAATAGACAGCCATTCTAACCTAAGTATCTAACAAATTATAGGTTATACATATTACTTGAAGGTTATGAGGTCAGATCTGACCTCAAATATACTGGAAGCTACGTACTAGCATTCCTAGCAAGCTTTTTAAAGTTGCTGCCACTATTACTGTATTAAAAATGTTGTTCTCCATGGGCCTGTTTTATAGGCAACACTGTAGACAGACCACTGGTCTTGCATTCTACTGATTAATGTAATTAAATGGATGCAGTTTTCTTGGTTAACTCTTCTATTAGCTTAGTTTAAGCGAGCTTTCCAATATAAATATTGCAACACTGTTATTAACAGGAAGAAAACAGAAAGTGAAACCTCCCATTTCTTTCAGGAGAAATTTGTTTTCTTCACTTTTAGCGAAGTTTCAGCATTCCACAACAGAAGTTAGTTTTCAAAATTTGAGCTCTAAAGCCATTCAAAAGAACACAATCCACACCCTAGGCACTACCATACACAAATTGGTACTGTCCTCAGCCACAGACATGATTAGAGTCCATACTTGTCAGCTTGCAGTCCACAGTGGTTAAACAATCATTTAAGTTTCAGACAGCAAGATTTTCTTTACCTTTAACTGTGGCACCTGCCACAAGAAAGCAGACAGAAAGGGAGGGAGGGGAAAAAAGGTCCTCAGACTACACTTAGAGCCACTGTCAACTTGTCCTTGGGTATTTTGGAGGAGGACCAGAAGCATGCAAAGCTGCTGTTCCAATTTTTGCAAGAACCACACAGGGCTCCGTTTCATTAAAGTGAACCTTAAAGCCAGAAATATAGCTAATAAAAGGAAAAATGCGACAGCTTGCTACATTCCACCCTTCCTACGGTATCACAGGGAGACATTACGAAGCATAACAAGAACTCAAAGGATCGCACGGAAGCTAAACTTGCACTTTGATTAGACGGCTGGCTTTCAACAATTTCCAGCATGAATTGTGGGAGCTGAATACACAGGAAGAGGGGAGAATTTCAGCTCAACAAATTCATTACAATCAAGTATAATACCAACCTTGGGACCTCTCTCCAGAATCTCGGCATTTAAATTTCAGCATGTCTTGCAGTAGTGTATCAAGGCTCTGGGGTTTGCATCTTAAGACTTATCCTAAGTCAGCTATAGCTGGCAATGAAACAAAACTTCTCTTGGCTCTTTGGGTCACAAAATCAGTAGGCTACGTCTTCCATAAAATAAAAAATGGACATTCTCACAATTTTTTGGAAACCATCCTGACTGGTTTGCTGAAACTGAAGCTAGTTAACTCACTTAGAGCGAAGGCTTCCCTGAACTCCACCCACTATGACTCCAGCAATACACAGTACAGCTGCTAACCTGTCAGGAAGCATAAGGCTAGCAAGTCATCTTTCGTAACATGAAGTACAATACTTCAGAACGGCTAAGGAAGTTAAGGACAGACTATTTCCCGACTTCTGCATTTCCAGTTCCCTCTAAAAGCCACTTGACTGTACATATATATACACGTATAAAGTTCATTACTATTACATTCATGTCAACATGTCTATTTTAATGAAGAATTATTTGCAAGCACCTGCCACACAACCACAACTTCTTCAACATTTGTACTTAATTAAGAATTTAGTTTGATATGTAATTAAAATAAAGGTTACAGAATTTAAAGTCTGCTGGGGAAAAAAATCATACTACATTTAACAGTAGTTTTGAGTTCAAGCTTTAAAATATACTTCCTGAAGAATTCTAAATTAAACTTTAAAAAAAACAGTTACAGCTTTCTTGTTTCCATAAGCCATCTTTCAGCTTGTAAACGACAGGAGTCTTTGAAAGTGCATCGTTTGCCATATGCTGCAGCTAATAAATAAAACCAAGTCACTTACGTTCATACCGATTTTGGGGCCTTTGGAAGTTAATTTGAACCACAAGTCAAGTGGGGAAATAATGGAAACTGTAGTTTCTGCTTTTCTAAATACAACATTAATCTCACTCCTAAGTCAGAGCATTCAAGACCTATAAAAAAAGAAAAAACCCTAGGAATTACGTAAGTGACAAGGCCAACTGCTTGCAAAAAAAAAAAAAAATTAACTCATGATCTTACAGGCTGTGTTGTGCAAACAGGAATTTATGGCCAAAAAAATTTAGAAGTCAGCGGGACTTTCCTCAAAAAAGATCGCAGAAGAAATTTTGCTCTCTAGCACAGCTATTGAGCAGCACATAGAAAGCATGATTCCTCTAATGATCCCCAATCCTAGTAAAAGAAAATAACAAGTACTTTTTTTGCAGTCACAGTCAGAGGCAGCCATCTTAGTGTAAGATGACATTTGTCATTGCCAGCTTAGAAAAGTTTTAGGCAATTTCCAGTATTATTTCAAACACAAACCCCCTCTTTACTTAGTAAGTAAGCATGCACAAATATTCATATTTCTTCCTCTTCTGCTTAATAGAAGCTGGGAAGATTGGGAAAATTACTTGATCTTTATCTAGCACTTAGATCTTCAAAGAGTACAAACATTAATTAATTCTCACAACACCTCCCTGTGGAACGCAAGCATCACATTCCCCATTTTGCAGATGAGGAAAAAATACAAATCAAAAGCTGAGTGACAGGAAAATCTTAACCATCTTGGAAAACAATTCCAGCAAAGTACTTAAGAAGCCTGGATTCAGCCCTTCTTAAAAGCGTGCTGAACAGTACTCTCAAACCATAGTTTAATCCTGAATCTGTGTATCTGAATGCACATTAAACATCTACTTGCTTTGCTTAAGTTGCACACAGCAACACTAAGATACTTCAGTAAGATTGCATTCACAGCTCCCTGCCTAAGGAGCAGCTAAAAAGTCAGAAAACATTCAGTAAAAAAATATTGCTCTTACCTTCTGCTACATCATCATCTACAGCGCCTTTCACCTGAGAAAAACACCACTGAATGTCATTTCCTCCTCCGGCTCCTAAAAAACACAATCAAAAAAAATGAGACCCCCCACAGCAACACAAAGAGCACACAATAGTTACCAATTGAAAATTTCAGACAACATTGTACACACCTACTTCCTCAGCAGTGCTGTCGGCACAATTACAAATTGCCCCTCCCCACCTTTTTCCTTTACAGATATTGTTTTTGTCATCAGTGGTTTGCCAGCGTTCAATGCAACGTTTGTCAAAAACAGTGTAAGCGTAAGCAGTAACAGCGATAAAAGCCTCTATCACCAAAAGCTCGCTGGACTAAATAACATCGCTAGTGCTAACTTTAGCTGCGCATTTAAAATGAGAGTACATGAACATCTTATTTCACACAACGCTTCTTCCTACTTTAAAGTCAGGACCCTCTACAAACACACACACACACAAACAGTAACTGTCAGAAAAAGCTGTACATTTTGGGAAAATTTCAATCATCCATTCAATATAAACCAAGCATGCTATTCATTTCCTTCTTTTACAAAAACGTTGAACTGAACCTACATACTAAAGGCTAAAGAAAAAAATTTTTACCACAATTTTAGAGTCTCTTCGCAGAAGTAATGAAAGCAATTATCAGCCTTAAAAAAGCAAATCCGAGCAGAAAAGCAAACAAGCAATCTGATGTTAACAAGTTCTACTACCATAGAAAACGGATCGAAGAGAAAACTTCAGGAACATTACTGCCTCGGCGGAAGGCAGTGATTCATTTGAACCCTGCCACCAAAACACACAAAAAAATCACCACCCATTTCTTTTGCATTTCATTCTGAGCAAATCACTGCAGGGCTGAGTACATACAGGAAGAGACTGAAATGGGCTTGCCTTTTTTTTTTTTTTTTTTTTAAAAAGCCACTGTCAAAATGGAACTTTTCCTCAACACAATTCAAACAGGCTGAGCAACAGATGGCATTTACACATTAATCCAGAGCTCCGTTACAGCTTTTGGGATAACAAAGAATAAAGAAGGGACTTCTTCCCTCCTCTGCGCTAAGTTACGGAGGGGTGAAAAAGTCAAAGACAAGGAAATCAGAAGCACCAAAACAATCTTTCCAAAAAGGACCAAGTGTCTCAGAATGTTAAGAGAAGTGCTGGAACACAATCAGAGACCCGTTTGCATTTTTTGCTTGCCTTAATTTATATTCTGAAGGATTACAGACACGCAAAATACTATAACCTAACAAGGTGAAGGCAAGTGCAAACATCTACCTGTGCAAGAGATGTCAAAATGCTTTTTGCAGATACATTGGAAAGGTTTACCACTGCCCCAAATCTGTACAACCCATTTTCTTTCCTCTCTCCAATCCCTTCATTTGTCATTTAGCAGCTGACACCATGGAAGCTCTTAAAGGGGACAGCTTGTTAAAAAAAAAAAACCACCACTGTTCTCTCTATTTAAGCCTAAAATTCTACTTTTCGTACAATTTACTTGAATCACGTTGGCACTTCCCCCCCCCCGGTGCCCAACTAAAACAAAAAGAGGAGGCTGGAGCATGGGCATATAGCGTAGGGGAAAAAGGCAAAGCACAAAGCTAGCACAGCCTCTCATGCTTGCTCCTCCAAATGCAAAGCACTGAAAAGACAATTCATTTGCAGAGGAGGGGGATGAATGTATCTCCAAATGAAGAAATCGCAAGGCAAACTAAGAAGGAAGAGATACCTTATGCATACACACTTCTACCCTACCAAGAGCACTTCAGGATGCAAAATGGGGAGCAAGCAGAGCAAGGAATGAGAAAGAAAACATAGTAAGACCTGTGTTATTTAATTACATCCTGCACCCAATTTTACTGTCATTTGCAGATGCTTAAAAGCTGCACCCTACAGAAGGGTGCAACTGTACTCTCGACAGAAGCACGTCTGCACCTCGGAACACCTCTCCGTGCACAGCAGCACTTCTTGCACAGTCCTCCCTAACTCCACCTGAGAAATAAATGCAACAACATACAAGCACGTATACAAATTCAAAAAGCTTGTAGTGGAGGAAAAAAAAAAAAAGAGGGCAAAAGACCCACCCTGTCTGCAAGCCTCCTGCATACCGAACTTCCAAATACACCGCTTCCCCCATGGAAGCCCCTCCACCTCGCTTCTTCCATGCTTTCCCCACCACCGCCACCCCCGTCCAGGGAGGGAAAGGAAGAAGGGGTGGGTGGGAAGAAAGCACGGTTTCCCAGAAGGGGGAGGAAAAAAAAAAAAGAAAAAGGAGATCAGGAAGAGCGCAGGCGAGGCGGAACGAGCGAGCGAGCGAGGAGGGGCAGCCGGCACGCCGGCCGCCGCGGCTCGGCAGAGACAGCCGGCAGGCTGCGAGGCGTTCCGCCGGCGGCGGAGAACACCCCGGCGAGCGGGGGGCCGGCGGGGGAAGGGGGGCGGCGCTGCCCCCGGCCGCCAGCCCCACCGTCCGCCCGGCTGGACGGCAGGCCGCTGCCGCAGCCTCACCTGCGCCCCCCCCGCCCGGCGGCGGCGGCAGGGGCCGGTGCCCCGCGGGGGCAGCCTCCCCTTACCTGCCATGTTGGGCCGGC